>JASCZW010000490.1:0-201268 GCA_034211315.2 Aedes japonicus
ATCTTTCAAAAGCACATGAAGCATCTCAGAAACAATACAATCTCCGCCACCGTCGTTTCGCAAAATCTTTCTATGCAGGGCAGCTCGTGTATCGTAGAAACATGAAGCCCTCCAGTGCAGTTGCCCACTATAATGCAAAATATGCAGCTCAGTTTCTTCCATGTAAAGTTAAGAAAAAGATCGGCACCTCCTCATATGATCTGGAGGATTTGTCAGGGAAACCCATCGGCGTCTGGCCAGCTTCGCATTTGAAACCCGGATGAGGTGATTAAATCACTGTCGGTTGCTATTCTTTATTAATCACAATCACAAGTAACCACATAATCAGCAATTTCTTCGTACAAATAGACAGGAGCTCCTGAAAGAAAAAGAAAGGAAAAAAAGAGGGAAACCAAACACAAAACAGAGAAACTTTAGCGAACAACATACAAACCATTTTCATCATCGCCTCGAATATGCTCTCGCTGCCAGCTGGTCGATTATGGGAAATCCTTTTGCCGTTGACCTCAGCCAAATTGGCATGTCCTTGACCGAGGATTCCCGACCTTTTTTAGCTGGGCCATAACCCACTCTTGCACACGTCGTCCTCACACTAAGCGTAAACAGTAGTTTGACATTTCTCGCGATTTCATTATCGACATTCCTGCCCAACGGCGGCCGTGGTTGGCAACACGGTAGCCCAGGTGGTAGTTTTTATAGTAGTATTAAATTCAACTAGCATAACATTTCAAAATGGCCTCTCGTTGGAATTCAGAGGAATTCACTCCAGAGAGATGATTTTTGAATTAATTTATTTCAATCATCCGAACCCAGCCGCTCTTCACGACAGAGCCGTCTAGGTGTTCGAAGAAACAACTTAATTATAGGGCGCCCTAGCATAATAAATCACAATTTAATGGATCTATGTTGAAAATTCAACGTGTAGCTCATTAGGAAATATTGTTTAATTTAACCAAAGCGGTTGAGATAAAGATGGTTATGATCAAATTTAAGCATATTCGCATTTAGTTTAGTTTATTAAATATTATTTAATTCAAGTAAATTGTTTTTGGTCAATAGTTGTTGACGGTTGAGTAACACATTCTAGTTTACCTTAGCATACGTGTGGAAGACAAATTGCATAAGACGATTTTCTGACGATATAGGATATTGTAAATTGCACTTAAACAATCATGTACCAGTAAATAACTGAACAAAATATCGCACATCGTATTATGTAATATTTATAATTTAGACCCTTTATATACATACAATTGAGATTGGCTGAATCGGAGAGCACATTATTCATGGGTTCCCAGGCTCACTCTTTCAAATCCACGTGATTTGGTGGAAAAGATTCCCTCGGGAAGTAATCATTCTACTGAATCAAACTGGATTTCAAAGAGAAGAGTGGTCTCCCTGATTATTACTTCCGATTGACATTCATCTCCCCTATTCCTGAAAAGTGCACTATCGAGAAGGGTCAGCTTTATATAAAGTAGACGCAAAATAACCAGGCTCACTCATCAAAAATCATATAAATTTGTGAGAAAGATTCCCACGGGAAGTAATCATCCCACCAAACTAAACTGGATCTTGATAAGAAGAGTGTTACTTTGAGTCATCATATCTAAACTGATATTCATCTCTACACTTTGTTCCCAATCCTCTTTTGAAGATTAAGTAAGTTAAAAACGGGAGATCATAAAAATCCAGGCTCACTCTTTGACATTCAAGTGATTTTGTGGAAAAGATTCCCTCGGGAAGTAATCATTCCATTAAATCAAGCTGAAATTCATAGAGAAGAGTGGTTTTACTGATCACTTCTTTCTTACTTACTTGTATCTCTATCCTTTTCAACACAGATATTGATTATTTATTAGATTAAGAAGACCTGACAAATAAGGTGTCATAGGTTCACTCTTCTAAGTATTCAAATAATTTAGTGGAAAAGATTTCCTCCGAAAGTACTCATTTCCCTAAATTCATTTGATTAATTCATTTAATTAATTGTATATATCATTCCTAAGTCTTATTTATAATATTTTGTTGGTCATAGAATTAAACTTCAACTTTAAATAAATTTTCCTTATCCTATCCTCTCCTTATCCTTGGTGTCAAGTGCCCGCTTTCCCAAAAAAAATTGTAAATATTAGCTATAAAATCATTTGAATTTGAATTTGAAGTCCATATACTCCTAAACCCCCTTGACACCAAACAATCATGCATACCAACCGTTCTTTTGACGTTGTTCGAAAGTCACCACACAATGGATTCCGAAACTGCGTACAACCAGCATCAAGATAAAAACCCCATGCAGCGACGGATCCGGGCTTATTCGGTAACGAAACTCTCAAAAGTAAAATTGATTATACAAACCTAATACCAAGTTATAATTTTACCCAGTGACGAATTATTTGGCGTGCAGTGTCCGCGAAACTGTGAGTGATAGGGTGATTCGACGGCGAAGCATAACTTCCGTCTGCCAACAGTTCTGGCATCACCGAAACAGTCATCTCCAGCCACCAGGTGCGCTGCAAAATTGTGCCACGTGGTCCAGTCGATAAAGTTGCTTCGACCCGCAGCCAAGAAGCGAGAGACCAGCGCATCAACATCATCGCCAAAGCTGTGCAGCAAACGGTGCCGAAGAGCGACGCCCGCTCTCCTCCTATACCTGCAACCCGAGCAAACGTAGGTGCATTATACCCTCTTTCCTTTATTTTGAAATTTTGTTCCTGAATTTTTCTATCCATTTAAAATAAATAATTGTAAATAGTTTGTAAATTTGTTGAATTCTGTTAGATTTCTTTTATGACCATTTATTTCTATCCGCCATCTTTTTGATTTCATTTTGTTTCGATCAGTGCAATTTAGGGAAGTTAGTCCGCTGTAAATATTTTAATTCCTCCCGGGTAGACCCTGATAGCCGTGACCACACAAGAAGTGCATGAAAAAAAAAGTTACATGGGTCACCAGTTTTTACACATTGAAGATGTATGTTAGTCCCAAACATCATCTGTTGGTTCTTTGTGTAAATACAGCTGATCTGGCAATAACGGAGTTGCATGCGTGGGCGGTCAATCATACTCATGCTCATGCAAATAGTAAATGCGAGCAAATGTATTTTTTGGGAAACGATAACTATGGAGTTAATCCAAGAGTTACATTTTTGTTTAATGTTAACCAAGCAAACAGAATTGGCAATTGTTTTACCTAGATTTATTTGATTTGCTACAAATTTTGAGCCTAAGAAATGCCCACAGGCAAAGTAAAAAGAAATATAGTTTTTTTTTTGTTCATTTATAGATGTATAGATGATCAACATTATAGGCCGATCCGAAAATTCGTTAAAAATTTATATAAAATTTGCGAAACGAATATGAGCTGTGAGTTCACTTTGGAATGTTTAATGCCATTCCAGTAGAAATATTAATAACAAGGCCTGCCTTGACCTAGACGGCATGGAGATGTGTGACATAAGTGTATACGTTTGCTTCGAAACACTGCCTAACAAAATCCCTACGCTCAATTTCAAAACTATTTCTATTCAATTTTCAAAACCTGCCTAGCTCTATCGGACCTATCCACACTTTCTCTTCTCATCTTTGGTTCTAGCAGAAATTGCTGGCCACTCTTAGGGTTGCATGTTTATAAGAAGGATATTTCCAATTTTCAAACATTATAATTGATTACGTGCTTCATGCAACAACACAAAACATGATAAGTTAAAAGAAATATTAAGGTTTCTCAGTTTATTTCCATAGTTACTACTACTTTTTTGCATAATTTGTCATGAAGACATTACACATTGATTTGACTTCGATTGCGTCCTTTCAAGTAACATACCAAATCAGTGCTGCAACTGAAATTCCATCACTTTGAAGAAAAATACTTTAATTCAGCGGTTGGTACTGGTTCGTAGTCGGGTCACGTCGCCGTCATGCTGTCCGTATTCTAATCTTTCTTATGGTCTATATTTTCACAATTCACAATAACCATGACAGGTTTCATCGTAGTGATTTTGTGTTCATTCCTCCATTCTTAGTACACATCTTGTAACTCTTCGTTCGTATAAACACTGATATGAACCTGTAAAATATGATAGTTATGATTCTCACAACTGATTGAATAATGAATCAACAAAACCAACTAACCTTGATAGTTTTAAGTATAATCATTGGATCACAGCAAGAATAACAACAATAACAACAACGCATAGCATAAAACATCATTTTTACTGTGGGCAGCACAATTCACTCCACTCCACTTCACGTGTATTTTGCTAACCACTACCCAATGGTACATTTGTCGAAGAAAATCCATCTGGCCGCATACACTATCCGTCTCTCTTAACTTACTCTTAGATTTTCTACAAAAATGGCTAACATCAACTATTTTGAGTAATGTAATAAATAAAAACGTAACGTAATGTAATAAATAAAAATTACTAACAACTGCAAAAGCGCAGTTTCAAGCACATCACTTTTTTCTCCATCAGCTTGTTTTTGGTCTTATTAGAACTGTCAAAATACACATTTGCCATCTTCCTTTTGCTCCACTTCACAACTCAACAGCTCACCGTGATCCACCCTACGGTGGATTGATGAGCTGCATGGTGGTTGCATGTGAGCTTTTATCTTGTTGCGTGACATCGCTGTGACATTTCCAGGCAAACTCATCAAAAAGCTACTGGTGAGAAAAACAACAGCATTCATGCGACTCATCAAGCAATCGTAATGCCTAAGGCCTAGACAAAATAGTCAATAGGTCGAAAGTAACATTTGTAAACAATGACCTCTTGCGTATTTTTCTGGGATCTGCTTGCTCCCACAACCAAAATACCACCAGAAACAGATAGAAGGAGTTATTACCTTCCCATCGGTAGTAGATATAGATGTAAGCAACCTGGCATTTCCAGGAAATTTACGTTTTAAGCCATTGTTTACAATTGTCCCTTTCGACCTTTTGACGATTTTGTCTAGCCTTGTTCAGACTACACAGTTATAACAACAATCAATATGCAACTAGCGATTTGAAATTGGTTCACTGTTGTAGAACCCCTTGGTTCGAATTACATCTTGAAGCCAGCACCTTGTTATACATATTTGCGCCTTTGTTTTGATTTGCTGTGTTATTTTGACAGAATATTTGAGAGTGTGTTCGTGTGAGTTCATTATTAGGGGCGCATTATTAAGCTTGGGACCGAGCTTGGGACCGATGTTCTAGTACTGACTGAGCCAAGAAAAAAATTGTTTTTGTATGGGACCTACTGGTCTTAGAGTTATAGCGAATTCGTTTTTGAACCTAGGTTGGAACCAGTTCCAACCTGCGATACCCGAACTTATTGCCAGTGCAAACCTCAACTCGATACGACTTGTAAATAGAGACAATCACACCGACGCGTACCACGCAACAAGTCGACCCAATTTTGATACCCGATCCAGGTTGGAACTGAATCAAAAACGAATTCGCTATTAGTCTATGGTTATAACATAGGGCTGTTGCTTTTCTCACCAATCGCTTTTTGATGAGTTTGCCTGGAAATGTCACAGTGATGTCGCGCTACACGATAAAAGCTCACATGAAACCATCAGGCCACCGTAAGGTGGAATACGATGAGCTGTTAAGTTGTGTAGTGAAGCAAAAGGAGAAGGCAAATGTGTGTTTTGACAGTTCTAATAAGATCAAAAACAAGCTGGTGGAGAAAAGAGTGATGTGCTTGAATCTGTGCGCTTTTGCAGTTGTAAGTAATTTTTATATATTATATTACGTTACTTGGCATGGGGATGTATGGCAAAATGTGTGCGTTTGCTTCGAAATGCTGCTTAACAAAAGCCCTATGCTCAATTTCAAACTATTTCTATTCAATTTCATAACCTGCCGAGCTCTATCGGACCTATCCATACTTTCTCTTCACGTCTTGATGTTGGGAAGATATTTCCAATTTCAATAAAATGTTTGAAAAACAACACATTAGATTGACCGTTTTTTAATCATAGCATATTTTTCAGCATCTGTTACGCAAATAAACTGCTGTGTCTTCAAAAAAGAAACCTAAAGCAGAAGTCGAAGTAAACGACAAAATCGAATCAAAAGATTGTACAATTCCTAGTAGTAATCGTAACTCCTATCGCTGCTTTTAAATATTAAATAAATATTAAATCGGTTACGCAAATAAACTGCAGTGTCTTCAAAAAAGAAACCTAAAGCAGAAGTCGAAGTAAACGACAAAATCGAATCAAAAGATTGTACAATTCCTAGTAGTAATCGTGACTCCTATCGCTGCTTTTAAATATTAAATACACGTCCATTCGACCTTTTGCTGACCTCTACTTATACCTAACACTGCAGTTACACGCATAACATTTTAAAAAGGCCTATCGTCGTTCATCGATAGTTTTAATCGACTTTCTCTTCTGTGAACGACGCAACTAAAATGCATTTTCCAAGGAATTTATTGTTCAATGTAGAAGCTAACAAAGTCTTCTCTCGACCTATGCTCAAAGTAGAGCAACAATTTCAATTGTTTAGCCTTGACAAAGCAAAGAGAAAGTTGACGACGATAATCGAACATAGTCGATATTATAAGATAAGATAATCGAAGATAGTCCATTTGCAAATGTTGAGCGAGAGTTGTGCTAGAGCGACGAATGAGACAGTATCTTGCTAATATTAACGTCAGTAACCTGTTGGAGAGGCAATAAAGTAAAATAAGGCAACTGATAGGGACAACACACATGGATTGGTGCGTACTAACCAACCTTTCTAAATATGAACATGCAAAGTCATTGTGGGTAAAAATGTAATAAAAAAATCTTCCAGACTCATGGTTACTTATTTAAGAGTACTCCACCATTTCACACAATGAAACATTTCTTAGTATTTTTTTGTGTATAATTGTAAGCGTACATCTTGAATAGCGTATTAAAATTCCTGGCGACCTTGTATACAGCACTTCGCATTAAGTCAAAACCATCAAGTTCTTAAACTAAAGTTAGCCACTTACCCAGATTTTGATGCTTGAGTAGATGTTATAGAGTGAATACGCAGCTTGAGTGCGATATCTTTCAACTCCTGGATAGTCTTCAATTCCGGCTTGTGATAGATAGGCATTTCGAAGGTAATGTCTTCTATTTCTTTTCACCACAGGACAAGACGAATAACAAGACTTTCTTATTGAACCGAACCGTTACTCGGTCAGAAATCTGCACACACGTGATCTTTGCGAAGGATGACTGCCAACTAATGAAAATTGTGATGTTAAATTCAACACTTTCGAATTTGATGAGTTGTGCTGTCAGTTTTTGTATTGTATCGTTCAGCCGTGACATATGATTCATGAGCGCGCTACATAGTTCTTGTTGCACATTTTTTTAGTGTGCACATTTAATTTTGATGTGTTCACACATAAACAGCACCCTCTGCGAAACACAAATGAAGTTTATGTGACAAATAAAAAGAATGTGTGGCCACACATCGTGGTTATGTGTAAACATAGGCAGTATGTGTGGTTACAAATAGATATCATATGTTGATTACATTTCAAAATATCATAGGTGGAACTCATAAATATTGTTAGTGCTTTTTTATCAGTGTTTAGTTTTTTAATGAGTTTGCTTGAAAATGTCACACACGGTTGTTTGCGAAAACCCAATAATGGGTGAAAAAACACCCATTTTTAAATAGCTCTCCTATCTGTCATAAAATGGGGGAATTTCTGAATCAGACAATGGGTAAAAAAATACCCATTAGCGAAAACCTCATACAATAACAAAAATGGGTGAAAAAAAAGTTCAATGTTGGTGAAACACGGAAACATGATCATGGAGGAACTTAGAAAGAAGTTGAGCACAGATTCATACGGAAATCTAAAGGGTAAGGATTATTATTCTTATTTATTTGAAACGCTCATTTATTTTAAATATTATAAAAGGTTATCCCTACCCAATTGATGGATGTGTATACACGGTGTTCAATAAGTTCGGATACACTTTCAAAATTTGTTAAAAAAATGAAAACATGTTTATTTATTTTTTGGATTTATGTTATTGAAAGCTATGTTTACAAGGAACGTTTACAACATTTCTCTTGGAATGACCCCCCCTTTGTACTCCTTAACGAGCTTCAAACGTTTCTCGAACGCGTCGCAGGCGGCACGCACGGACTGCATGGGCATTTCGTCCCAGATTTTGAGAATTACCGTCTTGAAATGATCCAAAGTGCTGACCTTGTATTCGTTCAGCTTCGCCATCATATAGGACCAAACAAGAAAGTCGAGAGGATTCAAGTCCGGGGAGCTGGGAGGCCACAAAGTTTTGTCCAGAAAGTCGGTTAAATTGTCCCGACACCAGGCTTGAACCACATTTGCCGTATGGGCTGGTGCACCGTCCTGCTGGAACACGTAGTGCTCATCGCCGTAGAGGCTTCGGAGACTGGGGGCAACAACCTTTTCCAAAACCTAAGTTTTGTAGTACGCCGCGTTGATTTTGACGTTTTTTCAATAAACACCAAGGGTAGCTTACCACGTTTGCATACTGCCCCCCAAACCATCACCGACGCGGCACTTTGGAACCGAGGGATGTTTATATTGGATTCAGGAATGCTGTCCCTCGATGGCGCCCACACCGGTCATTTTGCACATTGTGCGGCTGCTGCAGCACGAACAGTTTCTCGTCCGAAAAAACAAACTCCTGACCAGCGTGCCGAGAGAGGATCCTCTTAGCTCGATCCAACCGCTTTTTGCTGGTAGCCTCCGAAACGCCATGGACCTTACGTTTTTTGTAAGGCCTGAAACCAAGGTCCTTGGTGAGTATGGTGTGAGCGGTTCCAATGGAAACGTTGAGATCTGCAGCCGTTTTCCGGATTGAGTGGTTCTTTTTGCGCCGAATTCGCTCCCTCACGATCTTGATGACCCGTGGCGTCCTCGCTGAACGCGGCCGACCGGATCTCGCACGGTCATTGGTCGAGGACGTCTCCCGGTATCGCCTGATGGTCGTGTAGACAAAGTTCCGCTTGACCCCATGCGATTTCAGCAGCCGGAATATATCGCCGGGTCGCTCACCGTTCAAAAAACGCTTAATTACGAAGTCCCGATACTCTTTCATCGCGCGTAACAAACGAACAACAACTAACAGAATGTCAACACCGCGCACATTCGGTAGCGTATGAATGAAGCTAAAGCTGACACCAATACCAATGCAGAATATGTACATGGCGCATACCTACGCAATGATGAAAACTTGTATTCGAACTTATTGAACACCGTGTACATCTAAGAAAATACGTTGGGTGATTTGGATCAGCACATCAAATTTGGACATAATCTCAACACTTCACTATCAACATTTGGGAACCTCAGCCGGCACATGTTTGAAGGATTTATTTCCAAAAGTATTTAGGTTAGTATTAGGTATATCAAAAAAGGCATGAATAAACAGTACAACTATTTTCATTTTTATTTATTGCATTTATTCATTTAACACCATGACAACCATGAACTTATAATCTACCAAACTGCTACATAATCTATACGCAAAAATGGGTAATTTTTTACCCATTATGGGAAAACCTGGCTTCTTCGCAATGGGTGAATAAATACCCATTTTGTGACATACACTGCTTTTACCCATTAATGGGTAAACTCGATTTACCCATTAAATGGGGAGAGACACTTCTAGCGAAAATGGGTGTTTTTCACCCATTAATGGGTTTTTTCAAACGACCGTGCAGCGATGCCGCGCTACACGATAGAAGCTTATCCGCATCCACCATGCGACTCATCAAGCAATCGTAATGGCTTGTTCAGACTAGAGTCCCTACACGGTTACTGGCTAAAACCCATTAATGGGTACTATAGTACTCACTTTCGCTATAATCGCCACTCCTCATTTAATGGGTAAACGCGAATAACCCATTAATGAGTACCGACCACTTCCTTAAAAAAATGGGTATATTTTTACCCATCAGGGTAAACTTTTTTTTTACAAAATGGGTAAAAAACACCCATTTTTGAATCATGAATAGATAAATTGATAATGATATCGTGTGCTTTCGAAAAATTATCCGTTGGAAATAACAATAGTCGTAGATAGTCGATATATTTCTAAATATTGTTTATTGAACAGCATTAATATTATGAAAGATCCTGGAAGTTCCTGGAGGTTATCTGCAGCTGCAGCCAGCAACAGGACATTCGTAACCTTAATTTAAAACTCAATTCAACAAAAAGTTTCCTGAATAAATTTAGATTTACTTACTCTCTAGTTTTGTGTAAGACTCGAAGTCCAGTTTCTTTCGAAGCTCTTCCATTTTTCAAACAATCTGAAAATGGCGGTTTTGGAAATTGATTATTTTAAATATATTTATTCATATATTTAGGAATCTTTTACATACCAACTGGACCAACCACTTTTGCTCAGCTTAGTTGTGGAATTGCTTTTGTTGGCAGATTTCGGACCGGATTTACTTGTTTCGAGACTCAACTGAATCGCAACGCACAAACGACTGAAGAGAATTAAATAATTTTCATAACTATTTTTCACCCATTTTTTTCCTGCTAATAAGTTCTCACCGATGGGTATTTTTTTACCCATTTTGGCAAATCAAATTATACCCATTGTTTGACATTTACGTGTGGTGTTGAAAAATGCGTATTTTTGCACCCATTAATGGGTTTTAGCCAGTAACCGTGTAGAAAGAGTCACGGCAAGAAGAACATGCAACACTTATTTCGATTAGTTCTCATTTTGCGTGCGTGTATAATTCAGATGGAATGCTCGATAGGTAGCTCCGATTATAGTCACTAGATTCATAGTCTGGCGGATACAATGACGGGAGCCAATTTGAACTGTCACTTGGCGGAGCCAATCGAGCATATCTCGAGTAATTCTTGTTAAGCGCCTAAAAGCCATTTCTAAACAATGACTTTAAATATCGATTTCTCTCGAATCTTACATCACTCTCGTGAAATGAAAGCAGCATTTGGTAGAAGAATGTTGAATGTTGAAGAAACTACCATGTGGAGTAGCAGGATATGGTGGGATTCTCGTAATTCGTGAGAAATCAACGTTTAACGTCATTGTTTACAAATGGCTTTTAGGCCCTTAACAAAAATTACTCGAGATATGCTCGATTGGCTCCGCCAACTGACATTTCAAATTGGCTCCCGTCGTTGTATCCGCCAGACTATGAATCTAGTGACTATAGCTCCGATAGGTAGATTTGGTTTCACTCTTTGCGTGACTCTATGTATAGGGACTCTACACGCTAAGATAAGATTACCGAAAATACGTTTTTCATATTACCGAAAATTAGGTTTTGGTAGCAAAACCTAAAGTATCGGTATAATTTACCGAAACAAAACGTTTGATTTTACTTAATGTTTCAGTAAAGTGGATTTACAGATTTTATCGTTATATTTTACCTAAATTTGGTTAAAAATTCTCTATTTGGCTCGCTTTGCGTGACTCTATGATAGGGACTCTACACGCTAAGATAAGATTACCGAAAATATTTTTCATTGCTGAAAATTTAGCTCAGAAAAAACCAGTATCAGTATATCACTGAAACAAAGGTTTGATTTACTAACGTCATAAAGTGGATTTACAGATTTTATCGTTATATTCTACCCAATTTGGTTAAAAATTCTCTCCTCAATGAGCTGCATAGCAGTTTCGGAAAAAATACCGAACATAAAACAAGCAATTATTAATGTTTTGCCCGGTTTTCCAGCAATACCGAAATTTCGGTAATCCATGTTTACCGATAATTTCAGTATGTGCACTTTTGTGCGATTTTCGGTATTTTTTACCGAATTTTCCGTTTTCTTGTCTTAGCGTGTAGTTCAGACTACACAGTTATAACATAGTACTGTTGCTTTTCTCACCAATCGCTTTTTGATGAGTTTTGCCTGGAAATGTCACAGTGATGTCGCGCTACACGATAAAAGCTCACATGAAACCATCATGCAGCTCATCAGGTGGAATACGATGAGCTGAGCTGTTGAGTTGTGTAGTGGAGCAACTTTTGGAAGAAGGAAGAAGGCAAATGTGTGTTTTGACAGTTCTAATAAGATCAAAAACAAGATGATGGAGAAAAGAGTTATGTGCTTGAATCTGTGCGCTTTTGCAGTTGTAAGTAATTTTTATTTATTATATTACGTTACGTTTTTATACATTATATTACTCTGTTTCTTGTTAGCCATTTTTGTAGAAGTTAGCCATTTTTGTAGAAGTTAAGAGAAACGGATAGTGCATGCGGCCAGATGGATTTTCTTCGACAAATGTACCATTGAATGGTGGTTAGCAAAATACTGGTGAAGAGGAATGGAGTGAATTGTGCTGCTTTCAGTAAAAATGATGTATTATGCTATGCGTTGATGTTATCGTTGTTATTCTTGATGTGATCCAATGATTGTACATAACACTATCAAGGTTAGTTGTTTCTATTGATTCATTATTCAATTGGTTGTGAGAATCATAACGATCATAATTTACAGGTGCATATCAGTGTTTATATATAGGAACGAAGAGTTACAAGAGTGCTGTTGTTTTCTCATCAAACGCTTTTTTAATGAGTTTGCCTGACAATTCGATGTCGCGCTACACAATAAAAGTTCATCCGCAACCATCATGCAGCTCATCAATCCACCGTAAGGTGGATTACGGTGGGCTGTTGAGTTGTGAAGTGAGCAAAAGGAAGAAGGCATTTGTTTTGACAGTTTTTATTGGATGGTAAATTTTGTGTTTTCAAATAATTTAATATTTATCATTAAATTTTTTTTTGCGCAATTCATTTAAAACACCTTGATTCGGAAGCATATCATTGCTTCTTATTCGATGCCAACACCGGAAAACAAGCAGAAAAGGAAGGTAAATGTAATTTTTATGTTAATAATTATTCTTATTCGTTTCAGGTTCCCGAGCAGAACGGTGAACGTCTTTATATTTTCACCGTAGTTTAGCATCAAGATCTCGCACGGTCAGCAGATCATTAAGTTGAGATTTAGTTATGTTAATGACCTGGAAGACATTCCAAATTTCTCGCTAGCATCCTTACTTCTTTGTTGCTTGTTTATCGTCTCTTAATGTAAGCTTCGCATGGATCATTATAATGTTGTGGAAACAGTGGAGTAGAAAATAAAGTTTTAACATCGTGCATGGAACAGTATATGTTACGAACGCGACATCGAAATTACTATTGCCCAATAGACCTTTCTCGTCAGACCTAACCCCCATTTTTTATATTTTTCCTTTGAAGGCAATCAACTTCTTATAGCGTTTGCGTTAATAGAGTTTTTTTTCTATGCACTCCTCATTTTGTTACAAATTTTTGAAAGGTGGAACAAATTGACCACATTTTATGGTGAATATAACCATGTGGATTAAATATTAGGTGTTTTGGCAACTTTGTAAAGTGAAGAAATTATTTTCACCAAGAAATTCAAATATTTTTCTGGCAACACAGCGGTATTTTGTATATATACAACGAAACGCAAAAAAAAAAAATCTCCGCAAAATGTTGATGCAATGAATTTCACACGATTGATTTTACCAGTCTGCTGCAGAAAATCAACATACAGGTGCAAATCGACATTGGCCTATTTCAGACGCAATCAACCAGCATCGTTTCTAACTACGTTATCAGTCTGATGGAGGGGAAAATTAAACTACGTCAGGGACTGAACTACCAGACGGAGAATCTGCATCGAACCAAACCAGCTCCGACAGCGCATTTTGTGACAAACTCGTCCTCCACCCCAACAGCGAAAAGGAAGATACAAACAAAGAGTTGGCTAGGAAGATCAAAGAGAACACTGTTGTAAGGCCCTGCGAAGACGAAATCAAACTTAGTAATCGATTCTATACCCTAAGTCGACAACCGTACGGATTATACCCTGCGAGTTAACTTGGAGGTAAAGAGGGTGGACACAACAACGAAAAACCGTTCATAGGTCAGCAGCATAACGCGGGGGTCACTCGTTTTGAAGAACTCTGGCTACTTAATGCCATCAAAAGATAACGTAAAACGATTATCTTAACAACGATGTCCAACTGACGTTCAGTCGTACACGGAGTAAAACAAATATACTTCAAAGCATAAATTCTATGCTAAAACCATATTCGATCTATCCAGTCATTGTAATGAATAAACAAAGTTTATACATTGATAATAATACATCAAATATATTCATTTCTATGCATTTAACAAATTTATACATTGTAATGCATATTTTAAATATATGCATTGTGATGCATATTTGTATAAATATATGCATTCCAATGCATAAATCAAATATATGCATTGCAATGCATATTTAAATAAATATATGCCGCCCAATTCATAAATTCAATAAATATATAAATTCAAAAATTCATTATAAAATATCATCCTGACACGAATGTCCAGTAATGCTAAAGCTAATGAATAATACTAATAAAATAAAATCGAAAAATTTCCACTTCACCCAAAGTTGTGGACTACCCGGACACTTGTTGATGCACTTCGGATGTACAAAAAGGATTTCTTCCCCAACAACCTGCTTCTCACTGAACTGTGATGTGTGAGCTTCAAAGCCTCACCGAACTGCAGCGTTTTTTGCCGCCACCGCAGCGAAATCGCGGCGAAAAAATCGCCGCGGTGAGATTACATGGCGGCTTATGGGAGCGCACAAACCAACGCGATTGAAAAACGCATCGCGTCGGTTTGTGCGCTCCCATAAGCAGCCATGTAATCTCACCGCGGCGATTTGTTCGTCGCAATTTCGCTGCGGCGGCGAAAAAACGCTGCAGTTGGGTGAAGCCTTCAAACAACGAATGCAAACAGAGGCAGAGTGGTGAATTGAATGCCAAGTGCACGCGCTTTCAGGATACAAAAGAAAATGATATAGAATTTGTTTTTGAACCTAGGTTGGAATAAGTTCCAACCTGCGATACCCGAACTTATTGTCAGTGCAAACTTCAATCCGATACGAGTTACAAATTAAACAATACACACTGAAGTTTAAAATACAACAAGCCGACCCAATTTTGCTACCCGATCCAGTTTAGAACTGGATAAAAAACTAAAGCTTGTAGTACACTGTTTGTCCAATAGCCAAATATTTGGCATAGGCAGCTGACAGATATCATAGATGTTTGTCAGATGCCTATCTGCCTATGTTTGCCTATATTTGGCTATTGGACAAACAGTGTACTACAAGCTTAATTCGCTATTAAATTTGCACAAGTCTCCTAAAGTATATAACGCCGGTAACGCAATATGCACGAAAAATAATAATTATCTAAAATGTATTGCAATGCATAAAATATATTGAATCAATGCATACATTTTATGCATTGCAGTGATTTAAAAGAAATAAAGCGTAGAAAGGAATATAGAATATGCTTTTCAGCATTTTCGATATTCTCCGTGTAGTCGAACGCCAGAACACGGTGCTTTGCCGGCTCCGTTGGTAGCGAAGGTTACAAATTGTAGCTAATGGATGACCAATTCAACCGAAGTTTGCTGACCAAGCTTGCATTGGTGGGAAGACAATCATCGGTAGGAGAAATGCCTACTTAACGAATCAGTTTAATTTTCCTTTAACGATTGTACGTCATTTCCCGGAATGACATTTTCCGGGATGTATCAATTCCCGGAAAATCATTTCCCGGAAAGCACCATTTCCCGGAAAAGTTTATTTTCTTACTTTTTCTCAAATCTTCAACTGATAGAACAATAAAATGTGGCTTTCAAGTACATCTATATTATTATGTATTTACATTTATTAGAAACAAAGTAAAAAACAAAACTTTATAAATTCTGCAATATTATGCCAATGCTTGCACATGGTAAAATAGTGAAAGGTCACTTTCGAGATAGGCTTTTATGGTTTTTCGCAGTTTTTTCTCCTTCCTTTCCGTCTTCTTGATAGTCCTGTCGACAATATCTCCTTGAAGGCATCGCCAGTATTCTGCAGATGTGTTGCGTTCTTCTTCTTTAAACGCTTTTAGTACACTGTAGAAACTTAGAGGGTTCTGGCCTTTAAACAAACGGTTGAATTTGTTGTGCCAACCCTCAAGGGCGTTTGATGTACGAGGAATGCCGTTGAGTGTTGCTGCCTCCGAGGGGCAAATCACTCATGCATTTTCGATTCAGCCTCACGTATTAGGAAATGCATTGTAGAATTTTTGTACATTTATCAACGCATTGACGCATTTTAGTGCGCAATTTGTCACCGCCGCAGCTAATTCGGCAACACTGCCGATTGTAGAAGCCCTGCATGAATGAGAATGTGCCAGCCGGTAGTAACTTGGAGAGCTGTCAGAAGCGAAGAAAAGAAAAAATAGTTGAAAGTCGTTTAGTTTGTTTTACCCTTAATTTAAATAAGAAATTTTGTTAAGCAATCATTCCTTTGACGTGTAAGTAACAAATACGAAGTTGTTTAGCAGAAAATAATTAAATTTGTAATTTTATTAGCGAGGAACAGAATTGTAACCAACTTAACCTCGTTCTCTGGAGGCCTACGGAGTGGATAAGGCCCACTGTTTTGTAAGATCATTTCTGATAAAATTAAAGTGTACTGACTCAATATTTTAACATTTTAGCTTTGAAGCATAAAATATAGCTGTCAAATACCAGTGGATGACTTTTCTTTGGCCTTCGGCGACATTCTTCAAAGAAAACAACAATGCCAAAACAGATTCGAACTACTATTCCGGATGAAAGTAACTGTGTGGCTTGCGAAAGACCGGATGATGCGGATAATTTGGTCCAGTGTGACGCTTGCAATTCCTGGTGGCACTTCTCTTGTGCCAAGGTCACGGATTCTATCTGCGATCGATCGTGGAACTGCATCCAATGTGCAAGTCGTGCAAGTGATGGCAGTATGTCCTTTAAAAGTGGAGTATCCGGGCGAAGCGGCTCTCGTCTGGCGGAAAGTATGGCTCGATTGAAGGAACGGCAAGATATGGAAAAAAGGTGATTGGAGTTAGATCTGCAGAAAAGATTCCTGGATGAACAGCAAAGGCTGTTAGATGCGACGGTGGAAGCACAAACGGAAAGTATCAAGAGTCGTGTTAGCCGACACGATACCTTCAAAAGAGTGGACGAATGGGTACGGTGTAATGTGGAACAGAAAGAAGGCGCGGTAGGCGGAATGAAACCACTAACAGCCTCTCAGATCCAGCAGCTACAGTCAGTGCCGAATATAGCGCAACGAACGCGCGCGTTTCAATTTCGGTACAAATGAGCAGCAGCGTGAGCCGTACGTAATTCAAGATAAGCTGAATCCACATGGACCTTTCGTCCAGTCGAATATGCAGAACTATCAAACCCCCGGCATCCATGGACCATCCCACCAGCAGCTTACAGCGCGGCAGTCGCTGGCTCGGGACCTTCCGACATTCTCTGGCGATCCGTTGGAGTGGCCCATGTTTATTTCTAACTACACCTACACCAGTGCAGCATGTGGTTACACGGATTGGGAAAATATGCTTCGGCTCCAACGCTGCTTGAAAGGACAGGCACTTGAAATGGTACGCAACCGACTGGTTTTGCCGGCAGCTGTTCTGAACGTCATCGAGACACTTCGTATGCGTTATGGCCGACCGGAGGTGCTGATAAATACATTACTTCAAAAGGTGCGAATGATTCCGATTCCTAAAGCGGACAAACTGGAGGGACTCATCGAGTACGGGATAGCAGTACAAGCACTGTGCGAGCATATTGAGGCGGCTAACGAACACGCACATCTCTCTAACCCTACGCTGCTCCAGGAGTTAGTGAACAAGTTGCCGGCTGATCAGAAGATGTTGTGGGCTGGATATAAACGAGATATTCCACATTTATCTGTCAATCTGAGAACATTTGGTAACTATATGGCGGGCATAGTTCAAGACGCATCCAGTGTGGCGTTGTTTGAGCCAGAGAGTGGAAAAGCTTCCAGTAGGGAGAAAGTGAAACCGAAAGGTTTTGTAAATTCACATACTCTGGAAACGACAGAGGAAACTCCTGTACCCAAGCAGTTCAAGTGTCTTTGTTGTAGTGAGGTGGATCACTATTTGCGTGACTGTGAAACGTTTAAGAGCTTCGACGTTGATGAGCGCTGGCGAAAGATTCGTGAACTGAGACTTTGTCAGAACTACCTCTTCGGACACGGAAGACGTACGTGTCGAAGCAATAGTCGATGCAATACCGATGGATGTCAATTCCGCCATCATCCGCTTCTTCATTCCGCTAAGAAGCCTGACGCTCCGCCTCCGATTGTTGCTGAGAGCCACGCTCATCGGTTTCTGGATTCTAACCTCCTCTTCCGTGTCATTCCAGTCACACTCTACAGCAAATCGAGCTCGGTTGATGTCTTCGCCTTCATCGACGAAGGATCCTCCATTACTCTAGTGGAAAGCGAACTGATCTCACAACTGGGAGTGAATGGTAATCCACAACCCCTCTGTCTCCACTGGACAGGAAATACATCGCGCAACGAGAAGAATTCGCAGAAGGTATCACTCGAGATTTCTGGTTTGGGAAAAAATAAGTGCTATACGATTTTGGAGGCTCGAACTGTCGATCGGCTGAACCTGCCTGCACAGAATTTCAATTTCGAGGAAGCGGTGAAACGATATGTATATCTGAAGCAAGTTCCTGTACACGGGTATCAAGATGTTAGTCCCAAGCTCCTGATTGGGATTGATAATCTGCGGCTCACCCTACCCTTAAAAGTGAAGGAAGGTCATGGATCCGGTCCAGTCGCTGTGAAAACAAGACTTGGCTGGTGTGTTTATGGACAACAGCGTGATTCTTCAAACGATGCTTACAGCTTTCACGTGTGCGAGTGTACCACCAACTGCAACATACATGAAGAACTGAAACAGTATTTCTACGCGGAAGAAGTGAGCGTGGCACAGTCGAAACCAATCTTGTCAAAGGAAGAGCAGCGTGCGTGGCATCTTTTGGAGAGTACAACCAAGCGCATTGGAAATCGGTTCGAGATTGGATTACTCTGGAAGCAGGACGACGTCGAGTTTCCGGATAGTTATCCTTTAGCATTGCGTCGATTGGAGTGTCTTGAGAGACGTATGGAGCGAAACCCACAACTAAAGGAGAATCTACATCGCCAAATCCAAGAATACCTGGACAAGGGATATGCCCACAAGGCATCTGCAGAAGAACTTTTTAACGCGAATCCTCGGAAGTTCTGGTACGTCCCACTAGGTGCAGTTCTGAACCCGAAGAAACCCGGAAAAGTACGCATTATTTGCGACGCCCGTGCTAAAGTGGAAGGCGTATCGTTGAATACGTTCCTGTTGAAGGGACCGGATTTACTGACGTCGCTCATTGCAGTTCTATTTGGATTTCGGATGTATCAGGTAGCAGTAATCGCAGACATCCAGGAGATGTTTCATCAGCTATTGATGCTAGCAGCTGATAAACACGCTCAGCGTTTCCTATTTCGTCCTAGCCCTACGAGTCAGCCAGCAATTTACGTAATGGACGTCGCTATGTTTGGCTCAACCTGCTCGCCTGCCTCTGCCCAGTTTGTAAAAAACCTGAACGCGAAGGAGCACTCAGAGCAGTACCCGGAGGCGTCAAACAGTATGACCAACTGTCATTACGTTGATGACTACCTTGAGAGTTTCGAGAGTGAAGAAGAAGCTAAAAAAGTTGCTGCAGAGGTTCGTCTGGTACATCGTAACGGAGGATTCAACTTGCGTGGCTGGGCATCGAATAGTGAACACGTTCTTCAGTCCCTGGGAGCAACCGGCAAGACAGCAGTCAAGAATTTGGTAGATGGTGAACGGTCTGAACGGATCCTAGGTATGTTGCGGACGCCGACGACCGATGAACTCAGTTTTTCTACACAAATGAGCAATGAAGTTCGCACACACATCGCCAGCGACAGACAGCCAACAAAAAGGCAGATCCTAAGGTGCATAATGTATGACCCCTTGGGACTGTTAGCACCATTCTTATCCACGGTAAGATACTTATCCAAAATCTGTGGCGAAGCGGTGCTGATTGAGATGAAGCAGTGGGAGATGCTGCCTACAAATTTTGGCGAGAATGGGTAAAAATGATCGAATGCATTTCCGCTGTTCGAATTCCGCGTTGTTATTTTAATCAAGCTACCAGACAAACGTACTCCAACACGCAACTTCACGTCTTCGTTGACGCAAGCGAGAACGCCTATGCATGTGCTGTTTATTTTCGGACGATTGATGCTGACGGATACGCACAATGTTCCCTTGTTGCTAGCAAGGCAAAAGTTGCACCCTTGAAGCCTTTGTCTGTGCCAAGGCTAGAACTCCAGGGTTGTGTGCTCGGAACTCGACTGATGAAGTTTGTTCAAGACAACCACAGTGTTCAAATCTCCAAAAAGTTTCTCTGGACAGATTCATCAACTGCTTTGTCATGGATTTTGGCGGATCCGCACAACTACCGTTCTTATGTGCAGCATCGACTCGGAGAGATCCTCGAATCTACGAATGCCGATGAGTGGAGGTGGGTCCCGACGAAGCTGAATCCTGCAGATGGAGCAACCAAATTGGGAAGCGGGCCATACTTTAGCACGGAGAGTAAATGGTTCCACGGACCGGACTTTCTGCGTCTTTCGGAAGAAGAGTGGCCACATTCCATGAAGCACACAGTGTCAACAACGGAAGAGATGCGGCCATCAGTGTTATATCACGAAGAGACAAAGCCGATAGTCGACTACGAAAGGTTTTCTCGTTGGGAAAGGTTGTTGCGCATGATGGTTTATGTAAGGCGATTTGTAAACAATACCAGACTCAACTATCCATCGTATTCAGGATTTCCTAAACAGGATGAATTTCAAGCAGCAACGATAACAATTCTGAAAATGGTGCAACATGAAGTGTACACGGACGAATTGCTCACTCTGATGAAAAACCCATCTCTGTCGACAGGGGAACAACGGGTGATAGAGAAATCCAGCGTGCTTTATCATCATTGTCCTGTGATTGACGATCAAGGTGTAATACGTCAAAACAGCCGAATTTGAACAGCAGAACATATTGCGTACGAAACACGATATCCCGTTATACTTCCTAAGGATCACCCAGTCACTCTGCTACTTATTGATTGGTATCATCGTACATATCGACATGCCAACAACGAAACGGTTGTCAATAAGATTCGTCAGTCATATGCTATTCCAAACCTCCGCTCTATAGTGAAAAAGGTTTCCCGCAACTGTCAGTTTTGTAAAGTTCGCAAGTCGCTACCAAAAGTTCCTCCTATGGTACCAATACCAGCAGTCAGACTCACCGATCATGTTCGTCCCTTCAGTTATGTTGGCGTGGATTATTTCAGTCCACTTTTTGTGAAGATAGGGAGATCCAACTGCAAAAGATGGGTGGCTTTATTCACCTGTTTGACGGAGCGTGCCGTTCATTTGGAAGTAGCGCACAGCTTGTCAACTGCATCATTTATATCATGTGTACGGAGATTTGTCAGCCGTCGTGAAGCACCGGTAGAATTTCTCTCAGATAATGGGAGTAACTTCCAGGGTGCCGAGCGTATTCTTCGAGATCAGATCAATCAAGGGCTGTCTGCAACATTCACCAATGCCTCTACAAAGTGGACTTTTATTCCACCAGCGGCCCCACACATGGGTGGTGCGTGGGAGCGACTTGTTCAGTCGGTCAAGGTAGCGATGGGTGCAGCTTACTTGGACGGAAAATTGGATGAGGAAGGACTGCAAACTCTAGTTGTGGAAGCGGAAGGAGTAGTAAATTCAAGACCCTTGACATACCTGCCTCTTGACTCTGAAGATTCGGAAGCACTAACCCCAAACCACTTCCTGCTAGGAAACTCAACTGGGGTTAAGCAACCTGCAGTTACCATTACGGATCAAGCGGGGTTTCAGCGAAAAACGAGAGGGAGCGATAACATAGAGAGATATTCAATTGCTATGACGACATGCACTTTGTCAAATTGATTTAAAATTGAATACGCATTATCTGACATTGGCGCCATTTACTCAATAATGGGTAAATCTAGTTTATGGATACTCTCTTTTTTGTTATATGGGTAAAATTTTACCCATTAATGGGTTTTTGATTCCAAAGGAAAAAACGCATGTAACAATTTTATGAATCGTAAGCTTTATTTCTCATCATACATCATATTATTATTTATAAATTGGGTCGGATTCTTACGGCTCGTTTTCAAGTCATGGTCATGTAAAACATGAACTATGAGCTGAACAACGTAACCTTGCATGAAGGAATTGTAGCCGGACACTGGACATTTCAGACCTGCAATGTTAAGAATTATTCTTATACCGTACTTATGTATAACACCTAGTCCTACTTGCCCTGCAGCCTCTCGACCGAGGCATTCTGAAACTTATAAACTTCTGAAAATCGGGGCAGAGGTCAATCCGTAGTCAATCACTTATGGAAAACAGATGAGAGGTAAGATGGATGGTAGATAGCAGGTGCAAACAAAAGAAAAGTTGAAATATTTTCAATACCCCATTTTTGGGTAAAAAAATACGCATATTTTTTTAAATGACAAATTATCCAAATGGGTAATATTTTACGCATTTTTTGTTTTTGTATTTACCCATTTTTTGACCGCTGCATAGAGGTTAGAACAAAAATCAGTGGGGTTGTGTACAAGACACGACCGGTTAACGTAGACTACGTTAAACCAAGTGATGCATTATAATGTCAGGGAAATTCTGTGTGGCTATTATTAGCGTTAAAATGGTTTCAATTATTCGTGCCGGTCGCTTACCCTAGTTTAAGTCACAATATGACGGGTGCGGCTCTTATGGGACATTAGACCAGCGTTTTGAAGCCAGTATGTAAGAAAATTCTATTGTAAGCTTTTGAGATATTATTTGGTGGCCCTGAAAACGGCCGTTTGGTTTTATGAAGTCAGTATGTGGGAAAATTCTCTTGTACACTCTTTATAACTCTTTGGTGGCCCTGAAATACAAACATATATTTTGACTGATACCTTGTCTCCTTTTCAACATTCACCATTTAAATACCATACCATTCGGATCATTTGTATACAATCTGAGTTGTAGTATGCATTTGCATAATTAAACTTCAAATGATGAAAGATTTGCAATTTATGCAATATTAGAAATTCTGGATTTCAATGGTAATAATAAATATTGAAATACTCTATAATTCAAATTACGATAAAATTCGTTATCAGAATATATCCAACAGGTTTAGTGATTGCTATGAAAACAATATAATCAATTGCAACATTTTCAGATGTGTAAGTGTCTCTAAAAATGTTCAAAGTTCAGTAAGTTTTATCAAACAGAAAATAACAAAAATTATCTTGTAGTTGTTGTACGATTATATAAAAATATATAGGGTACATGTCCCTTGACTCAGTCGATTATGTAGCGCACGATTACAATTTTAACTTTAACTCATACAATAATTTAGCTAGAAACGATATTCAACTATTTATACCTTTGCTAAGACATGCTTAACAAGGCGTTTGCTGTACTGGACCATGAAAAGTTACCAACTAACATAATTGAGTCGAAAACTTTCGATGGATATTGATATCATTAAGGATTCTTGTTTGGATGCATTTCAGTAAAGTTTGTTTATTTCATCGCTCCGGGCATTTATTTATATTATCGCTCCGGGCATTTGGCTATATTCGGTATACTATACGGAATATAAAGCCACTTCATAACATCTAAATGACTTTCTGATGTGATCAATTGGCAATTCCATTTCAAAACATTAAAATTCCCACTATATTAATTTCGTTATATAAGTGTTGGTAAGAATAAGGCCTTCGAAAAATACACAACCACTCACTCTTACTTTTCCATTGAAAACTTTTATATTCTACATTTTACTATGTGATGAATACATTAGGCCATAGTTGGGAATATAAGGTTAAATGCGTACCTACAATATGGTCTATGGTTTTCTTGTGAAATTATTATTCATGTTTCGATGTGAATATCAGGTAAATTAGTGAATTCAATATGGCTAAAACGTTAAGAAAATCGAAATAGATATAAACATATTAGATCTCGCAGAAGAAAGAGAGTTAGTTTTATAAAATATCATTATTCTTTGCGATGGGTATGGGAGAAAAGGTTGGTTAATATATAATAAATTTTTATAAATATAAAATAAACACCTGAGAAAATAATCACGCATTAAAATATGTTCAGCGCATTATTTGTATCGATAGCATTTGTAGGTTCGTATGATGTAAAAGCACGCGGCGCATGTCATCACCAGAATACAATTAATACTATGTTGAAATTTATTAAGACAGGGAGCGATAACATAGAGAGATATTCAATTGCTATGACGACATGCACTTTGTCAAATTGATTTAAATTTAATAAATATCAATTTCCTACCTCGAGTTGAAGGACCTTCGCCAGCGTCCCAACTAGTTGTTGGCAACGCATAACCTCTTACTGCTTTCAATTTCGCCCGATAGCTACGAGCTCGCTCGGCATCGGTGCATGGTCGTTTCGGAGGACTTCCCGTATGTTCGCTCTTTATGCGCTTCCTGAATCTGCGCAACCGTTCTGGATCAAATCGGTTGGGCATTCTCACTTTCACTATGTTTCTCAAAAAGTTTTTCTTCCTAGAGGTAGAACTCTATCCAACGCGAATCGTTAACACAACAGAACAACTGTTTATAACACACTACTAATTGGAATTTACAGAGAATTTTGGTTCGGAATATCATGTTCGACAAAAAAGTTTTGCTAATACCACTGGCTGCCAATCGACAATTTGAAACGAAAATCCCAATCAAACAAACTCTCAAGCTGAGAATATTAAATTGACAGTAGCAAAGATGGATTTGTATCTGGTAGGATTTTTCGGTGAAAATAAATCGAAGCAACCGGCAGGCTTTGATTTATTTTCACTGATTTTATGGATCCGCTGCATAGTACACTGTTGCCTAGTAACGACTTGGCAAAATCCAGTAGGACTGCCAATCGACCGAAATGTAAGGTAAACTCTTATTCAAATAACTCTCTTAAATAAGAAAATGAATTGATTTATTGATTCATCGCGAGTTGCGCCAACCAGCTTGGAAATTTGTTTCACCGACGAAGAATTGTCCTGCTCGCCTTCCAAGGAGGCTTTCCCGCAAACAGAAGCGTTTTTGAAGTCGTGACGAACAAATCGGCACTAGATTAAATGGCGCACAAACCGAACGAAATATTAATTTAATTCATATACAAACAACTCTCCGAACTGGATTGGTTGTCCTCAAACGGACAGATGATTTATTAGTGGGTTGCGCAAACCAGCTGGGTAAAATTTTCCCGACGGCTCACCCCACATGGAGGCGTTTTTGCAGTTGCGGCGAACGAATTAGCACCATGATATTAGGCGCACAAACTGAACGAAATAAAAATTTAATTCTTGTATAGACAACTCTTTTTATTAAATTGGTTGTCCTCATAAGGACAGATTATCAATTTATGGATTGCGCCAACCAGCTGGGTAAAATTTTTACCGCCGACTCGCCCTCCATCGTGCACCGAACCAAATTGAGGATTAGTTCTTTAATAAACAACTCTTTTGTTATAATTTATTGTCCTCAAAAGGACAGATTATTTCCACCTACTGCTGCTCGCCCCAAGGACGCTTTCCCCCAAACAGCAGCGTTTTCGAAGTCGCGGCGAAACAATTGCCACGATCAGGTAAGATGGCGGCTAGCACAAATCGACGCGATTGTGCGCTCCCATAATCCGCCATTTTACCTCATCGCCCTCCGCCATTTTTCACTGTCTGGGAGAGCCTTGGTGCTTACCACCACCAGCTGCCTTTCTGCGACCAGCTCCGCTGTCGGACGAATGAGGTAGCTGCGATCAACTGCCTGCGACTAGCTGCCCGCGACCAGTTGCCTGGGACCAGCTACCAGCGACCAGCTCCGCACAGCTTCAATGCTGCCAAGCGAATGAGGCAAAATTTTCCTAAGTGTGCGTTTTATACCGGTCTCAGCTGCATGCGAGACGTACATGGAGAGATGAATGACATGATTGGTTAAAGTCTCTCTCTAATACAAAGAAGAAGAAGATGATGCAAGACGTTCCTTGCTTCGATTTGAAATCTGTGATAGGAAATTTGGTAAAGTTACTCTGCAAAATGACATTATAAGACATCACCTCATATTTGCGTTATTTTCAATAGTTTACTATTCTTTGAGAATAATGTTTGGCAATTGAACTGAAGCGCGTTAAAATTTCAGACCGATTGAGGAAGAAATCATGTAAATCCATCGTGGATTATTTGAGTTATTCGCGTACAAAATGTACGGTTTTTCGTGACGGTCGCAGTATTTTAGATTTTCATTTGACGCCCTACCCTTGCCGTAAGACGTAGTCTACGTCAAAATGGGTGAAACTTTACCCATTAATGGGTTTTAGATTCCTACCTTGTGCATAGAGGTTAGAAAAATGGGTGAAACTTTACCCATTAATGGGTTTTAGATTCCTACCGTGTGCTTTGCTCAGCCAAGAAGTTTTAAGGAATATTGCACACAACTTGATCGTTATGATAGAATGTCGATCATGTTTTTCTTTTTAGGTTTTGTTCATTAGACCATCCCCATCGGTGCGTTCCTATCTGGGTAATATTTTGATGACAGAGAGCGTTCCTATTTTGATTTAGCTACCCATTTTTGCACCGGTCGTTCATAAAAAGGTATTAGAATGGGGCTTATTATGGTTGTCACCTTCAATATCACTTTCACTCCACTTACATACACATCACCTCAATTTGTTTATGCTATTACTGATATCACCGTTATCATAAAGTGAACTCCGTGAGGTGGAAGTAATAGTGAAGTGAAAATCGTAGTAGCCCTCAGAAAATCTACGATTTGCGTCACTTTTTTCTGTGTCGTGATGGTGCCGTGGCAACGACAATAACACCGAGTTCGTTCGAATCGTCACCTCGGATGAACTCTTACATATTTTTTCACTTGGGTGACATTCGTAATAAGGTTTTTTTGTTTTCATTTCGTTTGCACCGTTAAGTGAAAACCATAATAAGCCCCAATGAGACTCAAATTTATTCTCGCACCGGTATCGTTTCGTTTAATATTTCGTGCAGTGTATAGTTTAAATACTCTACCGTACAGGTTTTCAACGTTCTGGTTTGTCCCAAAGATTGGATCTTGGGAAACATCCAGCTAAGCCCTGCAAAGCACTTCGTTGTCTTGTTGCGTCCAATTCCTTCCACGGGGTTTTGATGCACTCATTTTTTCACAAAATATCACAATAAACGGGAAATTAGCAATAAACACTTTAAAAACAAATCTGAAAGACTCAAATTGAAATGAACGTCTTCCAGATGAAGACGTTGTTTTAACGTTTCAACTTGTTTTGCTTATTTTTCATCAAATAGCTCGGCTCGGTTGGGTCGGGTTGTCAAATTTACGAACCGTCTGCTCACCGAGCGAGCAAATTGTCATTTCCCAACTCGGTTACCAACCACCGGTGCGGTGTCGAGTTGTCAAACAGGGTAACGATTTACCGATATTACCGTATTGGTGCGGTTGGTCTTAGTTATTGCTCATTATCTTTTCAGGAGGTTCTGATCCTTCTTCTGCTTTCCTCTTGAGAGCGGTCCGATGCTTGAGAGCGGCTACTTTCAGAGGATCAGGTTGATGATTATGATTTGTTGAGCTTATGATTTTGTGATTGCCATTATCCTCGATCGTTGTAGCAACAATCAATATGCAACTAGCGATTTGAAATTGGTTCACTGTTGTAGAACCCCTTGGTCCGAAGTACACCTTGAAGCCAGTACCTTTTTATACATATTTGCGCCTTTGTTTTGGTTTGCTGTGTTATTTTGACAGAATATTTGAGAGTGTGTTCGTGTTAGTTCATTATTAGGGGCGCATTTTTAAGCTTGGGACCGAGCTTGGGACCGATGTTCTAGTAATGACTGAGCCAAGAAAAAAATCGTTTTTGTATGGGACCTACTGGTCTTAGAGTTAGTCTATGGTTGTAGCACGTGCGTAGCATTTTTCTGCTTCCATCATGTGTCAAAAAGTATTGCTATAAAACTTGTGACCGCATAACTTGTCAAAAAAGATGTCAAAATAGGTTGTAAATTTGTTTGTTGTGAAGCTTAACTGTTTAAAATATTTTTTTTTATATTATGGATGAATATTCAGAACACATTTCGATGAAAGGAAGCACAAATATTTTGACGTAGACTACGTCTTACGGCAAGGGTAGGGTGTCAAATGAAAATCTAAAATTTTGCGACCGTCACGAAAAACCGTACGTTTTGCACGCGAATAACTCAAATAATCTACGATAGATTTACATGATTTCTTCTTCAATCGGTCGGAAATTTTACCGCGCTCCAATTCAATTGTCAAACATTATTCGCAAACAATAGTAAACTATTGAAAATAACGCAAATATAAGGTGATGTCTTATAATGTCATTTCGCAGAGTAAATTTACCAAATTTCCTACCACAGATTTCAAATCGAAGCAAGGAACGTCTTGCTTCATCTTCTTCTTCTTTGTATTAGAGAGAGACTTTAACCAATCATGTTACTATTCTCTCCATGTACGTCTCGCATGCAACTGAGAACGGCAAACGCACACTTAGGAAAATTTTGCCTCAGTCGTTTGGCAGCATTGAAGCTGGTCGCAGGGAGCTGCTTCAAGGCTCCACCAAACTTCAGCGTTTTCGAAGTCGCGGCGAAACAATCGCCACGAAGAGGTAATATGGCGGCTTGCACAAAACCGACGCTATTGTGCGCCCTCATAATCCGCCATTTTGCCTCATCGCGACGATCGCTGTTTGGGAGAGCCTTGCTACTTACCACCACCAGCTGCCTCTGCACCAGCTCCGCTGCCGTACAAATGAAGGCTCCACCAAACTGCAGCAATTTTTTGCCACCGCGGCAGCGAAATCGCCGCGGTGAGATTACATGGCAGCTTACGGGAGCGCACAAACCGACGCGATGCGTTTTATAATCGCGTTGGTTTGTGCGCTCCCATAAGCCGCCATGTAATCTCACAGCGGCGATTTTTCCACCGCGATTTCGCTGCCGCGGTGGCAAAAAATTGCTGCAGTTTGGTGGAGCCTTCATTTGTACGGCAGCGGAGCTGGTGCAGAGGCAGCTGATGGTCACGTAGCAGCTGGTGGTGGTAAGTATCAAGGCTCTCCCAAACAGCGATCGTCGCGATGAGGCAAAATGGCGGATTACGAGGGCGCACAATCGCGTCAGTTTTGTGCAAGCCGCCATCTTACCTCATCGTGGCGATTGTTTCGCCGCGACTTCGAAAAAGCTGCTGTTTGGGGGAAAGCGTCCTTGGGGGCGCGCAGCAATAAGCAGTAGGTGGAAATAATCTGTCCTTTTGAGGACAATAAATTCAAATAAAAGAGTTGTTTATTCAAGAATGAACTAATCTTAAATTAAGTTCGGTGCCGTCGGTAAAAATTTCACCCAGCTGGTTGGCGCTATCCATTAATTGATAATCTGTCCTTTTGAGGACAAGCAATTGAATCAAAAGAGTTGTTTATAAAAGAATTAATCTTTTATTTCGTTGGGTTTGTGCGCCTTATATGGTGCCAATTCGTTCGCCGCAACTGCAAAAACGCCTGCATGGAGGGCGAGTTGTCGGGAAAATTTTGGCTGGTTGGCGCAACCCGCGATGAATCAATAAATCAATAAATGCTACCAGATACAAATCCATCTTTGCTACTGTCAATTTAATATTCTCAGCTTGAGAGTTTGTTTGATTGGGATTTACGTTTCAAATTGTCAATTGGCAGCCAGTGGTATTAGCAAAACTTGTTTTCCCTTCGTCGCATACCTTAAACCACATAAATTCCTTATCACGGACACAATTTTCGATGTTGAACATGATATTCCGAACCTACATTCTCTGTAAATTCCAATTAGTAGTGTGTTATAAACAGTTGTTCTGTTGTGTTAACGATTCGCGTTGGACAGAGGCCTACCTCTAGGAAGAAAAACGTTTTGAGAAACATAGTGAAAGTGAGAATGCCTAACCGATTTGATCCAGAACGCTTGCGCAGATTCAGGAAGCGCATAAAGAGCGAACATACGGGAAATCCTCCGAAACGACCATGCACCGATGCCGAGCGAGCTCGTAGTTATCGGGCGAAATTGAAAGCAGCAAGAGGTAATGCGTTGCCAACAACTAGTTGGGACGCTGGAGAAGGTTCGAGGTAGGAAATTGGTATCTTTTAAATTAAAATCAACTTGACAAATTGCATGTCATCATTGGGCTCCCTGTCTTAATAATTTTCAACATATTATTGATTGTAATCTGGTGATGACATGCGCAGCATGCTTTTACTGCATATGAACCTTCACATGATATCGATACAACTAATGCGCTGAATATGACAAGAAAACCATAGACCATATTTTTGGTACGCATTTAACCTTATATTCCCAACTATGGCCAAATGTATTCATCACATAGTAAAATGTAGAATATAAAAGTTTTCAATGGAAAAGTAAGAGTGAGCGGTTGTGTATTTTTCGAAGGGCTTATTCATACCAACACCTATATAACTAAATGAATATAGTGGGAATTTTAATGTTTTGAAATGGAATGGCCGATTGATCATATGAGAAAGTCATTTAGTTTTTATAAAGAAGCTTTATATTTCGTATAGTATACCGAATATAGCTGAATGCCCAATGCGATAATATAATAAATGCCCGGAGCAATGAAATAAATTAACTTTACTAAAATTCGTTCGAACAAGTATCCTTAATGATATCCATATCCATCGAAAGTTTTCGACTCAATAATGTTTGTTGGTGACTTTTCATGGTCCAGTACAGCAAACGCCTTGTTAAGCATGTCTTAGCAAAGGTATAACTAGTTGAATATCGTTTCTAGCTAAATTATTGTGTGAGTTATAGTTAAAACTGTAATCGTGCGCTACATAATCGACTGAGACAAAGGACATGTACTCTATATACTTGTATATAACCTTATAACAACTGCAAGATAATTTTTGTTATTTTCTGTTTGATAAAACTTTCTGAACTTTGAACATTTTTAGAGACACTTACACATCTGAAAATGTTGCAATTGATTATAGTGTTTTCATAGCAATCACTAAACCTGTCGGATATCTTCTGATAACGAATTTTATCGTAATTTGAATTCTAGAGTATTTCAATATTTATTATTACCCTTGAAATCCAGAATTTCTAATATTGCATAAATTGCAAATTTTTGATTCTTTGAAGTTGAATTATGCAAAGGCATACTACAGCTCAGATTGTATACAAATGATCCGAATGGTATGGCATTTAAATGGTGAATGTTGAAAAGGAGACAAGGCATCAGTCAAAATATATGTTTGTATGTACGTATTATAGAATTTCCTCCGCTGCCTGTCGTTACTGAAATCCCCCAAACGATGCAAAACATTGTTGATGGTTCCGGCGATGGTGAGAATTCCGAGATGCTGGCCATTCAGGCACAGTATGACATACGAATACACATTAAGTAATGTCAAGCGGTTATGATTATAAGAATGACTAAAACTATCATTGATTTAATAATTTTATTTTCCCTAAAAGATCCTCAACTATCTTCTAGTCCTTAAATATAGTCCATCGTAAAACGTGCAACCACAGAGAACAGACATCCAAACTAGAATATATTTCTCAAAAAAACTTGTGTAAGGATTCAAATTAAAAAATACGTTCAAACACTATTGCCATCTCTCGGGCTGTGGCCACTTGCGATTTTTAATCGATAATGGGTTAGATTCGTTGACCGTGCGGTGAAAGAACTTAACTGCCAAAAAAATTTAGTTGATGAATAAGATTTCAAGCTGGTCAATGGGTGGCGATGCCAGTGCCGCCACGCTATTGCCAGTTCATTACGATTATGAAATGGCCGTTAAATTTCTTACACAGTTTTTGAATTTGACTTGGATGTCTGTTCTCTGTGGTGCAACCGTGACCGTGTCATCATTTAAACCAAAAGGCCCTTTTCAGGGCCACCAAATAATATCTCAAGAGCGTACAATAGAATTTTCTTACATACTGGCTTCAAAACGCTGGTCTAAGGTCCCATAAGAGCCACACACGTCATATTATGACAAACTGCTTCTATCGGTAAGGGTAAGCGACCGGCGCGAATAATTGAAACCTTTTTAACGCTTATAATAGCCACACAGAATTTCCCTGACATTATAATGCATCACTTGGTTTAACGTAGTCTACGTCGACCGGTTGTGTCTTGTACACAACCCCACTGATTTTTTTTGTTTGGTTTTTCTCTCATTTAATATGCAATAAATGATTCTCAGGATAGTGTTATTAGGTTATGTTTGATTCAAGTTTATTTTATTCCATTATTGTTCATACTGTTTTTTGAGTACCGTCCAGATATTCATAAATTTTATGCATAAAACAATAAGAATTTTTTTTTTTTGTATGTTTTCATGTTCATCATACAAAAAAAGACTGTTTATTTCCTCTTCATATCTGTAGAAACTGGATCCTTTATTCGAATAATGAATTCAAGCCAGCCTGTCTGATCTCTATATCCATTCACGTATAGAAATGTGGTCAATTTTAAACGCTCGTTGTAACACAATATTTTTGAAGTGAGATTTTTTTTAATATACTGAGGCCATAAATACACCGGACCACAAATATCTTGAACTTTAAAAAGTGGATCGTCACTATAGCCATTCTCGCGATAAATTTTAGTCATTTCATTTAAAATATTTTTAAACATTATAACCGAGATGCCAATAGACCACGTGATTGATTCGGTGTAACTAAACAAACGCTATAATCCTGACCATTATATAAGGTCATCAATCAAAGAAAAGAGACAAAAATGTACTGCAGAAGCGAAGTGTATTAAAGAAAAGCAAATAGCACACTGTTTGTATAATGAGCAAATATTTGCCTGAGGTAGATAGACCAGTGTGTTTAAAAAAACAGTTCATTTTTAAAAGAAGGGTGAATCTCCTATATATGATTCTCTCAAATATTTTTTTGTACTTTAGATATGAAAAAAGAGAAAATTCCTTTCAAGACGCGGCTGGGTAGCTCAGTGGTTACCCGTTCTGCTTACTGAGCAGATGGTCGGGAGTTCAATCCCAGGCCCGTCCCCTTCCTTGCCATTTGTCACTTGCCTCTTTCTATCACCACTAGATTTAAAATAAAAAGCAGTCTACTGCGCTCTCTTTCATTGATCGCTTCACTTACCACAGTGCATCCATGATCTAAAAATAAACCTGCCTCACTAACACAACTATCCTTCCCTTGGCGATTGTAGAGATCCAGTGGTGCTCACGGTCTCTAATAACAACGATTGTCAAACTAATCATCCTTCTTCCCCCCTCCCCAAAAGACCGTGAGGACGTGGCCGGCGCCTGTACTGATCTATAAATAGAATTAGTGAACTTGTACATTGAAGATGGTAAAGCTACTCCCAAGCTCCACCTATGTTGTTCTCTGTGCAATTACACTAGTTCTGATCAGTAAAGGAGTAGCAACTACGATATTGCACGGTCTTTTTTTTTTTTTTTTAAAAAAAGAGAAAATTCCTTTCAAAGAAGATTTACCCTTCTTTAAACACGAACTGTTCTTTCAAATATTTTCATGTTAAGAAAACAAAAAAGAAAAGCTGAATATATAGAAAATACATAGATCAAACAAATATCATGATTATTCTGTTTATAATATAGCATATAGTTATTACTATGAGGTCATCTGAGTTCGACACACCGTCCGGTACGATTGTTAAGAACGCGTCCGCGAAAACAAACAAGTGTTTCTCCCATGTTTCTCACGGTTTCCGCGATCGAAACACAGAAGGTGTTTATAGTGAAGGTTTGGTGAAAATCGGTCGAATAACGGCTGAAAACAGTGGTTTTGTGTGTGCTCTACGTGCTGCGAAAAACAATCGATCGTCAAAACAAACGATCATCACCCGGCTGCCCGACCGGCTACCGGCTGTTTTCATTCAACCATTCGGTTGTGTGGGTCGCGGTGCACCCGGTGGAAGATCTTATTTGATAAATAAAAGAGGTGAAAAGTTTTTAAGAAGGGCGAAAATTTCGGAAAAGTGAAAAGTGGCTTGATAACATCCGCTCATAGTGCTCCTACTACAGTGCGTGCCCTAAGTGTGGTACCACAGTGTGGCACAGAATTCAGTGAACGTCTGCAGAACAAAGGTAGGATCATTCATTTTTACCTTTTTTCGACCATCTGGGGTAGGTAACGGGTGACCGTTGCCAACTGGGTAAAGCAAACGAAGTGAAACATGGCGACCGCTAGTAGCGGCGACCCGGGAGGGTCTGTTAACCGTTTACTACCTTCGTATTTGGTGAATTAACTTTCCTTCAATTAACTGGAAAAGATGGAGCTCCACTCCCGATAAACCCGTATATTATCGGAAAGTCGGTAGAGGACTGCGCAGGTGGTTCAATTGAAAGTGCCAAATCCGAAGCCAGAGGAACCAAATATATCCTGCGAGTTCGAAACCCAGCCCAAGTCCAGAAGCTACTGAAATTAACGAAGCTAATTGATGGAACCGACGTCGAAATTGTGCCACATCCGAACCTGAACATCAGCAGATGTGTCATCTCTTGCTATGACCTCATTAACATGGAGGAGAAAGATATTCTGTTGAGAATGTGTAAGGAAAAAGTCATCCGGGTTCAGAGGAAAACCAAGAGAGAAGGTGACAAAAGAGTCAATACGCCAGCGCTAATCATAACGTTTTATAAAACCACCCATCCGGAATATATTAAAGTTGGCCTTTTGCATTTCCCCACTCGTCCGTACTTTCCGAATCCTATGCTCTGCTATGGCTGTTTTCAATATGGTCATACCCGCGTTCGATGTCCTGGACCGCAACGTTAAGAAATAAGAAATAAGAAATAAGATGAAGAAATAGCCAAAATGAACGAGGAAAGCAAACGGAAAGATGAGAAAATCCGGATCATGGCTAACATTATTCAGCAACATAAACAGCAAACTGCCAGTAACGAACAACCGCAAGCGACCAATACGGAAAAAGCACATCACAGCAGAGAAAAATTAGTAGGTCCTCAAACCCGTTCAAGGAACAACTCTCCGGCTGTTGCCGTTCAGGAATCAAAACGTGGACGTCCTCCAAAATACAATTACGACCAATCCGTAGCTAAGAACAAATCGCCAGATATAAGCCCGCCTCCAAAGAAAACTGCCACCACAGCACGCGTCCAACCTCAAATGGATTACTCTAGCGACGAGCCCGAGATATCGGAGACACCTCCAAACCAGCGTCTTTGATAGTTACACTCCTCAACGATGTTTGGACAATGATGACGACTTACGCATGAACAATGACAACGAGACAGGTCGGTTCGGAAGTGGGGAAAGTGTAGTACCCCTTCTGACGCAAGTGCAGCAGGTTGAAGGAACCATCTGGGACGCCCTACCCCAACCCGTTGATGGTGAACTCTCCTCTGTAGCCGATGGATCCACGAACGAACTTGTACCACGGCCGAGAACCTACGATAGACGACAGCTTAACAACGATAGCACAATAACCAACAACACCAACATCAATAACAACAGCAACAACAACAACAACAGCGAGATCAACCAAACTACACAAAGTCTTTCCCCAGGGCCAGCTGTTGCCGGTGGTTCTGGAAGAAATTGTGTAGTTTCGGCAATGGCTGGCTCTGTGGGACAAGACGTCCCACAGGTCAGTCTTGTTCATTCTCATTCACCGACAGATACTGCCACGCCCAATATCGTTACAGGTAACCACCACACAGCGCCTGGAACCGAAACATCACAAACACCTCGGATAAATATTACACAAAACGCTTCCCCAGTGCCGGCTGTTGTCGGTGTTGGCAGAACTAGTGTAATTGTTTCGACAGCAGCTGGTACTGTGGGACAAAGCGTCCCACAGGCAAGTCCCAGTTTTGTATCAACACCTGCGGAGGTTATCGCGCCACCTTTCTCTCCCACAGTTGACCCGCCGATGCGAAGAACATCCACATCGTCGTCCACCACCGATACAGATAGTCACTCCGATGGCGTTTTCACACTACAGTGGAACCTGCGTGGCCTCAGGGCCAATATCAGCGAACTGAAACTCCTCATCGCCGATCTCGAGCCTTGCGTCGTGGCTCTACAGGAGACGAAAGCGAACCAAACCTTCGCTCCACCAGACTTCGTCGGCAGACATTACACGCTGCTCCTGGAGTCAAACAGCGCTCACTACTGGCAACACGGCGTTGGCCTTGCCGTTCGGGAAGGTATACCATTTGAGCGTGTACAGATCGGTACCACACTGCGCCTCATCGCTGTACGCATCCACGCACCGATCCAGGTAACTGTAGTGTCTGTCTACATTCCGCCGAGTTCTGCGCAGTATCAGGCTGCATTCGGTGAGTTATTTGAGCAGCTGGAAGGTCCAGTGCTACTCCTGGGGGACTTCAACGCGCACCATCTAGCGTGGGGATCCCACCAATCGAACTCACTTGGCCAGTTTATCGCAGAGACGACATTGACCAAACAGTTGGTGGTGTTGAACGACGGCTCGCATACTCGCATCGACCCGGCTACGGGAAACACTTCTGCTATCGATGTGAGCATCTGTTCCGAGAGGCTTGCTCGCAGGTTTACCTGGAGAACTTTGTCAGACACGCACAACAGCGACCACTTCTCGATCACAGTGTCCATTCCCGGGTGGACGAATAATCGAACGACTCGACAGAAGTGGCTTTACGACCAAGCGGATTGGTCGTTGTACGAGCGACTTACAGTGCAAACCATCACGTCAGAGGCCGAGTGGGACGTAAGCAGCTTCACGAAGAAAATTATCGCAGATCCAGATCAACCCAAAGCATTGGCGAGGTTCCAGCAAGCAAGAGCAGCGACACGAAAGGTGGTCAACAAAGCGAAGGAACAGTCGTGGCAAAACTTCGTAGGGAAGATATCACCGAGTAGCACGGCAACCGAATTATGGCGGACGGTGAACAACTTGCGTGGCAATCGGCAACAGCGCCCGGTAATCCTTAAGCGAGCGAACGGGTTCACTGACGACCCCGAAGAAGTGGCAGAAGAACTGGCGAACGTTTATTGCGAAAGGTCGGCGACTTCAAGCTACCCTCCATCATTCCAGATGGCGAAAGCGGCAGCTGAACGAGGGTCCATAGATTTCTCGCTCAACAACGACGATGTGTATAACATCGAAGTCACCATGAACGAACTTCTGTGGGCCCTCGACGAAGAGCGAGGCGCCTCAACAGGCCCAGATTCGATCGGGTATCTTCTGCGGCAACGTCTTCCGCTGTCTGTGAAAACGACACTCCTCAAGCTGCTGAACGATATCTGGCACAGTGGCGAGTTTCCCGCCAGCTGGCGGAATGCCATTGTCGTTCCAATACCGAAGCCGAACTGCCACGAATCCGGACCGAATGCCTTCCGACCGATATCGCTCACCAGCTGCATGGCAAAGCTCTTCACTGAATCTGCTGCAGAGTTTCATCTCAGAACGGACGTTCCAAGTGTCCATAGGGGGACACAAGTCTCGTGAGTACCCACTGGAGAATGGAGTGCCACAAGGTTCCGTACTGTCTGTGTCACTATACCTCGTTGCGATGCAGCTGATCTTCCGTGTGATGCCCGTTGGAGTCGATATTCTTTTGTACGCGGACGACATCCTCCTCGTGGTACGACGTGCGAAAGGGGAATGCTTGCACCGAAAACTGCAGGCCGCTGTCAAAGCGGTGGACAAGTGGGCGAAAAGCGTGTAATTTGCCATATCCGCAACCAAGTCGCAGACATTTTACTGCAGCCCAAATGCGCGTCGAGATCCGGCGCAAGAGATCACCATCGATCGAACCCCCGTCCTGAAGACCAACCGTCTGTGGATCCTGGGTGTCACGCTAGACCAAACGCTGACATTCAAGCCGCACTGCAAAGCGGTGAAGAAAGCATGCGAGTCTCGACTACGGATCCTGCAGATGATCGGAGCGAAACTCCCGCGCCAAATTGCCAAATCGAGCAACCTTGCTGCAGGTGGGTTCGGCACTAGTCACTGCGAAGTTGATCTATGGTGTTGGATTAGTGAGCCGAGGAGGACCGGATACCCTGCAGACCCTAGCCCCAGCGTACAACAAAATGGTACGATACGCTTCCGGAGCGTTTGTGACCAGCCCAATCATCTCGGTTATGGCCGAAGCTGGAACACTCCCCTTTGAATACCTTGCAGTTCAATCTGTAGCACGAACGGCTATCCGGATCCTAGCTAAAAGTCGAACTAATAGCACCCTACCACTGATCCGGCGAGCATCTGAACGTATCCTTGATGTGACGGGTACCGAACTTCCTACTGTCGACCATTCGACGAGACAGGGCGATCGTGTATGACACGCACGTAAACCATCGATAGTATGGAATGTAAAGCGAAGTGTACGAGCCGGTGATCCGCCGGATAGAGTCCTTCCAGTCGTCCAACAGCTGCTTGCAACCAGATTCCACAGGTCAACGGTGGTCTACACCGATGGTTCGAAAAGTGAAGACACCGTTGGAGCCGCATTTTGCATGACTGGCCTCGCAGATTCATTCAGCCTTCCGAAAGTGTGCAGCGTTTTCTCGGCAGAGGCGTACGCCATTAAGAGAGCGCTTTTGATACCGAACGTCAGTGCCGAAATGGTTATCTTTACGGATTCAGCCAGTTGTCTTCTGGCCCTAGAATCAGGAAGGTCGAAGCATCTGTGGATTCAAGAAATCGAAGAGATTGTGCGTAACAAACTCGTTCGCTTCTGTTTTATTCCGGAACATTCTGGGATCAACGGAAACACTCTGGCTGATCGACTAGCAAACGAAGCTAGAGAAGAACCCTTCATAGATATGGCTATTCCGGGCGAAGATGCACTGCGAGCAGTGAAACAAGCGATAAGGCGCCGATGGGACCAACAGTGGTACGAGGCTAGGGACGCAAAACTGAGGGAAGTGAAGTCCGACACGCGCAGGTGGATAGACCAGGCCAACCCAGCCGACCAACGTGCGCTAACACGCCTCAAGATCGGCCACACTCGGCTGACCCATTCATTTCTTTTGAAAAAGGACACACCGCCCATCTGCGAATGCTGCGGAACCGAAACTAACGTGCGGCACGTTATTCTCCACTGCCGAAAGTTCGTGACAGAACGCCAAGAAGCCGACATCAGCTCTACCAGCCTACATGATGCCTTGAATAACAGCGAAGGTAATACGGCGAAACTCCTGGCATTCCTGCACCGAACTGGACTGCTTAAACAGCTTTAGGAAGAACGCAGAGCACCCCACGGCTACGGAAAATTGGGATAGACGGCAGGGGGGAGGGGTAGCTCTCTCATGCCCTGGCCGCCGCCCTACACCAGCGAACACTACCAATCTCACGAAAGCGGAGTTATCGACAGAACTACACAAGGCCTTTCCCCAGTGCCGGCTGTTGCCGGTGGATCTGGAAATAATGTGTAGTAGTTTAGGCAGCAGCTGGCACTGTGGGACATTGGCGTCCCACAGGTCAGTACACAGTCTATTGAATCACCATCAGGTACTGTCTCGGTGATCTTTCCAGGTCACAGCCAAGCCGCAGCGGTATCTTCAAACGATATGACGTCAATTGAAACCACGGCATACCACTCCTCCACCCGGAGGAAATAACCGATTAGTCGCTACATATCCACCGATGAAATTGACGAAGAAGAAGAAAAGAAGTGAAGTCAAGAAGAGAAAGAACAAGCAGAAACGAAGTGAAGTCAAGAAGAAAGAGAAGGAAAAGTAGAAAATTTTGAATAAGCGAAGAAGAAATGCGAAACAAAAAACCACTCTGTATATTAAACCACTCTGTACATCTAAGCTTAGTTTTTCCGACACGAATGCACACGAATGTGTAAAGTGTCGCAAATAAACAAACAAACAAACAAACATTACTATGAGGTTATATTTATAAAACGAAATTAGGTTTTGTATATATTTATATAAAAACTTTTTTTTAGCTAAATATTAAGTTTTCCGGGATTTGAACTTTCCGGGAAATGAACTTTCGGGAAATGAAATTCCGGGAAATGACGTACAATCTCCTTAAACGAGTTAATCCCAATCGCTCAATATTGCTACCTTGGGATCATCTCCGGTGCTTCCTATATCTCAAACGGCAGGTTCTGATATGACTTTGTCGACGGGTATTGCAGATAATTCAAAATTAAAACCCTTGACTACTGGATCTGGGCGCTAGGGTGACCAATAACAAAATTATGATTTCATCAAGAGCCTGGCAGTGGTGAAGAACATCTTCAACCATACAATCGACTGTTCAACTGACTTACAAGCGGAATGGATTCATCAATGATCCGTTCTAAACCCAATTCGCTACCTCCTACCCGCCAAAGCACGAGTGCCGGTGCATAATGCATTATCTGGCTCCAGTTGGAATTTTAACATGACTAACATGACCGTGTCCATTCCTACTGCACCAAGATTATCTCCAGGAGTGAAATGAGGCACGCCATACTCGATCGCTTCTTCCGGTGTTCTAGTCTTACAAGGTTCAATAATCTCCATTTTAACTGCTGAACCAAAATAACCAAAATGCTGCAATCCGTCGATTCAGCATCCAGCGAAAATAAATTCTCCCAGTAGCCATGTAAATCACAAATACAATTAATCCTTAATGCCTTCACCGGATATCCCCTATCCTCAATCTAACCTCCCTAAGCCAATGGCAGATTCTCGTGTATCCAATTAGGCCGTGTTCCTATTTATATGATGTGATGTGATGTGATAGCAAGTCACCACCAGTGCAGGACTTGCCATGGCGTACTGTTCCTCCCAATGGTGAGATCAAACTCTAAAAACCTGTAATCCTCACTATTCCGTTGTATCCGTTGTTCCGTTGTAAGGGTCATACATGGGGATGTGGACCCGTAATCAGAAGCACTTATACTAAACCCACGGTAAGGGTATTGAATCTCCTTCCAACGAAACGCTCTTTTTATAGGACATGTACAGTAAGCAATACACACTAGGATTTCCGTCAGGTGGTTTATTAAAAACAGGGTTAACAAACTCACTGTAGACTGTCGGAAGACAATTAGCCCTTCGTTGATCTCGATCTGGCAATTTCTATCTAGGAAGGCATAACTGTCACCCATGATTTGAGGCATATAACCACCATCTGACTTGATATTATTTTCCACATGTGCGTTGTGCTCTGTATATGCATGTTTCATTTCTAAGTTCAGTTGATCGCATATTGCAAGATATGTTGAAAGATTTTCGTTAGTTCTATTCCTTTTCAATGCTTTGTGAGCTTTTTGTTTTCTGTTTTTCAGATTAATAATCGACCTATTGTACCAAGCTGGTACCTTGGGATTTTTTTTCTTTCTTTGTTTTTTGGGCACTGTATATTCTAAAATATCATATATAACTCTATAGAATGTATCCACAGCCTTATGCAAGTCATCATTATGTAATAAAGTTTGCCATTCGATGCAATTTAACTCTTGTTTAATTTTTCCGTAGTCTGCTTTACTAAAATCAAAGTATGATTCCGAGAAACTATTATCTAACATTGTGAATTTACCATGCACGAATATAGAGTATTCAATAGCAGTGTGAAAGACTTCATTTTTCCAAAGTGGAGCTGGTGATTCAGATACGCAAAAGTCATCAGTCATATTTGTAAACAATAAATCCAAATACCAGTTATTTTGATTTTTTACGTGATTCACTTGATTTAGCCCAATTTCTGCACTTTTATCAAACAAAATACGAAGTGTTTCATTATCACCGACAACTGGTATTAAAAGAGAATCATTTACGTCATAAATGATAAATTTACGTCATAAATGCATAAATCGTCAACATAAAATTTGCTGTTCGTTGATTAAAGTCCCCATATATATAAACATTTGCATCCGGCTCAAAATTTGCAATAATTCGATCAGCAAGATTGAAAAACAATTCAAATGACTCTTTGTTTGCATATTCTGGAGGGAAATAAACTGCGGCAAAAATATGAATCTGATCATCGATGCTAAATTTTACCCAAACATGGTCAAACTCTTTGCACTTGCGAGAAGAAATTTGTTCTGAATCATAATTAGCACTTACAGCTATTAAAACACCGCCACCACATTTTTTGTTGGATAATAGTTTATCACGATCATCTCCAAATACATTAAAGCGATCTGCAAAGACTTCTCCGTTATTTATGCTTGCATCCCAGCTTGTTTCAGTTCCTAAAATTACATCGTAAGTACACGCCTCTACTTGTTTATAAGTTTCATTCACCTTCAAAGCACTTTTCATCCTATTAAAATTTTGACAGTAAATTACTACCTCCTGGCTTTTATTACCACTGTTAGTACTAATTATCTCACCTTCCTGATATTGAGAGTTCGCTAAAACCGGGAAATCATCTGGTTCTTCAGAACCGTTGTCATCTACTTCCTCTATAGAGTTCGTCAATTTCTTTGAAAAGACATGTGCCTACATGTGCACATCTCGCATGCTGCAGTAGAGTTGTCGAAGGTCATATGATGTGAGCTAGTTCTGGATGGTTCATTCTCCGGGTAAGGGTTTAAGGTTTGTCCTCTTTCAAAACGAATCGTCGGCCGGAAACTAGTGGGAGGTCTGGAGAACTGATTTTTTGCTGCAGCAAGAAGTTCGCGATCCGGTGGCAGAAAATTCGTATTGTAATTAATCATGCCACGATTTTCCGTTTGGATAGCGTTACGATTTCCAAAGACTGTGTTGCTATTAGAGTAGTAATCTCGATTGAAATTCAATTTGAAATCGCTTCTGGGTTCTGGGTTGTTTACAAAAGTGTTGTTTTGGAGGTTGGAATTGTTTAGCCTTCTCCGTTTTCTAGCTTTGTCTGCTTGTTTTTACTGAGCTATGCGCCGCAGTTTACGCTCATCATACTCAGTCCAGTTGGCTTTCCACACCTTCCTAGTGCCCAGAAGTCGCCATCCTGAGTTTTCATTTTGATTGTTTAGTTCGATTTCCAAACTGGGGCATGAGTCAGCTGTTAGAGGTAAAGGTGCGACTCTCTGTGATGTCATCAAATTCGCTGACAGTGACTTTATTTCGTCTAGAATGTCGAGACCCACTAATGGATTTGAATTCATACTGCAACTGGCAGCTGTATCAAGAGACAGCTGACTGAGTTGGTTTATTTCGTTACTCATGTTGCGCAGGTCAGTTGATATTTCTGACGTCACTGTTTTCAATGAGGTAAACACATTGTCTTTTGATGCCTTCATTGCAGTATCAAATACCGAGGTAATGTGGTTTTTTATAGCCACGACCAGGGTTGCGGCTTATTATTTTTGACTCAGGCATATTCATTTGCCAATATCTCCTTTCAGAGGGTCGATTTGATAATATGATGTATGATGAACTTGTAGTGCATGAGTAGACCTACAACTTTGTCTAACAGTACATTGCTCTAACTCCTATATCTTCGACATGAGAGCGTATATTCACAGTGATCTTCACGATGATAATTGCGTGATCTTCACCGCGAATATCATCGCGAAGATCACTGCGAATATACGCTCTTATTCCTCAGATATAAGAGATAGAGCTATGTATTGTTAGACCAAGTTGTAGGTCTACTCAAGCACCATAAGTTCATCATACATTATATTTTGAAATTGAGCTTCTGAGAAGAGCTATCGGCAAATGAATATGGATAAGTCAAAAATGATAAGCCGCAACCTTGGCCACGCAAGACTGCTGTTTTTATTTATTGACGACAGTTCATCTTTAATACTGTTAAGCAAAATTTCCATGCCTTCCATCGTATGTTGCACGATGTTGGGCTTATCCAATTGGAGTACGAGTTTATGCATTACCTCCGTATTGGCATGCATTTGCATTTCGAGGATTTTTTGCTGATCGGTCAATTGAGCTTGCTGCTTGACAAGCTCATTGAACTCAAAACTAGCCGTGATGAGATTTTGGCACGAGTCACAACACGGGAGTACATATGACGAGGGATCAATCACTTTTTTGTCCTTTTTACGGAGAGAGTTCCGTGGCACTAGTACACCCACACACGCGGCATGGAATTTTCGAGAACATCCCACACATGTCCACACGACTGAGTCAACGGAAGAGTCCAACGAGCAAATTTCACAACTCATTTTTGTTTTATTTTAAATTTTCGGCAAAACAAAAGCACTCAGAACAAAAACAAACGTATGCAAAAATTATTGTAGACACAAAAGCACGTGGCTAGGAGCAAATTAAAAACGCGTGCGAACTGATTGACGATTGACGATTGAAAAAAGTGTTTGATTGAGATTGAGTGCTTGCGCATGGGACAAATCAAGGTTAAGTGCTGAAGTGTGCAGATCGAAATGCCAGCTTACGGAATTTCAACGGGGCCGTATAGTCGGTGCTCGAGAAGCCGGTGCTTCGATCGCTGAAACATGCAAACTGGTTGGTGTTGCCAGGGCCACAGTTTGCCGGATAATGTCGGAATATAAAAAACATGGAAAAACATCGCCTGATAAAATTAGCTGTGGACGGAAGCAGAAGATGGATGACCGGCAGCAACGTTCGTTGAAGCGCATAGTCAAAGCAGACAGATGCATTAGTGCTGTTAAAGCAACTGCTGCTTTGAACAATGCGCTTCAAAAACCAGTTTCTACATCAACTGTCCGAAGGGAGCTGCACGACATGAATCTTTACGCTCGTGCGGCCATTTCTAAACCGCTAATAAAACCGCAAAACGCGGTAAACAGGAAGCGCTGGTGCAAGGATCATAAGGTATGGACGCCAGATCAATGGAACCAAGTTGTGTGGTCGGACGAATCATCTTTTACCTTGTTTGCAACTACAGGTCGAGTGTACGTATGGCGTACTCCTGGAGAAGCCTACAACTCTGGCTGCCTTCTGCCAACCGTTAAACATGGCGGGGGGTCAGTTGTGGTATGGGGTGCAATATCGTGGCATTCTCTTGGGCCTTTAGTTGCTATGAAGGGAAAAATAAAGGCCAAACATTATCAAGAAATATTGGATGACCAGGTATTTTTTAGAAAACCTTCACAATATACTTAAAATAACACAATTGCCCAACAGGTGCTGCCAATGATGAAGACCATCTTTCCTGATGGCAGAGGAATCTTCCAAGATGACAACGCTCCAATCCACACTGCTCAATTCATAAAGGCGTGGTACGAAGAGCACGACACAGACTTTCATCACCTTGATTGGCCAGCACAGTCACCAGACCTCAACATTATCGAGCCACTTTGGTCTACATTAGAAGCACGCATGAGAAGTGTATTTCCACCACCATCGTCTCTAAAAGCGTTAGCGAAGGTTTTGATCGATGAGTGGTATAAAATACCTATCGAAACAATCCGAAAATTGTACGATTCCATCCCTAGGCGTATCCTAGCCGTTTTGAATGCGAATGGTGGACCCACGCCTTATTAAACGCGATTTTCCTTTGAAACGATCTATCTAATGAAAATAACTGAATTATTGTTAGCATATCCGAACTTTTATATATTTTCGAAACTATGTTTGAATAATTTGCCATTGAATCCTGATGCCCACAATAGAAACCTCAGATTCGCCACCAGTGGTATTGGTTTGTAAAATCATGAAGTTTGATGTGTTGCTAGCCAGGTTGGACATCGTTCTAAATCCAGCCACTTCCCTGGGGGAACCCGGATCCCGGAGCGTCACCAGGTCTGACCAATGTGATCGAAAACTCTCAGGTTGAGCACCAGTATTCTTGATTTGTAAAATCATGAAGTTTGATGTGTCGCAATCCATAGTTTGGAATCGTTCTATATCTCGCCAATTCTCCGGGGGAACCCGAAATCCGCAACGTCACCAGGTGTGGCCAATGTGACCGAATACTCTCAGGTTGACCACAAGCGGTATTGTTTTGTAAAATCATGAAGTTTGATGTGTCGCAAGCCAGGGTTTGACATCATTCGAAATCTGGCCACTTCCCTGGGGGAACCCGGAATCCGGAACGTCACCAGGTGTGGCCAATGTGAAAGAATACTCTCAAGTTGACTACCAGTGGTATTGGTTTGTAAAATCATGAAGTTTGATATGTCGCAAGCCAGGTTTAATACAGTTCTAACTCTGGCCATTACACTGGTAGGGTACTTCCTTCACGATTCCCGATAATGAATCCGGAACTACGGAAAATAACGAAATGTCCGCTACTCTTCCAAAAACTAGGAAAAATTTGTAATCGTATGGAAAAAGTTGCATCTAATTTGGTTAAGGGTACGCAGAGTTACAGATAAATTAAAAAGGAGTTTTTCAGTGTGTCAGGCAATTGGGTAAAAAACTACATTTTACGGAAATGGCCATATCTCGGTTGTAAAATATAATATCTCCGATTTTCAAGTAACATAAAAAATAACGAGCTGCAGAAAATTGGCACATTTGACATAACCTCAAAGTATCCGTGCTATCTCCGGTGTCCGGAAGTCAAATCAAATTTTGAATAAACATGCTAAAACTAGAATAAATTCTCCGTCGAACGCTTCTAGTTTCATTAAAAACGGTTTATTATTCACCGAATTGTTTCACTTTGAATCTGGACAAAATTTTGCTAGTCTTCTCCTTTTTGATCATCCCCTGTACGTTACAGACTATAAAAAAGGGTAGGGAACGGCTTCAGCCGTACAAATCTGACAGAATACCAACAGCGGCACACGCAGTGTAACATCCGTCACCAAGGCCTATTCTTGCCCGTTACTTTCGTCCACAATCAATGGCAGAACCAACGTCTCCCACCTAGTTTTAGCGAAGTAAACCGAACCAAAATAATCTTCCTGGGCAGAATGCAAATCCATTCTATGCAACGGCTTGAAAATATCAGTATGTAAAATATTTAGCCGGCGACACACAGCCTAGGCGAGCAAATGCAGAAAACGTTAAGAAAGGATGTCAATGCAAAGGGCATTAATGGCCATTACCTAATTAGGAGAAACTGGGAGCTAAATAAATAAACATGAATGAGTGCTATCAATCTGCATCTTTATTCAGCCACCTCTTCTCGAAGCAATAAATTCCATCCATTTCACGTCCAATGCGCCGGTGCGTTATGCTTTGAGAAATACACATAACAAACAATAATATGCAGATAGGATATGCAAAAGAAATAAGGATTAGAAACGGTTTATTGCTTGAGTTAAGAACAAATTTGTTACCCATGATCAGTGGAGTGTATACGTCGCCTTGCGTTTGCTAACTTCAATCGGTCACAACTCCACTAGAACGCTTTCGGTTATCTCTCGAACTCACGCTCCTCGAGTTAGTAGCTACAAAATAAAAACAAGGCCGTTCACACTGGGAAAGAACCGGTTATTAAGATCTTCTAACAGAAGAAACTTCTTACAAAAATCTTACCACCTGTGCATCCGATGAAAGCCAATAAACTAAGAAGAACAGGAAGAACCTCATCACACTTGGCAAACGTTCCTTCATAGCTTGTTCCGACGTTGGCATTCATAGTTTCACTCTCCGTCTGCTGTTTTTATCGCACTCGTCTGTCCTGCAGATGACAACGTCATCCGCCCCTTAGCCGCTTCAATTTTCCCCTTCAGACTGAGTACGAGGCTTATTAACGCAAAGGTTTACACTTTTACCTTTTCCAGTATAAGAAAAGAGAACTTCTTGTTCTCTTTTTTATATCAAACCGATGGTCAAACTCTTAGCTTTCTAGCTTTTTAACCCCTCTTTCTTCTCAATAGAAATAGCTACCTCAACAGTCTTACCCAAGCAATTTATTTTATTTATCTCAAAACGTAGACACAAAAAGAAAGTATACAACGACGCCTCATGGATCTTATGTATCTAGAAAACTAATATATTTTTTTTCTTTCGCCACATTTTCCACAACATTAACATGATTATGCAAGTTATATTTTTTCTTCAAATTCTCATATTTCCGTAGAAAGTAATTATTGATATGCTCCTCCAGAACATACTATATTATTTGAAACCATGCTTTTTCCATTAGAACATCACGCTATTTTTTAGTTTTATCCTTTGGGGTCAGAAAAACACGTTCACGAAGTTTTTGCACGCAGGAGAAGATGTTTTCATCATCAGTGAAAAGGAAGTTACATAAAAGAAATATGATTGAAAATTAATTACACTACGCAAGTCGAAAACTATCTTACCGTAAGATAAGTTTGGAAAATATTATATATTTATCTGCTCTGTATCATCCTGGTTGGAATTGATTTAGTTTGGTTTCTCTAAAAAATTGTCTGCAAAGTGTCTCGTGGAATGTTTTCTACTCTGACGTGAAATTTTTCTTTGTGCAATAGACCTTTCTTCTGATTTTTTTTATTGGCTTATCAGATACCCCTTAATTTATTGAGTATAGTTTTCTATGGTACCTATATTTTTTGAATCCTGTAACTATTGAAAAACAATAAAAAACTGTTATATGACCATTTCACCCTATATGCACCCTCTGGTGAATACCCATTATGCCCTCTCTTCCCCAATCTGATGTTTCTCTTCTGTGGTGAGTTTTAAGTTAACTTATTAGCTCTTCACGCCTATGGAGAAATCCCATAAGCAGATGTCAGTGCTCGCGCTGGTGTAAATTTTCTTTCTCAGTCACTTCACCGAAAAGTCCCGTAGCAAAGAGTCAATATTTTCGAGAAAAAGTCACGTCATCGAAAGTACTGTTATAGATGTCAATAATATGTCAAAAACTATTTCGTTTGCACAGACAGGAAAGGGAAATCTCCAAATTTAATGTCGTATCCGCCTCATCTCGGAAGCCTTATAAGTTTAGGTGAAATCACGGAACCAGAGGACCACCTTCTACTGTTTAGCGGAGCAGATAGTTTCCTTCGAGAAAAAGAATTACTGTTAAGTCATCCGTATAGAGCTGCTGGACACTGTTCCACCGATAACTTCTGCGGAAAAACAGATCTTGTCCACCATTCGAAGGCTTCCCGACCAGAAGCGTATAACAAAAAAAATACAAAATCATAACAAACCTTGTTACGACTAACTGATTATGATACAAATTTGTTTAAAACATTTTCATCTAGATAATTGTAAAACATACTTATAACAAATTATGATATAATGCCCAGGGAGGCACAAGCTGCGTGAAGAAAGTAAATTAATTTTAACACTAGCTGATATGATTTTGCTACATCGTAACAAAACTGTTACAAAGTTTGTTTTGTTTATGTTATATGTATACCATAGTTTGCTTTAATTTTGTTATCTCTAGAGGATCGTTTGTTAGAATTTCAGTTATTTTAACAACATCCGCGATCTAAATTCTAACAACCTCTGTTATGAAAAAAGCGTAACTGAATAACAAAACTTGAAATAATTTTATTGTACCTTTTTGGTCGGGTTGGTATCCGTTACGACATCGACTTCTTCAATACCCTCTCAGGACATGTTCAATGCGAGTCGATTACGAAGCCGCCCAAGATATGCTGACAAAGTCAGATCTGCACGACTAGAACCAGACATCACGTACGGTGTGCTGGCGCTGGGCTGTCAAAAACCAGATGGATCCCGTTCCTTGGTCACAGAAATGAGAGATTTTGGCATCAGGTAGGTTCTTTCACAACTTCACTAAGGTCCTCGAGTTAATGAAATACTATTTTTCAGGTCATCAATTTCAACATCCAAAATTTAGGACCCATGCTGCGCCAGGGAACGGAAACGCAAAACTAGTCAAGTTTCAACAAACAGAGCAAAGAGATGAACACAGGATACGATCGGAATTCGCGTTAAGCCGGTCGCGATGAATTCAAACTGGAATAGAATCGTTACAAACTGAAGCTGGAATACTGGATGGATCACATGGGACTAAAAGATCTCAGTTTGGATGATGCCGTTGAAGTTCCCGGATAAAAATAACTACATAATTACATTACAATAATATAAAATAGCATTAAAATTTCTTGCCAACCATGAATCTTATTGTTCAGGTATCTGATAAATGAAAAATGCATGTTGTCATCAAAATAGATCTACTATTCACCCCATATGCTACAATTTTCAAAAATTGTGAAGCAATACAATCATTAATAATTGACTCGAATATGTTCGGAGAAAAATGTTTTGTTTTTTCCTTTTGGTAAGATAAATAACAACCCCCTTATTCTATTGTCGATCAATTTAGATAAGATTCTATTGTGGAAACAATAACTTCTAATGTCATCTTATCTTTATGTATTGTTCAATTTCAATTTGTTTAATTTCATATCTATGAGAATTTCTTTCGGGTAGTTTATCAGTTCATTGTTGCACTACGGCCATGGCCAAACCGAGTGCCGAGTACTCAGTATTGGTTATCGAACTAGTTATCGTGACACCAAAAATAACATCATAAATTAAACTTTGTATGAAGGCTCAGGTCGCACCAATTCAGGTTCTGAATACTTACGAAGAGAACTGCAAGTTTCTATTTCGAGACATCCTGAAGAAACCTGTTGTGATAAAGACTATTTAAGTTGTATAAACATGCCCAAGAGGCCATTTGAATATCTTCGACAGGCTAATTCTTGAGGATCCTCTAATGTATTTGTTATGGTCTCCCGGAAAGACTGGTCTACACAATACTGAATTTAGACCGATATCCGGAGAAAGTGATTGTTGTAAAGCATCGTGCAATTTTCTGATTTAACCGTTTTCAGAAATAATCATTTATTACCAAAACGGAGCAACATCTGTTGGTAGAAAGACACGCAGAGAATGTAAACTTAATTGATCATTCAGAGGAGAATTTTGAGAAACGCTAGTGCACCTCTGAGTGCGGTTAAAGCTTAAAGGTAATTATAAAAAGTTATCAGTTAAAGTTAAGTTTTCTTTTCTCTGATGTCTTATATTTAAGTGCTGAGCGTTTAGATTGTTGGAGCTCATTATTATCATGAATTATCATGGCTGGAATGTTCATGGCAAGAAGCGGATGTGACAAATGTACTCGTTTGCTAAACCCGAGGCTAAACCTACAAGATAAGAGAATCGTTTTCGACCAAGTTTCGAGTTTTATCGCAATAATAATTTAATAATTATAATAATTTCCGATTGCATTTGAAATGCTTCCTCTAAGGGGTAGCGGATTCCAGCTCACGTTCACGTTCAACAATAATTGAAATTATTTTCCTATATTCGTTGAATCGTCTTTTGGTGCTTTTGACCGTTCCCTCGCGGGCTCGCATCACACCCATAGCTCTTTGCGAATCATCCGAGTAGGTCGCTCATCGTGGGAAACCATAATAACGCCGCCCTGAAACGAAACTCGTAACCTAGCTCGTAACCCTCCGTGAGTTATTCTGGAAAGAAAGAATTCAACCGTATCTTACCGTGTACTTGTTGATCGCCTTGCCAAGAGCTTCTATAGTTCCAATATACAAATGATTGGTCGGGTGGTCCAAGACGAGAAATTACGGCCGACCCATGCACATTTTGGCCTGCGCCACATGGGAGTTTCGAGCTTCGATTTCATTTTAAGGCTAATGCATTTTGATTTGGCTTCAACTCCGGTCTAAAAACAAACGGAAAAGGATGAATTTCACACTTACCTCTAGGAACTTACAGTTTTAGCGTCTTGATCTTCGACAGCGCGCTGGCAGCGAGGTTGGCGTTGTATCAGAGTTCAATTCGTGGGTAAAGACCAGCAACGTAGCATGTAAACTTCCGACAGCTTGTTACTTAGCTCGACTTGACGTTTCGTTGTGTATAAAAACAAAGCAACCCAGTGTGGCCAAAAATACTTTTGAATTTCGTGGTGAGAACAATTTTACAACTTTACAAAGTTGCCAAAACGCTTCATATTTGTTCCACATGGTTATATACACCATAAAATGTGGAACAAATTGAAGCTTTCAAAAAATTGTTAAAAAATGAGGAGTGCATAGAAAAAAAAGTTATTAACGCTAACGTTATAAGAAGTTCATTGCCTTTAAAGGAAAAATATAAAAAATGGGGATTAGGTCTGACGAGAAAGGTCTATTGTTTTCCACAAAAAGAATCTTGGATTTGAGTATTGTATGTCTTTCTGATCTCGTTGAATCATCATTTCAGCACATCACAAAAGCCTTACGAAATTGATGTTGAACTAATTCTCTTGCATGACTAATCAAAAACGCTATAAACACTATCGTTCGCTCAAACCAATTTTTTTTATTCCAGGATTTGATGAAACAGGAGCACTATAGAAGAATGTTGCGATCTTTGGTAATATGCATCCGAATTTCTACGGGTAAAGATAAAGCACAGTTATTGAACATAATACTTACATGGCAGTTTAGTTTTACCGTTTTCAAAATCGCCGGTCTTCTATTGTGTAAAAACATTCTTTATTTGAAAAACTCCTCCGCCAATATGGAAAGCAGCTTGTTTAAAGGCTCCTTCGGTGAGCTCGTGAGCCAGAAGGATCAAGACCGTTGATTTACCAGAACTTGCATTCCGATGGCTCCGATCACAAAAAAAAACTGAATTGTTTCCATGCAGATAGTCGAACGCATGAACATTCAATGCGTTGTTGAGTATATAAGGAGTTTCGTGTTCCGTACGTTGATGACATCCTTGGCGGATTGTTGTGGGTATAACCGCGCCTGGGGAATTTTAGTAGCGATGGTGATAGTTGGTTCAGACTTTGTTTGGACGTCACTTTTCTCTTTAGGTTTCAATAGAATTCTTGGCTGCGAACCACTACTATCCGGCGGGGCTTTGCTAAACTGTCCTGTTTTGATACCTTCTACTTTTCTACGCAAAGATTGACACTTTTACCGCTTTTGCTTTGGATTCACTTCCAACCTGGGTCAGTTATCAAACTTGTGTCAACTTGTTGTGTGCTAAGCGCCGGTGAGTTTGTCTATATTTATAACTCGTTCAACATTCCCCCAGTGAAAATCGCCTATAATACATCAGAACCACCCTGCAGGAACATCTATCTAAGCATACCACAGGCAGTGAGACCCTAGGGGGGAGACATCTTTAATTTTCGCATTTAATCGAATTATAATACTAATTCAAGATTAAAATATTAATCTTGACAATAATGTGATTTAGAGTAAATTCGTTTTGGAGTGTACATGTTAGTTTGACAGATTGTCCGTGGCTTATTGGTATTCGTGAGATGTGGAAATGTATAGTGGTGTTTGTGTTTCATCTCAATGTTTACATTTTTACATGGAACAGCTGATTATGGTGTTGTCAAACTATCAGCGCACAGTATGGAATGTTATGGTAGTTTGACGTCATCACCCACGTGCTCAGCAATGTTTACAATATTTTTGCTTCCAACATAAGTAAACTGCTCGATGTGCCAGACCCAAGCTGAACGACTTGCCACCAGGTGACGAGTCCGCCGTACGTCAACAAATTAAAAAAAAAGCAAACTATGCGCGATAACTATACACTGTTAATAAAATAATAGCATTGCATTGACAGTTTATGATATCATAATACCGTACAATGATATTATAATTTTATTATTTTCACTAATAAAGGGCGAACACGAAATTATTGCGACACCGAAAATGTCATGCCAATTTTCTTATAATGTCTAGAATCAAACCAAAATTTAAGGGTACATTTTATACATATATTTACTTCAAAAATCATATGAAAAGTTTATCGATGGAGCCTTGAGTGTAAAATTGAACGCATTTTCGCTTGATGCCCTCCATCAAAGTCTTTACAGTGTCATCCGGTACCAGTTTCTCAGTTTTTTTTTATCATTTTCTTAACATGTCCTTCTCGTCTTTGACTGTCTTCTTGCTCTTCCGAAGTTCCCGTTTCATCATTGCCCAGTACTGCTCCACCGGGCGCAGCTCCGGACAGTTTGGCGGATTCATGTCCTATGGAAAAAATGGACAGAATTGGCCTCATGCCACTCCAGGACACTTTTAGAATAGTGGCATGATGCCAAATCTGGCCAAAATAGCGGAGCTTCGTCGTGCTGCTGCAAGAACGGCAAAAGGCGCTTCTCGAGGCACTCAGATTTGTAGATCTCGCCATTTACTGTGCCCTTTGTCACGAAAGGCTCACTCCTCAGTCCGCAAGAGCAGATGGCCTGCCAAATGAAATATTTGGAGGCGAACTTCAACATTTTCTTCTTCTTAAATTTGTCGTCCACATAGAACTTGCTCTTGCCGGTGAAAAACTCCAACCCCGGAATTTGCTTAAAATGGGCTTTTATATACGTTTCGTCGTCCATCACACTGCAGCCATATTTTGTCAGCATCTTCTCGTAGAGCTTCCGTGCCCGAGTTTTAGCCGTCGATTGTTGCCGCTCATCGCGGTTTGGGAAGTTCTGTACCTTGCATGTATGTAGTTCAGCTCTCTTCTTTGCATTCTGGGCGTAGCTCTGCAGCATGCCGATCTTTTTAGCCAAATCGCGGCTTGATTTGCGGGATTTGCTTTAATCATCCGCTTCACCTTTCCCTCAGTCTTTTGTTCTCCGGCCCTGGTTTTCTTCCAGCTCCTTTGCCGTGGTCCAACGTCAACCGCCCCTGGAACCGCTTCAACACTCTGGAGACGGTTGAATGGTGAATGTTCATTTTTCCCAACTGCCGGTGCGACAGGTCAGGAAATTCCAGGTGTATGGAAAGAATTTGTTCTCTCGACTCGCGTTGGGTCACCTCCATTTTCGTTGAATCGAAAAACACGACTTCGAGTTTGACAGCATGTAAACAATACACATCAATGAGAAAGTGTGCAAAATTTGGTTGATTTTTCCCCAATGGTAAAAAAGTTATGCCCTGGTGAATGTGTCGCAATAATTTCGTGTTCGCCCTTTACTCATAGTATTGGCATTTAAATTAATGCAAGATTAAGTTGTCTCCCCCCTAGGCGAGACCACTAGTTGAAGAACGCTTACAGCATCTAGTAAAAACCAATATCATCGAAAAAGTAACAGACGATATGGATACCTCGTTCTGTTCGTCCATGATTGTGGTACCAAAAGGAAAACACGACATCCGACTCGTAATTGACCTCAGAGGACCTAACAAATATATATAAAGAACTCCGTTCAGCAGGCCCACGTTGGAGAGTATAGTTGCGGATTTGAACGGTTCCAAATGGTTTACAACGATCGATTTGAAAAATGCCTTTTTCCATATCGAATTGGATGTTGAATCACGCCATTTAACCAATTTTTTTACTGAATTCGGTATGTATCGTTGTGTGCGACTGCCATTTGGATTGTGCAATGCACCTGATATTTCCCAGGAGGTACTGCAAAGGAAAATACTTGGTGAATGTAAAGGAGTCAAGAATTACCTGTACGATGCATTGGTTCATTGGAGAACAAAGGAGGAGCACGACGTCAATCTAACTGAAGTACTTGCACGATTACGAGACCATGACGTGTTGCTCAATGAGGCAAAATGTGTATTTGGCACCCAATCAGCTAAATTCTTAGGATTCATCCTTACACCCCAAGGCTGGCAAATTGACGATGAAAAGCTAATGGCCATAAAAACTTTTCGAACGCCGATGAATTGTGGAGAAGTCAAGAGCTTTCTCGGACTAGTGACATTTATCGATAGGTTCTTTATAAACAGGGCGGAGAAAACAGAATGCTTGAGGGCGTTGGCCAACGCCAGCAATTTTTATTGGACAGAACGGGAAGAACAGGAGTTCCGTTTTCTTCAGGACGACGCAGCTAATGTCATCAAAACGCTCGGATACTATAGTGCAACGGATAATATCGAGCTGTATGTGGATGCATCGCCTATTGGCTTGGGTGCGTTGTTAGTACAATTTGACAATGCTGGTGTTCCTAGAGTCATAGCATGTGCTTCAAAATCCCTCACCCCTACTGAACAAAAATATCCTCAAGCTCATAAAGAATCCCTGGCTGTCGTCTGGGGTATAGAACGGTTTACTACGTACTTACTAAGCAGACATTTCGTAGTTAGAACTGATGCAGAGGCTAACGAGTTCATATTCGGAACCAACCATCGTGTTGGAAAACGAGCTTTGGCACGGGCAGACGCATGGGCTCTTCGCTTACTGCCTTTTGATTTCAAAATAAAAAGAATCCCCGGAGAAATGAATGTGGCAGACGCGCTTTCAAGACTGATACATCACTCTGAACAGGCATTCAGAAAACTTGTGTTCCAGCGTACGGATGTGTCGAGTGTCGAGAAAAAAAATGGACGGCGAAAATCCAATCGGTCACCACATCGTATTATAGACACTCAAGTAATAGACCGGCAAACATGAGTCTGACACACAGGACTGAAGCGGCTGTCATCCACGAACAACAATCGTGAAGCCGAAAATTTGGTGCTGCGTGTGGTGCTAATTTGACAACTCGGATTTCTTGAATGCTGTAGGCAGCAAACACAATATACGCGGTGGAAGTTGGCATAATTTTCGTTAATTTGATTCGAGAGTAAAGTCTTCCGTGTTGTACTTAGTGCAGTGATTATCACAACGATAGTATTTTTTCATTGTTTATCAGCCAGGTATAACAATGTTTTATCTACATTACTGATACTAGTAGGTTGATAGTAGAAATATTATAAGAAATTATAATCCACTGTGAACCGAGCTTAAAATGTTCAAATTTTCACTAGCGCCACACCAAAAGTAGCAGGCTTCAAGAACTAACGCCTGCTTCAGTCCTCTGGTCTGACACAGTTGATGTATCCAAAATAACTGTCAAATCGGATGGGAAATGCGAGGAAATGTTCGTTTTGGATACAACATGGCGGCACGTTGTCCGGTCTATTACTTGAGTGTCTATACATCGTATAGGGTAGAGGTTTGCAATGACAATAAGTTCGGGTATCGCAGGTTGGAACTGGAGCTTCGAAAACGAAAACAGTATTTCTCGACAACTTTTTCAAAACGACGTATCTGATAAAATCAACAGGTGAAGAAGAACAAGAAGAAAACATCGTTTGAATATATGTTTAACCCTTTGTTTACAATATCAAATAGGTCGTTTTGAATAAGTTGTCGATATTTTTTACGAGATTTCCCAGTGGAGGGACTGAGTAAAAAAAACTGCCATGTTTCAAGCGAGCACTCTGACATCTGCTTATAGGATTTCTTCAAAGGAGTGAAGAGCTAATAAGTTAACGTGAAACTCACCACAGAAGAAAAACATCAGATCGGGGAAGCGAGGGCCAAATGGGTATTCACCACCGTGTGCATATGAGGTGAAATGGTCATTTCACAGGTTTTTATTGTTTTTCAATAGTTCCAGCCTTCAAAAAATATAGGTCCCATAGAAAAATATACTCCAATACTAAAAATATAGGTCCCATAAAAAAATATACCTATACTAAAATATAGGTATCTGATAAGCAAATAAAAAAATCCACAAGAAAGGTCTATTAGAATCAATCCAAACCTCAGGTTCAGTCATTGCTCCCAGTAGAAAATGCAAAGGTGTGCAGAGCGCCTTCCCAGAAGGATGCGCAAAGAAAAGGGAACTAATACTCATAATACATAGTTCACCGATAGGGACGTAGCCGCAAGTCAGAGCATTGACTAAGAAAATAACCACTCTAAGAAATCGGTATACCACAGCAAGTGCACCAAAAGGCACCACTCGCTGTCAAGGCAAGGAACATCATTCCTCCTAGGCAGGGATTGTCGAGAAACACAGAGTAGTGCAAAATAGGCATGTGCTTCACCCAATTTCAAGTGTGCGTCTCCTGTTTCAGAAGAGCGCACAAAACGAAAGTGCGAGAGATTTCGTAGCAGCACGAGAGACAGATAGCCGCACATGCACTACTCTTTCAGAGACAAAGAGTAATGCACAGTGCTCTACTCAGAGCTCTACTCAGTGCTTTACTCTGTGCTTTGGCTCATGCTTTGGTAAATGGTAGCAAAATGAAAAGTTTTGATGCTAGTAACAAAAAAGCATTGTATGAGTTCATAGAGGGAAAATTTTATTAAAATCCTTATTCACATACTAGTCCTGCCCATGCCGCCGTGTCTGTTTTTTGCAGTTGTGTGCACAGAGACGACAAGGGAGAGTGCAATCGTTAGCACCCAAAAAGACGAGAGATAATTCAAAATGAGATGTGCGGCTTTGAGCGTACGGCACAACAAGGATGCACGGGAGTACAGACTACACTTTCACGTCTCTTTGAAATTTAATGTGCTGTCTCGTAGCAGTGCGTGCTGAACTCAAAGAGATTTCAGTCGCACCTTATCCCTGCTCCTAGGCCTTGTCTAATAAGCACGACGGAACTCTGCCTCAAGCCCATGCACCTACCTACGTCGTAAATTACATCCGTTTTTTCTCTCTTCGTTCGTGCGCATTGTTGAAATGCAATTTTCACTTACAGTAGGGCATGTAGGTAGATCTCCATGTCATTTTCATTTATTACAGAATCCATCTCCATGCTCACGAGCGACCCGAGTATAACGCAGCACGCTGGTTAATAACTATATATGTATAAATATACAAACAGATATCAGTAGTTCAGTAATAAATCAGTGCTTGCGCAAGACGCAAATGCTGATTCAGCCGATACTGTCCGTGATCGACGTGTGCGAGAAATGGACCTCTACAAAATGCCGGTTCCGTTCCCGATCATATCGCACATGATATTGAACTGTTCAACAGGTTGTGGGAATCTCCAGAGTTAAGAGTTGGCACAGCAAAAGACGATGTTATTCTGAAATGTTGTAAAATGGGTAATATGGTGTTGAGAAACAATAAACGTCAGAGATTGGAAATTTATAACGTGCTCTTTATTCCCGAATTGAATGCAAACATCCTTTCTGTGGCTTCAATTGAAGAAACGAGTAAGCCCGGGTTGTTTCGCAATGGTGGAGTTGAAATCAGAGATAGTGATGGTATATTGCTGGTTACTAGGAAGAGAGTCAACGGGTTGTATTACCTGGACATTTATCCGGACAGCGAGAGCGTGTGCTCGGGTAAAGTTATGAAGAACCACAATTTATGGCACCGGCGTTTGGGACACTTAAATGAGTCTTGTTTATCTAGAATGGATGAACTGGGTATGGTTGAGAGGTTGAATATAGAACCATCAACTAAAAACGGTGATCCAATAGTATGCGAACCATGCATTATTGGAAAAAAACAAGTCATTTAAGGTCAGGTCCAATAGACCACTGGAATTGGTGCACTCTGATGTGTGCGGTCGCATGGGAGCATTTCTCTGCCAAATGAGCAAATGACTGAACTCGACCCTCTCCGATTTGGATGAAACTTTGCACATGTCTTCGGAATTGGTGATGATGGATTTTCCGCGGGTTAAGGGAATTTTTTGACTCAAGACATTCATTTCAGAAGGGTATGTGTTTTGTCATGCGTATTTAGAAAAAAAAAAAACACCAAATCCGTTGGTTGTAATAAAATTGCGTCTGAGCAGAAGTTGTAGTTAATTAATTTGACCTTATGAAAAAAATATGCACACTGTAAAAAAAATTTTTTTCTTCAAAAAAAATCACAAATTAAAATTAAAAATCAATTAGCAATTAGCACGTACGATTTTTATAATTTTTTTTCAAAAAGGCTTTGAGACATAAGAAGAAGAATAAAAGTTGTTCCACGATGGAGCAACTTAAGATAAAAAAGTTCTTAGAAGTAAGAAAAATTCAATATATTTCTAATTTGTTGTTTTTGCATAAATAACCATATTTAAATAATATAATACGATTTTTCTAGTGATTTTAAACAAAAATGCTCTTGGTGAGCAACATTCTAAATGTATCCATTTTCGAGATAATTTGAAATTAATGTCTAAAAAATGGCTTTTTCCATGAAAATATCCCCTTCTCCAGGGGGTGAGTAACTCTGCTACGTTGTGTTTGTGTTGATCGTGTACGAATGTGTTTCTGGGGTGGCAGAAGGTGTTTTTGTGTTTTCACAAACTATGCACAAAAATTTATGCTTATTGGCAACCATGAGCGGTTTAGACGTTTAATACATGCTTACATATGCATCGTCTGAATTACATTCGTGTAAGCGAGAGGGAAACAAAAACAAACAATCGATTCGTGTAAGTGGTGCCAGATATGAATTTATCTTTCATGTGGTGGCGAGTGTGTTTGAAGTGTGGCGAATTGTGTTTTTTAGGGTGGAAGCACAAGGTGGTCGAGTGACTTACCCCCTGCCCTTCTCAAATGTTAGTCGTGATTGTTCATCTGCAAAAGTATTCTTTTCAAATTGTACATAAAATTTTCTACAATATACCTTTTATTACCGAGAATACTAGACAAACTGATTCCTGATATTTACTGTAGGTAACACGACAAAATTTGCTGCTTTTACTTACAGTATATTATGAAAACCTAACCTGAAACTAAAATAATTAGTATTCATGTTAGTGTACAAGCGTATTTTGTTCAGGTAGAAACATACTGTATTTAATTAGTTAAACTGTTTATACCAGTAAGAATACAATTGTTACGCCCATTTATACCTGCATTCCCTTTGGTGTTGACAGAAAATATAATTTACATGCATCCCCTGCACATACCAATATTTCAAAAAAGTACCTAAGGTGCGTACCTAGTACGTATAAAAAGGATTACATTACAAAGTCATGACATCAGTTTAACAGTGTCTTTCATAAGTAGCGTAAAGTGTAAAACGATTTGAAATGGAACTCGAAACAAAGCATTGTTGTAAACCTTTTCGTGAAATCGGGAGACGGTGTTCGCCTAAACTTAGAAACTTAACTGACAAGTTAATTGAAAAACTTTTATCCATGCAGTGTACGGTCCATTTGGACACGTCATTAAGAATTTGTGATTCATGTCGGTTATATTCGTATCGTCGTTATCCTGTCAAAAGAGTGGAGCAACCAGAAAACGGCGGACATGACGAAGCACCAACCACATCACGGAACGATTTGGAGGAAATACCATCGGCAGCTTCAATTACCTCGGCATCTTCTCAGGACAGTGACCTACCGGATTATTCCAGGATACACAACATAGAGTTATTCAATAATGGAATTGCAGGAATAAATGTGTCTCCGATATCCATTAGAGAATTTAAAAACGATAAATACCGTCGGCAAAAATTTGCCGAAATTGTAGCAGGTATTAGAAAATATCTATTCAGCTTACCACCACAAGAAGAAGTCGAAGAGTTAGCTACATTGAAAGCAAAGGTTGTGGAATATGATGAAATTATTTCCAAATTGAAAGAAAAATTCATAGAACCAGATTGTTCGAGAATAGATAAAATACGTATATTAACAGTTTTGCCTAATTCGTGGACGATTCAGCAGATAAGGAGCAAATTTGAAACAAACAAATACCTTGCATTACAAGCAAAAGAATTGGCAGCCGAAAATTGAGTATTGGCTACCCCCAACGACAGATCGGGGAATCGTTTGAATCCGGATATAAAGAATCAAGTGATACAATTTTTTGACGAGGACGACATCAGCAGAGCCATGCCGGGACAAAGAGATTATGTCTCTGTAAACACTAATGGTAAGCGTCAACAAATTCAAAAACGGTTATTACTTTCATCACTTAGAGAAAATTTCACTCGATTTAAAGAAGTCAGTGAACATAAAATTGGATTAAGTACTTTTGCAGCATTACGACCAAAACATTGTAAATTGCTAAATGCTTCAGGTTCTCACAACGTTTATGTTTGCGCAATTCACGAAAATATTGATTTAATGCTTCACAGTTTAAAAAAATATTCATTCAACACTGATTGTAATCAACATTTTGAGAAGTTATTGTGTAATTCATCATCAAGATCAAAATATTGTTACCTCCGTGAATGCGAAAATTGTCCCACGCTGTCAGAATTTGAGATAAGATTTTTAAAAGAACTTGAGAAACATAACTTGTCTGAGATATCGTTCGAACAATGGATTACAACTGATAGATGTAATTTAGAAACGCTATTAAAACCTGTCGATGAATTTGTTGAATATTTTAGCGAGAAATTAGAAAAACTATTAACTCATGATTATATAAAAACAAAGCAATCTAAATTTTTAAAAGATACAAAGTCTTCATTAAAAGAAGGAGAAGTAGTTATTATTTGCAATTTTGCAGAGAATTATTCATTTGCACTTCAGGATGCTGTTCAAAGTCATCATTGGAACAATGATCAGGCTACAATCCATCCGTTTGTTATTTATTATATGGAGTCAGGAATGCTTAAAAATCTAAGTTCTGTTGTAATATTAGAAGTTCGAAGACATGATACAATTGCGGTACAAGTATTTATTTCTAAATTACTAACGTATTTAAATCAACTAATGAATATAAAAAAGGCCATTTTAATGTCTGATGGGGCTGCTTCCCAATACAAAAATAGAAAAAAAAATTGCAAGCCTCTGCAAGTTTAAAGAGAAATACAACATTGATTCTGAGTGGCATTTTTCCGCAACTTCACATGGTAAGGGACCATGTGATGCAATTGGCGGCACATTAAGACGAATGTTTATTGTTATTATTCATCAACAGGCTGGGTGTAGCCCCAATGATGTTAATCATTTAAAAATACATTTACAGTTACACATTTAAGCATGGTCATAACATAAAAACATTTAATAATAAATAATAAGTCTTGATCTCATAGTCCGTTATTCCTGCCGGCAAAAATTGATGAAAACATTCGACGAAGCGCATCTCGTGGGATATGAAAATCGAAGACAGATGCCACTTTGTTGAATACTCGCTGTAGTCCGGAAATCGCACCGTGTACGCCATAATTTGTTCGATGCAGAGGCAGCATTAACATGATATTGTTACGAAGCGGTCGAGGTTGAACAAAAAGGTTGATTTGCCTCAGGGAGCCTCGCAATCTATCTTACCCTGCAGGATATCGGCGACGATCAAGGCTCTGTTTGTGTCTCTTCTAGTCCGGAGCAGCTCTAGGTTGATCAGTTGACAACGGTGTTCGTAGCAGGGTAGCCGAAATGGATCATTCCAAGGTAGTCTACGAAGCGCAAAACGGAGAAATCGACGTTGAACTGATTCAATTCTCTCAGCACCGTTGTTGTAGTTTGGGTTCCAAACCGCAGAACAATACTCGAGTATCGATCGAACCAGGGAACAATAAAGTGATTTAAGACAGTAGATGTCGGAGAAGTTCTTAGCTATCCTGAATATGAACCCTAGGGTTCTAGACGCTTTGTCAACAATATATGTGATGTGTTGCCTGAATGATAGCTGCGAATCTAAGATCACACCCAGGTCTTTTATCTGATTGACGCGTTCGATTGACGAACCAAGCAGGTCGTAGTTGAATATAATCGGTTGTTTTTTTCGTGAAAACGTGATAGCGGAGCACTTGGAAGGGTTTACTATCATTCGGTTCATATTGCACCAACTGGCGAACGCATTCAGCTGACGTTGAAGAATGTGGCAGTCATCAATCGAGCAGATTCGTAAAAAGATTTTGAGGTCATCTGCATACGATAAGCGAGGACCTTCGATAACCAGATGCACGTCATTGAAGTAGAGTATGAAAATCAACGGTCCCAGGTGGCTTCCTTGAGGTATACCTGATGTGGCGGAGAAGCTAGCTGATCTGCATTTTCCTATGGCAACCATTAATTGGCGACCCGTGATATACGAGCGGAACCAACTCAGAAGATTACCGCTTACACCAAGCCTGTCGAGTTTAGCAACCGCAATGGCATGATTCAACTTGTCGAATGCCGCAGATAGGTCGGTGTATATAACGTCCGTCTGAGCCCGATCAGTCATCCTTTCGATAATGTACGAAGTCAGGCACAGCAGATTAGTGGTTGTAGAGCGACCAGAAATAAACCCATGTTGATCAGGACTTAAATACTGCTTACAATGAGAGTGCAACGGTTCCATAATAACTAGCTCGAAAAGCTTTGATACAGCACTTAGCGATGTAATACCTCGATAGTTATCCACGGCTCGTTTGCTTCCCTTTTTATGAACAGGAAACATATGCGCAAACTTCCAGCAGGAAGGGAATATGCCGCTGGAGAGGGACATGCAGAATAGACGATGAAGTGGAACTAATAAGCTAGTGATATACGTCTTCAAAAACGCGGATGGAACACCATCAGGTCCAGGGTTGAAGGACGACTTGAGTGAAATCGCGGCCTTGGATATCATTTCCACGTTGACATCAATTGCACCGAGCGTTTGACCGATTTCAGGAACATTCATAGCTGCCAGGGTAACATCGTTGTCACTCAATAACTCATCTGTGAATACACTGGAAAACTTGTCGGAAAACAGGCGGCATATATCTTGAGGAGTGGCAGCAAATTCTCCATTGAATTCCATAGACGATGGGAGGCCAGACTCCCTACGTTGATCGTTGACGTAGTTCCAGAAGGACTTCGGGTGCAGTTTGAGTTTGCGCTGAATGCCCCGTTGAAAATGTAAAAAGCAATGGCGACTGACTCGTTGGTACATGTGATTTAGCCGCACATAGTGAAGTTTCAGAGGGAGCGTGCGATACTTCGTAAATCTTTTCAAAGCTGCTCTTTTAATCGACTTCAACCGTCGTAGTTCGCTCGTTTGCCAGGGAGCGCGAGAAACATTGCGATGAGTTCTTTTCGGGATGTGTCTGTCAATGACATATGCCAAGACGTGTGAAAAAGTTTGAGCTGCAGCCTCAACGTCTTCCGGATCAAGAATGTTCTCCCAATCCATGTTAGATAACACATTTATAATGCTACGGTGGTCAGCTTTACGAATGTCGTAAAAAACCGCAGCAGGAAAGTCGTTAAAATCGCGAACTAGTTGGTCTTCAACAGTGAAAATCAGAGGAGGGTGATGCGGAACTGGTTTAACTAGTGGACAAGGAGCCATGGAAATGAATGGAGCCTTGTCTTGAGTGCTAACGAAGCAGAGGTCTAGACTGCGGTTATTTTCGTTTACTACATAGTTGATTTGAGAAAGCATTGCTGCGCTATAGTTGTCTAGAAGATCAATAGCACCTGCATGAAATGTAGAATCGTCAGGATCTGGATATAGAAATCCGCTATGGGATGGCCTCCACGAAACGCCATGCAAATTGAAATCGCCGAAAACGAATATCTCATCAACTGGAGTCGCACTCTCGATAACTGAGTAAACAGACCGGTAGTGAGTATCAATGAGATCATAATCCCGAACACGATCAGGCGCAATATACAGGGCGCAAAGAAATAGTGTGCGATCACCTAGATTGATAGCCGTCCAAACTTGCTCCACACAGCTCCATAAATCGTTCTCGATAGCCCTCGCCTCCAATCCGCAGCGGACAGCAACAAGAACACCTCCACCAGATTTTTTTCTGGCTGTTGTTGATATTTCTATCCCAACGAAAAACTTCATAGTCAGGACCAAAAACCTGACTGGAAATCGTTCGGGAATCGAGCCACGTTTCGCACAGGACAATAACGTCATAGCTAAGATCCGATACAGCTAGTCGATACTCTTCGACATCAGAATTCATTCCACCGGCGTTTTGATAATAGATCGTGACGTCCTGCTTACGGCACGGAATCGAGCAACCGGCCTGCTCCGCACGAGGGTTAACGTCACCCAAAATTCTGAAAATTTGATCGGTATCAGGCGGCGAATGCTCAATATATTGATTGTACTTGCCTGTAGAAGCAAGCTGGAAGTCCCTAGCTCCACATCCAGTCACAGGTCTAGGACGACTATGCTGAACGCTGGCAGGAATCGGCGCGACTGGGCTAGAGGGACCAGGGACTTCCAAAATGCGGTCTATTGTGCGTCCCAGATTTAAACAGCAGGGCAGATGATGAACATTGACAGCATCAGAAACCATTCGACTTGGTTGTTCACTGGAAATCAGGAATGCATCAGGAACAGAATTACTAGGAAAACACACATACTTCCCTGTAATTTCAGGTCGGGAGACCCTCCCCCAAGCTCTGACCACAGGACCGGGATGACTTTGATGGCTGGAACGAATGGTTGATTTATGTTGGATGGTATTTGGCTCGACTGGGTCAGAGTGGTTGAGGGCTCCCTTGGTGCCTTGCAGTGTGCATCCCAGTTGTGTGATTTGTGTGATGATATCCAGCGTTGGGCAAGAATGACAGTTTAATCCAATCGAGGTGTTTTCAGAAACCCCTGTCCGTATTTTCTATCTTGATAGTTGACAAATTCACGGAAAAAAACACCATCTGGCCATGTGTCAGCACTCAACAAGAGGCAACAAGAGCAAGCTTGGCCAAACAACATGAACATCCAATAACAAGTGCGAAAACTTTGTATGATTGGGATATTGAGAGAAATCAAGAAAATTTCACAAAAATATCATTTTGCTATGTTTCACAAGAAGAATATGAAGAGGGAGCTGCAGAATGGGGTGGTAGTTATCAGCAAACAAAAATGATTCCTGGTACACAGAAATATCACTCCTTCATTCCAGTTGCAGATAATAAAATCGCTGCGAAAATATTTTCAACTGACGAAATACTGAGTTTTCATAATATTTATAGGAATGTTTGGAAATAGTGTTTGTAAAAATGTAAATACCAAAATTTTTATTTGGTAATTAAGATTCGTTAATTTCGTTAATTAAGAAGATGTTCAATCTTCTTGGTGTCAAAAAGATAGTTATTGAAAATTGTATGTAAAATTTGAAAAAAATACTTTTGAAGATGGACAATCACGACTAACTTCTGAAAAAGGGATAATTTCATGGAAAAAGCCATTTTTTCGACATTACTTTGAAATTATCTCGAAAACGGGTACATATAGAATGTTGCTCACTAAGAGCATTTTTGTTTAAAATTACTAGGAAAATCGTATTATATTATTAAAATATGGTTATTGATGCAAAAACAACAAATTAGAAATATATTGAATTTTTCTTACTTCTAAGAACTTTTTAATCTTAAGTTGCTCCATCGTGGAACAACTTTTATTCTTCTTCTTATAACTTAAAGTCTTTTAAGAATTTTTTTTATAAAAATCGTACGTTGGACAGATTTGCTAATTGATTTTTAAGTTTAATTTTTTATTTTTTTGAAGAAAAAAAAATTTTTTTGACAGTGTACAATTTTTTTTCATAAAGTTAAATTAATTAACTACAACTTCTGCTCAGACGCAATTTTATTACAACCAACGGTTTTCGAGATATGATTTTTTGAAAAATACGCATGACAAAACACATACGCCCTTTTGAAAAAAACGTCTTGAGTCAAAAAATTCCCTTAACCCGCGGAAAATCCATCATCACCAATTCCGAAGACATGTGCAAAGTTTCATCCAAATCGGAGAGGGTCGTGCAAGATTTTGACTTTTTCCGGCTGATTTCATCTGGAAACGCTCATGGCCGAGAGTACCTATGGATTATGGCGAAACTTTTGCACCAGTTGCAAAAACGACGACGATAAGAAAATTCTTGTCAATTGCTGTTCAACACAATTTGTTCATCTATCAGATGGACGTCAAGACGGCATTCCTTAATGGAAGCCTGGAAGAAGAAATTTATTTAAACAAAAGTTTATATGGGCTCAAACAGGCCGGACGAAGTTGGAACCTAAAATTTAACCATAGAGTAAAAGGCCTAGGATTCAACAACACCGAATCAGAAACATGTCTGTATATGCACCAGGATAAAGGCAGCATAATTAATCATCAATTAAAAGAAAGATTTGAGCAACAAAAAATTAAAAAAGTGCCACTAAATTATTAAGGCCTGTGCCAACAAATAATGTGTGATCAGCATTAAAAAATTAGGAATGAGCAATAAAAGATGAGAAATGATCTTCGGATAATCTAATTGTGAGCGGTACATCTGTCAAATAGAGCAACTGCTATTAGTATATGTGCAATTAAATATGACTTAATTTCCGCCAAATGATGTAATTTGAGCACTAAACTGCTCGCATATGTCTTTGAATTTTATTGGATTTTCCCATAAAAATAGTAAAACGAGCAATAAATAACTGAATAACCACAATAAAAAAAACTCAAATGTCCTGAGTAGTAGATACAGCAACCCATCTTTAAATTAAAAAAATAATTTGATATCGTGATAACTTTCCCATTAAATAATCAAAAACATCATTTAAAAACTGAATAGGTTCCAGAGAGCAGAAAACAAATTCATGCATAAAATTGGAAATGAGCCATAAAAATGTATGATGTGTTTCAGGACAAATTAAAACTTTCCATATGAAAGTGATTAAATGAGCAATGAATATTCAATAATGCACAAAAGACAATGATATTTTTTTAAATGGACTAATGAACGTATACATTCCAAACAAGAGTTGTTGAGCTTCTTCAACTGATATTTTTATCAAATGATATGTTGAGCTTACCAATAACCATAAGACTGTCGCTTGTATTGAAAAATATTTTGTCGGTAAGGATCATTTAATATGGTCACTACTTATAAATACGGCTAAAAAATGTATCCATGCCAAGGAAAAGTACAAAAATCAACCTGTGATATTTTTGAAATGGTCATCAAACCCTTATCAAGTTTCAGGCACACAAATCAAAATAGTAATCGAAAATAAAAAATATATGGGCAATTTTATAATATAAAGCAATACTTTTGGTAACAACGCAGGTAATTTCTTATTATTTACGAACATGATTCGTCGTTCTAACGTCGTTGTACTTGATCCACTCATCCACCACACCGCGATTACATACAGTCGGAAACCTGTCAACTTCGGAAACTTCGCAACTTACTTTTATATTAAGCGATTCCCGATGCAATCTCTGAGCAACCACAATTAGCCCTTTCGGATGATCGAAGGTGCGGTCGGTTTAAAAAATATTTTTTTTTTTCAGAATTACGATTACGCGTTTGTAAACCTCAAGGATGCTCAGGAACAGACAGATGCTGGTATTTCTGGACGTTGTCTCCATGATAAGGACTTCCAGTTTTAACTGATTAATTTCTTGGGAAGTTATGAAGGGATTATTCTTACAAACATTATATATCAAGGGATTTCCAATGGATTATCAATGGCTACCAAAAAGAGTGTAGGGGATTCCGTTAACAAGATCCTTTGCTTTTTCAAAGTCAGATAGCTTCAGTTTATCATACATTTGAGAATATTCGAAAAACATCTGATTCCAATTCATCATCCAATTTCCAAGAATCAGCATTGATTCTTATTCTAATGACCCTGTATAGGTTTTCGTTGTAGCGGCTTTTTACCCTTCTTACATCAATAGAAGGGTATTAAGATCGCTTGAAAACTCGACTTTTTATCCGAGGCCCACAGGGCCGAGTGTCATATACCATTCGACTCAGCTCGACGAACTGAGCACATGTCTATGTGCTATAAAATCTTCAAATAAGTGTTCAAAATTTCATTATGTTAACTTCCCTTTTTTTACCCTTCTTACATCAATAGAAAGGTACTAAGATCGCTTGAAAACTCGACTTTTTATCCGAGGCCCACAGGGCCGAGTGTCATATACCATTCGACTCAGCTCGACGAACTGAGCACATGTCTGTGTTTATGTATGTGTGTGTATGTGTGTGTGTGTGTTTGTGTGTGCGTTACAAATAATATCACATCGGTTTCTCAGCCATCTGTGAACCGATTTCAGTTCTGTTGACGGCAAATGGAAGATACAACATTCCCATAGAACGCTATTGATTTTTTTCATTCGGACATTTCGTTACGAAGATATGAACGAAACAGTACTTGAAGGCCTATTATAATAGTAATCAAACAGTTTAGTCTCCGATTACATACTGAGCTATTTGTGTACCGATTTTAGTTTTGTTGGTGCCAAATCAAAGCTATGATATCTTCAAATAACTGGTCAAAATTTCATAATGATTGGATAATCCTTCATGGAGATATGACCAAAACAATACCTGAGAGCACATAATTGTGAGATGACAATATACTCGTTGCAGTGCAAAACCGAACAAGACCAATCACACCAATCGATGCCGCTTGCATTCTATTGTGTCGCATCTGGAGCGTTGTATAGCACATACAGCGGACTAGCCACACTATGCGACTGTATAGAATTAGAGCAGCATCGATTGGCTCGAGTGGTCTGGTTTTGAACTGCAACGAGTATATTCGAAAATTAGTCTGTGTATACTATAGCCAATTTTCAACGAAAATGTACTTTTTAAGCTTACTGAATCATTTTATGGACTGATTTTATGAAATTTCTAATATTTATGTAATTTCCCCTTTTATATAACTAACATAAACAGGTCATTAAAGACTATTAATGGTAATATTTTAATAACATCGCTGAACAATACGCTAAGGATTGACAAATAGTTCATTTTATAAACTGAATGTATGGCATATGAGCGATTCCACGAACAAGTGGGAAATTTTTCCAGTTTTTATTTTTTTGTATTTTTTGATTTGCATGAAACCTTGCATACAAGTTTTTGGGAAAGACAAACGCCGTTTTGCATACTTGGTTCACCATTTTGAATCTAGCCTTACTTATGAGAAGGGCCTATGAAAAATGCACATGATATCTTCAAAAAATTGTATCTCGGAAACGGTTTGTCCGATTGGTTTGGTGTCTTCGGCGAAGTTTTAGACAATTGTTGGTGCTATATGGAGAAAATATGCACGGTAAAAAAAAGTTTGGTTTTTGTGTTTTGAACTAAAATATAGATTTTCCCTTAAAAGTGACCTGTCAATATTTTTTTAATTATTCTTATGTTATAGCTGACTTAAAATGCTATCTAGTGCACAGTGAGTTGTTCTGGAGAAAAATAGGTTACAATGAAAAAAAAAATTTAAAAAAAATTACAATTTTCAAAAAAGCTATTAAGAAAAGTCAAAAAAGTTTGTCACCCTAATTTTATAAAAGTACATCAAATTTGCAAGCAAAAAGTACATCGGTAACATTTTTCTAAGATGCACCGTTTAGAAGATATTACTGATTTAATATTGATTTTTTGATAACTTAATAAGTTTTGGCCCTTTCCGGATGTACTCCGTGTTTTTTCAGTTTCAAAAGTATTTTTTTCGGAAAGATTTGAGTTAAAATGACACTGACAGCTTAAAGATTCGAGTGAAATTCTCTGCCTTAAAAGTATTTTGAAAAACAAGTTACAAAATCCCACTATCAGGAACAATGATTTCTTCAAGTGATTTTTGGTGTATTGTGCTGAAAACGTGCTAACAAGTATTAGATACAGGTAATTAGATACCAGTTAGCTGTACTACGTACAGTTGGTGATTGTAAACATGGTCTTTGTTGGAACTAGTCCACCATGGCCACGCTGGCCATAACGAGGCTAGCTCCGTCGATGACCGTTTCTTAATAATAAACAAAAAGAACGCAGTCTTAGCCACCTTCCATCAAACTAGACGGCTGCCGACTGATACCTCAATCAACAACCGCCGCACTCTTTATTCATTCCAGGTATATACAATTTACAATCTTCTTCAATAACAATATACCTATGCCAGCAAATCTACCTCGCTCAAACTCTCCAAACTCGTACCTGAAGGTTCGACGATACCTGAGCGTTCAACTCCACCTATCTTCCAACAGTCTTTACCCAGTATTCTATGATTTCTACCCGTGAGCTGTATAATAATGTCTGACTCGGTTCTGAATTAATCCAGTATCTACCAAACAGTAAATGCAGAAAGGTTGCTAGTAGCATAGTGATTATAGTAATTTCAGCTCATAATCCTGTGTTTTTGAACGAGATCTAGTGTTGTTTGATAACATAATAATTGTAAAGGAAAGTGTAACACGTTTTGGTGCAAAGGTAAGTTTTAAATACACATTTTAATTACATGTTTTGTGATATTTTCGTACAAAACTAACAATTGGAAAATATTGTCTATGTTACAGATTACAAAATGAGTAAAATAAAATGTATTCGCCCATTCAAAGACATTCAGTGTTCGAAAGAGCTGCGATATCTCACGGATGGTATCATCCAAAAACTAAAATCAATTGGATTTTCGAAGGTATCCACACTCAACACCAAGGATTTTCGTATTTGTTCGTCTTGCCGTCTACATATTGATTCAAGAGCTCACCTCACCCAAAACGAAGAACAAAGCGTAGCCGGCGGCTCAAGGATGCCAACTGTTCAGACCATACCTGATGTACCTGATTCGCAAAGCTATGAAAGTTTGGTCACGATACCATCAGCGTCAACGCTAAGCACAATTCAATCAAATGAAGACTTCACGATGCCTGTAGACGTCGAAATATTCAACCGAGGAATAGCAGCTATTCGTGTTTCGCCTATAGATTTAGGTAAGGTTAAAAATGTTCACTATCCTGAAAAAAAGTGCGCTGAAATCGTCGAAGGTGTACGAAGAAATCTTTTTAAATTAGACGCTAAAACAGAAAAAGCAAACGAGTTTGATGAAGTCAGAGAAAATATGAAAATGAAATTTTTAAATTCAGCCACAAGGCAAGAAAAACTATTAATTATATCATTGTTACCAAAGTCATGGTCAGTACAAAAAATTGTAGACGAATTTGAAACGAGTAGAAATATGGCATCAGATGCAAGAAAGGAAAGAGATAATGTATTTGATTCATCTCAAGGTTCAAGCTCTGGAAAAGCTTTGAGTAATGAAACAAAAGAACTGGTTTTGAATTTTTTTGAGGACGATGATATAAGCCGTGCAATGCCAGGCCAAAGAGATTTTGTTAGCGTAAAGACAGGAAATAAGAGATTAGCTGTTCAGAAACGATTGTTAATGATGACATTGAGAGAAGCTTTTAATCGCTTTAATGAAATGTACGTCAATGTAAAAATAGGGTTTTCATCATTTGCAAGCCTCCGGCCAAGGCAATATAAACTATTGATTATCACAGGAACACATAATGTTTGCGTTTGCACTACGCATGAAAATTTCAATTTAATTCTACATAGCTTAAAAAAATACAATGTCTTGAATGATCTAAAAACATTAACGAATAGATTACTTTGCGAAAATAAGACAACTCATTGCCATCTACGAAGATGTAAGAACTTCCCAGATACCTCAGTTTTAGAAGACAGTTTGTTGAAACAACTGGAAGAAAACTTTGTTGAAAAGCTTTCATTCGAACAATGGGTTACCACTGACAGATGTGATTTAGAAACTATTGTACCGATATTGAAACCGATGAGTTTGTTTCATTTTTCAGCTCAAAATTAGAAAGTTTGATTCCGCATGATTTTGTAAAAACCGAACAATCCAATTTTTTGAAAACTACAAAACAAAACTTGCAAGATGGTGAATTTTTAGCTATTTGTGACTTTTCTGAAAATTACAGCTTCATTTTGCAGGATGAAGTTCAATCACACCACTGGAACGTGCAACAGGCCACAATCCATCCTTTCGTAATATATTATACTGAAAATATGCAAATTAAACAATTAAAAATTAAGCGATATGCAAGAGTTGAATGCACATTTTCAACACAATACACCAAAAATAACTGGAAGAAATCATTGTTCCTGATAGTGGGATTTTGTAACTTGTTTTTCAAAATACTTTTAAGGCAGAAAATTTCACTCGAATCTTTAAGCTGTCAGTGTCATTTTAACTCAAATCTTTCCGAAAAAAATACTTTTGAAACTGAAAAAACACGGAGTACATCCGAAAAGGGCCAAAACTTATTAAGTTATCAAAAAATCAATATTGAATCAGTAATATCTGCTAAACGGTGCATCTTAGAAAAATGTTACCGATGTACTTTTTGCTTGCAAATTTGATGTACTTTTATAAAATTAGGGTGACAAACTTTTTTGACTTTTCTTAATAGCTTTTTTGAAAATTGTAATATTTTTTAAATTTTTTTTTCATTCTAACCTATTTCTCTCCAGAACAACTCACTGTGCACTAGATAGCATTTTAAGTCAGCTATAACATAAGAATAATTAAAAAATTATTGACAGGTCACTTTTAAGGGAAAATCTATATTTTAGTTCAAAACACAAAAACCAAACTTTCTTTTACCGTGCATATTTTCTCCATATAGCACCAACAATTGTCTAAAATTTCGCCGAAGACACCAAACCAATCGGACAAACCGTTTCTGAGATACAATTTTTTGAAGATATCATGTGCATTTTTCATAGGCCCTTTTCATAAGTAAGGCTAGATTCAAAATGGCGAACCAAGTATGCAAAACGGCGTTTTTCTTCCCCAAAAACGTGTATGCAAGGTTTCATGCAAATCAAAAAATATGAAAATTACTCGTTGCTGAAATGATATGGAACCGCTCAGCTGGTAATAACAAGCGGCTTCGTACCGCTTCCACAGCAGGGCCTTTTAGGCATCTTTGGAGACGAATTAAGTTTTCGGCATCCGAATAACCACAGGTTCTGGTCGACTGTTGAAAACAACTAATAAAAATTGCCCAATCCTCTGCGTTACCGTTGAAAATTGGTAGCTCTTTTCTCATCACTTGTCGAGCTGCAATCTGCACTGTGCCAAGCATTCCGGAATGACGAATTCTAGGGAGATATCGGTCATCTTCATGAGAATGCAGTGGCATGCCGAAGTTCTGATCATGTATGGGATTCTCCGGATTTTGTACGTATTGAGGTTGGGATTTATTCCTGGGTGCTTTTGATGGAAATAGTAGTTCTGCATACCTTGCAGGCTCTGAACCGTAAGTATTTATCGCAGAAAGAGGTACTGGAGTTGGTTGTTCGACTGAACATTGTGGTACAGATGATGACTGTAAATTTCGAACGGGAGCAGGCATAGGCTCTGGATACCTAGCATGTTCTTCCAGGTTGTTAGGATTTGGCCTACGTTTTTCCGACAACTCGTTGAGCTTATTATTACCGACTTTACCGTCATCCTTCAGTCCTCCAGTACAGTGTTGATCCTTCAACCATGACGAAACTTTCTCCAATGAGTCAACGACTGTTCCATTCTTGCTGCCTGCCTTACTTTCAGCTATTTGTCTCAAAAGTTTGTTCTTCTGATCAAATGAATCTTGGCGTAGCTTTTGTTGCTCGTCCTGAATCTTTTAATCCTCTGCTAGCTGTAATTCTCTTAGATCTTTTTCTTCTTGTAAAAGCTTTTTACCCTTCTTACATCAATAGAAGGGTATTAAGATCGCTTGAAAACTCGACTTTTTATCCGAGGCCCACAGGGCCGAGTGTCAAATACCATTCGACTCAGCTTGACGAACTGAGCACATGTCTGTGTGTGTGTGTGTATGTGTGTGTGTATGTGTGTGTGTATGTGTGTGTGTGTATGTGTGTGTGTGCATTACAAATAATGTCACATCGGTTTCTCAGCCATCTGTGAACCGATTTCAGTTTTGTTGACATCAAATGGAAGCTACAACATTCCCATAGAACGCTATTGATTTTTTCATTCGGACATCTCGTTACGAAGATATGAACGAAACAGTTCTTGAAGGCCTATTATAATAGTAATCAAAGAGTTTAGTCTCCGATTACATACTGAGCTATTTGTGTACCGATTTTAGTTTTGTTGGTGCCAAATCAAAGCTATGAAATCTCCAAATAACTGGTCAAAATTTCATTATGATTGGATAATCCTTCATGGAGATATGACCAAAACAATTCCTGAGAGCACATAATTGTGAGATGACAATATACTCGTTGCTGTGCAAAACCGAACAAGACCAATCACACCAATCGAAGGCGCTTGCATTCTATTGTGTCGCGTCTGTTGCGTTGTATAGCACATACAGCGGACTAGCCACACTATGCGACTGTATAGAATTAGAGTATATTCGAAAATTACACAAAGTCTCTATTAACTATTTTCAACGAATATGTACTTATTAAGCATCTTGAATCCATATCGATAATCAAAATTGAAGCTCAGGATTGAAGCTTTGTTAACGCCAAATTAAATTTATAAAATCTTCAAATAAGTGTTCAAAATTTCATTATGTTAACTTCCCTTTTTTACCCTTCATACATCAATAGAAGGGTATTAAGATCGCTTGAAAACTCGACTTTTTATCCGAGGCCCACAGGGCCGAGTGTCATATACCATTCGACTCAGCTCGACGAACTGAGCACATGTCTGTGTGTATGTATGTGTGTGTGTGCGTGTGTGTGTGTGTGTGTGTGTGCGTTACAAATAATGTCACATCGGTTTCTCAGCCATCTGTGAACCGATTTCAGTTCTGTTGACGGCAAATGGAAGATACAACATTCTTTACATACTCGTTGCAGTGCCAAACCAAACAAGACCAATCACACCAATCGATGCCGCTTGCATTCTATTGTGTCGCATCTGTTGCGTTGTAGAGCACATACAGCGGACTAGCCACACTATTCGACTGTATAGAATTAGGGCAGTCGAAAATTACACAAAGTCTCCATTTACAATTTTCAACGAACATGTACTTATTAAGCATCTCACCATCGGTGGATTAATGCGGGTTCTTATAACTAACATAAACTGGTCATTAAAAACTAATAATCGTAATATTTTAATCATATTGCAATATCAATCATCATCAATCATATCAATAACAATACGTTCAGGATTGACAAATAGTTCATTTTATAAACTTAATGTATGGCATATTGAATATTTTTGAATCTTCTTGGAATTTCTGATGAAAATATGTATCCAGTACAATATTGCCCACATTTGAGTTTGTAATTTTGGTGAAATGTAAGAAGGGGTCAGTCTCACCATCGGTGGATTAATGCGGGTTTTCCTTTCTTCTATCTGCCGTTGCCTTTCCTGTATTTCCCTTTTCTTCATTTCTTCTTGCGCTTTAATTTCTTGCTCTTTCATGATACGCTCCTCTTCTACAAACTCAAGCTCCGCTTCTAATACAGCAACGCGAACGGCAACACGGGATCCATCCACACTGGCGGCAGGAGTTCCTTGTTTTCTCTTGCTTCTTGTCGACATCACACTACGAGTACCTGTCACCTTGGATTTTATATCAAAAATTTTCTCTGGCTCCTTTTCATGGCGACCGAGTGATCTTGCAATACACTCCTGTATTATACGTACTACAACTCCTTGCAAATGTACGGTCGATCCTTGACGGAATCATCCAGATTTGCACATCCAAAATGTTCCCATTGTTGGCATTGGTCGCAGGCAACCATTTGAGTTTCTGCAGAATTCGGTCGATTACATCGCTTGCAATGTTGCCCGTCTTTTGAGTCCTGAAGATTGTCCATTTTCCAACCCACGTACAAAATTTCTTATAGTAATGTGGGGGTGGGGAGTTCAAAACTCTGATAAGCATACACAAGTTTCTGGTGTAATGCTATAAGCTAAATAAATTTATTAATTTTTGATACAAATTTCTATAAACGTAAACCACTTACAAATTTTGGTGACTTCTTAGGAAATGGAACAATTCGTTTCAGGAACTGCGAATACTGGTATAGCCTACAAAAATACAGGTTTCTTAATTTTCCGCCTTCGAAACTAATTATGTTGTTACTTACTACTAGTAACCGTTAACAAACCAAAGATTGCCTGTGATATAATTTTAAGTAGTATACGTTTTTTTTTTTGAAAAAAAGACCGTGCGTAGCGTAGTTGCCGATCAGAACTAGTGTAATTGCACAGAGAACCACATAGATGGAGCTTGGGAGTAGCTTTGCATCTTCAATGTACAAGTTCACTAATTCTATTTATAGATCAGTACCGGCGCCGGCCACGTCCTCACGGTCTTTGGGGAGGGGGGAAGGATGATTAGTTTGACAATTGTTGGTTAGAGACCGTGTTTACCTCTGCGTCTCCACAATTGTCAAGGGAAGGATAGTTTTGTGTTAGTGATGCAGGTTATTTTTAGATCATGGATTCACTGTGGTAAGCGATGCGATCAATGAAAGCGCAGTAGGCTGCTTTTTATTTAAAATCTAGTGGTGATAGAAAGAGGCAAGTGACAAATGACAAGGAAGGGGACGGGCCTGGTATTGAACTCCCGACCATCTACTCAGTAAGCAGAACGGATAACCACTGAGCTATCCAGCCACGTCTATAATTTTAAGTAGTATACGTTTCCTATAATTAATTTATAATAGATATTTAGGTTTAGATTCATAGATAATTAAGTTGATTTCATATTATCCATGTACTACTTACTAAGGTATGCTCGATATTTATTTGAATTTAAGCTTTATAATTTAAAATAATTTATTCTAATTATACTTTTTATCCACCTAGTACAGTAGCGTGTAATACCACGTCTTAAGAATGACCCTGATTCCTATTATTCTCCTTTCAATTCTTGATCATCATCCTCAATTGTTCCGCATGACGTACGGGAGCCACGTCACCGATATTTACGATTGATAACGTTGTCATCTGAGCTAAAGCGTCGTTGTAACGAGGGGCTTGCCGTCACACTCTAGATAACCCCTCTACAAACGAACGCCAGTAATTGCGTTTCTTTGCTTTGAGTAAGTTTTTAAGCTTTTTTTTTCAAGCTTTAGGTACTTATCAAAAAGCTCACATGTTTCATGTCTACGATAATCTTTAAAAGCATCGGATTTCTTAAGATACAACTTAGTGCATTCGTCATCCCATCCAGGAGTGGCGGGTCTTCTTTTGAAGGGTGCACTTGGAACACGTCGTTTCTGAGATTCTAATGCACTTGTGTACATCAGTTCGGAAAGGAAACGATAATCTTTTATTGGTAGAAGAGGATCGGTAGGGTTACCGCCGATGTAAAATGTTGCCAATCAATATGCCTCGTGAGGTCATAAGCAAACCCGTAACGCTGGTAGATCACCTTTTCGTGGTGCGTTACGGGGTATCAGATCTACCACCGAACCCTAGTCCGAATTTATTCAAACTAGGGAACATATTTGTTTTTGTAGTCAAAGGAACGTATAATTGGCCTTATTATATTTTATCTCTTGTGAAAAGTGACAATACTCGGGTTGCGCCACCGAGGATGAGCTTGGAATAAAGAAAACATGGTTAGTCTTCATTTATGTGAATTCTTATTTTCAATTTGATGTTCTATAGTTTGAATTGGTTAAGACTAGGGTTCTGATGCATGGTCACTATCGGAGTTATTGTTTGTTTTGTTTGCAATGAATCCGGTTTTGACTGATAAAGGGCGCGCCTTTGAAAAGTGCTTTCGCTCACAAAGGGTTAAACAGCGGAAACTTTCAATTAAACCTGATTCATTGCCAACAAAACAAACAATGACAACTGTAACAACACCGAATACTTCATCATTTCTCAATAGTGATGAAGTAACTCGACATGCACTAAACAAAGGCTACGGGATATACTACAATAGATCAAATTACTGGTCGCAGTGGTTTATGGTCCGAACAGAGGAAAAAAAAAGAGGTCATAAGCAACATGGATTGACTGGTCTGTTTTTTGAAAAGTATTTGTGATTGAGATAATAATTGGTATGTGATCACTACCATGGAGATCATTGATTACCTTCCACAGAAAATCTAATGATTGTGAATTAGAGCACAAAGATATGTTAAGTCGACTCTCCCTGGCAGGAGGTTTTGCTATTCGTGTCGCTTCCCCAGTGTTCAAGATGGTCAAGTTGAAATCGTCGCATAAGTCATAGAAAATACCTGCACTATTGTCAACGTATTGTTTGCCCCAAGCAGTACCGTGGGAGTTCAGATCGCCCAGAATCAGAACTGAAGATGGAAGTAAATTAACTGAACTCCAAAGTTGACGGCGGTTTATTGATGTCCTCGGAGGTACATAGACAGAAGCTATGCAAAGATCTTTATTCCTTACATTTATTTGGCAAGCGACGATTTCAATGCCTGAGATTATTGGGAGTGAGATTTTATAGAAGGGGTAGCATTTTTTGATCCTCAAAAGGACGCCACTACATGAATCATCTCGGTCCAGGCGAATAATGTTAAAATCGTGGAAGTTTAATTCATCTTCCGAAGTTTCACAGAGAGCAAATATATCACAATCAGAGTTGTGAATCAAATACTTGAATGAGTCTAATTTAGGTATTAGACTACGACAGTTCCACTGTAATACGGTAATCATATCTTGAACCTCACTCGACAAATTATTCATCGAAGGATATGAATTCACCAATGAGGGGCCATAATACAGTCAATTGCTTGAAGTAGTTTCCAACTATAGGAATAAGCAGGTCAATAATCCCTCGGAGCGGTGAAGCATCCAAAAGACCAAGAGCATTTAAAATGTTATCCATGTCCCTAAAATTAATCTTACCTCGCTTGGAAGGGATATTCTTAGAATTGCGAGAAGACGTAGTTTTTGGTTTTGGCAACCTTTTACGGTTACCGTTATTAGGTAGCGGCGGGGTGGAATAGCTACAGCTAAAAACGGATGCATCAGCTATTGCTGGCTTATTCGTTTTTTTTAGTTGACCCCCGCTACCTCCAATTTTTTGCAAGCTTTTGAGAGTTGGTCTTATTTGTTTCCGGCGCACACCCGGGAAACTAGTTGGCTTCCTTTTACCGGGGGCGTGTACCTCCGGAAATCCACTCTCATCGGCTACGTCAGAGTCCAGTTTGTCGGAAGACAAAATCAAAAATGGATTATCATTTTGAGCGGCTGATACAGACGATGCAGACCCTCCGTCTTTTGACCTTAGCATTTTTGCATACGTCTGTTTGGAGCGTTCTTGTATGGAACGTCTCACATTACCAGTGCGTTTCTTGTACACGGTGCAGTTCTGCAAATCGTGAAGAGGCTCTTTGCCACAGTAAGCTCATTTTGTTGCTTCCTGTTGGCAAATATCCTCCAGATGTCTTTAGCCGTATGACCCAATTGTTTGCACTTGGTACAATTAAATACCCTTGACCACTGGCAAGAAAACATTATCAATTCCAACAAATTTTGGGAGAACTGATCCGGCGAAGGTAAATTGGAGCGAATCCGACGGCGAATACGTCTTTCTTCCATCTACCATTGTTGCTGCATGCAATTTTTTGCATTCCAGAATTTCAACGGTAGACGAAACTGAATCAAGAAGGCATACCTTCCATAACGTCTTCGCACGTCAGGGTCGCTGCAGAAACCACACCATCTATCTCCACATCTCAAGATGGGATGTAGACGTAGTACTCGGCATTGTAACCTACGTCACTAGCAATTTCAATTGCAATTTTATATGTACGTGCAGTAACACGCAGTTTGTTTCGGTTGACCTGATGAAATTCGGTCCCCGGATAACGACGCGTCAAATTTATTTTAATGCCCAAAAAGTCTGAGGCTTTCACTTTCTGCCGAAAGTAGACAACCCAAGGAGAGGCAGAAGACGGCTGGTAACAGCGCGCTCTAAAAACATCTTTGGGAGGCAAGTCGCCGCCCGTAGAATCATCCATGCAAAAATAAATTTAATCAAAAAAAAAAGGTAAATCAAATGTTTTTTTAACCACCCTATGCAAACGATTCTTCTATATGGGAGAAAATACACACTCCACTAACAGACGAGAGGGAATAAAAACAAATGTGCTATTTGCCCGCTGCTATTGTGTAGGCTATTGTCTTCGATGTGGCTCCGTCATCTGTTGCTGATAAACAAAGCAGCGGTTGGTGACCGGCTGTGAATGTGGCGATGACCGTCACTGTTGCGATTATGCTGATGGTGATGATGGGTACCGGCTGGTAACTTTACAGAACATCCGTCGGACTCGGCAGGGAATGTCTTTATCTTTATCTTTATTTGGAGCAGGGAAAAGCCCGTTTGAGTAGAGCTGCAGCTGTGAGCTCTTTCTCAAATAGGCGCAAAAAACCACCTCTTCTTTTCGTATCAACAGACTGTTACATAGTTTCCAAATGATACAATGATTGCTTAAATCTACTTAACGAACTATACTTAATGATAAACTACCTTGAACTAAAAAAAAATCAAACGTGTGTTGTTATGTGGAGGTGCGAGTACTTTGTAAAATCTTTTTCGAAGAGTGGAACGAGGAACATTGAAGTCAAATTCGTTGGAACAGCGGTTGAAGGATCGACACATACTTGCAAATGATTCGTTATGCCCGTAATTTGTTCGAGCACCATGTAGAAAAAGGAACGAAGACGAACGAAGTTGACGATAGGGAATATCTAATATCGACCTCACTAACGAACAGTACAGTGATTTTAAACATTGAATGTCTTTGAAGTTTTTTGCAATGCGAAAAATGAAACCAAGTGTCTTAGAGGCTTTGGAGGTTATAAAGGCGACATGTTCCCTAAACGTCAATTTGGTGTCTAACAATACACCTAGATCCTTAACAACAGATTCTCTCTTGAGAATTGTAGATCCAACCTTATAGTCAAAGTCAACTGAACTGCGTTTGCGAGAAAACGAGATAACGGAGCATTTACCAGCGTTGAGATCCATACGATTCGTTTCACACCACTCGGTGAATATATCAAGCTGAGTTTGTAAAAATGAAGCGTCTTGAATATCATTGACAGTCCAATACAGTTTAAAATCATCGGCAAAAGAAAGTTTGAAAGATCCAAGTAACAGATTAACATCATTGAGATACACTAGAAATATTAACGGCCCTAGGTGGCTACCTTGTGGTACTCCTGATGGAACGAGAAAGTAAGGTGAAATTGAGTCCCCGAATTTGATTGCCATTTCACGGCCACTCAGGTAGGATTGAAGCCAATCGAGGAAAGATCCAGAGAAACCGAGACGTTCGAACTTCGCAATAGTAATCCAATGGTTGATTTTATCGAATGCCGCCGAGAAATCCGTATAGATCGAATCGATTTGTTGCCCTTTCTGTAGATCTTTAGCGATGAAAGATGTGTAAACAACCAAATTGGTACTTGTTGACCGTCTCGGCATGAAACCATGTTGATGTTCAGAGATGTAATGGTAGCAGTTGTCTGATAAATAGCTGTAAACCACTTTTTCAAATAACTTCGAAACGGCACACAGAGCAGCTATTCCACGATAATTGCTGACCTCACGTTTCTTTCCTTTTTTGAATACAGGAAAGACATATGATTTTTTCCATTGTTATGGGAATAATCCGACTTGCAACGATAAATTGAAGAGACGGGATAGAGGTATAGATAGACTATTGCAGCATTTCTTCAAAACAATTGCAGGGATTCCGTCAGGCCCTGGACTAGTTGATGCTTTGAAGGAGGAACTGACTTTAACCACTGTTTCAGGATCGACGATTGGGTGATCACCAACTGGAGGATGAACTGGAACATTGGTTGCAGCTTTGTGAACTTGTTCATCATCCAAAGACTCTTGCATGAACACGCTAGAAAATTGACTCAGGAAAAGATCACAGATACCATCTATAGACGAGCTTTCAATGCTTCCCTTGGACATAACAGAGGGGAGACCGGATTCTTTTCTCTGTTCGTTCACATAATTCCAGAACCCTTTAGGATTGTGACGTAGTTGTTGCTGAACTTTCCTTTGATGCTCAAAAAAAAGTTTCTGATTCAGGCGTTTGTATCGAATATTGGCAGAGTGGTAAACTTGTTTGTATCGGCGGGATTTACACTTTGAATATTTGCGCAAAGTAGACCGTTTCAAGCTTTTCAATCGCTTTAAATAATTGTTACTCCATGGCGGGTTGTGAGGCGGTGTTCGAGTTCGTTTTGGAATGAACTGGTCGATGGCATACAATAGTATATTGGAAAAGACATCAACCGATGAATGAAGATCCAGGTTGATGAATTCGAACCAGTCGATGTTTGACAGAAAAGTATTCATACTAGTGTAATCACCATTCTTGAAGTCGTAATAGAGTTTTTCCACTGGAACCATAAATACGCAGGGTGAGGCAGCCGTTATTTCGATTAATAAAGGTGGATGATGAATTGATTGTTTCACAAGAGAAGACGGAGCCTCCATCAATGAAAAATGCACATCTCCATCGATACTACCAAAACAAAGGTCAAGCATCCGGCTATTGTTATTTTCTACGAAGTTCAGTTGAGAAGTACGCGCCAAACTATAACTGTCGAAAAGCTTGGCAGTCGTTGCGCTAATCGAAGAATGTGTAACGTCAGGATAGAGATAATTTGATGGACTGAGCTTCCATTTAATGCCGGGTAGGTTGAAGTCGCCAAGAATCAATAAACTGTCCCTTGTTTTCATTTGACTGGTGATGTGATTAATTGAATTAATGTGCTGATCTATTACATTCATGTCTTGAGTACGATCGGGAGGAATATTAAAAAAAAAAGAGTAGTGTGTGTTTGAAAACTGACAGCCACCCAAACTTGTTCGACGGCTTCTGAACTTGGAATCGATAATTGCCAAGCTTTTAGATTGGCACGCAGAGCTAATAGTATTCCACCGCCAGATCTTTTTATGCTATTGTTAGAGTTACGATCCAGGCGAAAAACGTTGTGAGAATTACAAAAATTTGACTTGAAATGGTATGATCATTCAACCACGTTTCGGTGAATGCGTACACGTCATAGCTAGAGTCGGAACATGCAAGACGATATTCTGAGATGCGAGTGTTAATTCCTCCGACGTTTTGATAATAAACCAATAGCTTACAATTTACACCATTGTCGAAGTTGTTCTGTTGATTTGCGGCATTGAAAGGACTTGATGTCGTTTATCCAAAATTTGAGAGTACGTAGCTTGGCTCGGCTGTGGTAGGGGAGATGCTAGGGGCAAAATTCTCTGTTGTCGGTGGGTGAATTGAAAGGCAGCACGTTGACGGGGCGATGGAGTTTTCCGAGCCGGTCTGCTTCCCTTAAAGAACGCTCGGCTAGGTTTTCGGCGGTTGAAAATAATCCACTCTGATTCCAATAAATTACCGCGTGGTTTTATGCGGGATGAAAAAAAAAACGTGGAGGGGAGTGCGAAAACAAACTCGTCCAAAGCTCTTCAGCGTTAGATGCGGAATGAATCACTATTTAATTTAATAATCGTGAAACAGCTACAATTTTTGTCCTGAAATAAACTCCCTCTTATAACTAATACCAACTAATATGCAACTAGCGATTTGAAATTGGTTCACTGTTGAAAGACCCCTTGGTCCGAAACACAACTTGAAGTCAGCACCTCGCTGTACATATTTGCGCCTTTGTTTTGATTTGCTGTGTTATTTTGACAGAATATTTGATAGTGTGTTCGTGTGAGTTCATTATAAGGGGCGCATTATCAAGCTTGGGACCGAGCTTGGGACCGATGTGCTAGTACTGACTGAGCCAAGAACAAAATCGTTTTTGCATGGGACCTACTGGTCTTAGAGTTAATCAATGCTAATACTAAGATTTCAAAAGCTAATGAAAATACAAAGAAACTTGAAATAAATATATTATACATAAAAAAAATCTTCTTTCTAGACATATTGTTGCTCATCGATCCTGCATGGCATTTCTTCTTAACTGCATCTTTACTATGCATAAAAATCAGAAGATTACGAATATTGGTCCGTCCAATATCGAGCATTGGACGATTGGAGGATTCATGAAAATAGAAGAGAATGAAATGAGTAGTAAGCACATAAAATTAGAAAAATATGGGTTATAAAATAATAGTAACTTATATGTTGAAGAGAATTCAAACAGAGGGTGTGACACAAATTTTGTCAAGCTGAAACCCCCAAAACGTTTGTTTTTAAGCGTACGAACCACAAAAGTATCACCATGGACCCAAAGAAAAGGACGTAGGACAGCCGAAGAAAATTAAAAATAATCGTGGATCACTGCTGTACCAGAAGTTCTATGCCAGTACTCCTAATGTGCAAAGGCCTTCAAAGATTTTTATAGCATCACTGAAAACTAAATAAATACAGATTAGGGTTTTTTTTATGATTGTACAGGTTTGGTCCGAAGGGTCTCATATTGTAAAGAAAATTTGTTCACTCGTACATGAACAAAAAAAATCAGGGTTGACAGTTTTTCTGGAAAACGTCAATTTCGGTCAGAATGGCAAAAATTAGTTCTGGTCTACAAGCCGTAAAAAAACATTTTGTGAGTTATGGATCTTTTCTTGTTGTTCATTAATTTATAAGCTTTTTATTCGAGTAATGCTCGAAAAACAATGGGCCCGTCACTCGTTTTCGTACCAAAATAAAAAAAAACTCAACTGAGGGTACGTTATGTTCTCACGTTTTTGAGTTAAAGTAACTAAAAGTTGAGTGAAACCGGATGGCAAACAAACATCCATGTTTGTTCTGAGAAATTGCAAAGTTTCTTCTAGTTGTATAAATTTTATCTAATTTTTGAGTTTAAATCGTTGTAGGTCTGAAATCGAAAAATATATTCTAACGATAATCATAATCAAAAATTGAAATTATTTATTTAAAATTTATTATTTGAAAAATTAGGCTTTTTCCTAAAATTAATCCGAAATTATGCCTGAATAAGTGTGATGCTCGAAATTGGGAAACAATCAACACCTCAAACATCAGCGCTAATTGACTCAAAATTATTCAGTAATAACATATTTCTCCAATCAAGTATACAATTATGTAATGTCCAAGAGTTAATTAATACCTACATGCAAAAATTCACATTAAACACATGCGTTTGGCTGACTTTTGAATCGAAACTGCTTAAATTTCATGCATTTCTGACATTTCATAATTAGTTTTTGCTTTTGCTTTTTCGTACCATCACATAAACATTTCAGCAAATATAATACCTTGTACTACCACGCGAATATAATACCTTGAACTACCTGTCAAGGTGGTGCAGTCGTTCATGCCTTGACCTACCCCGCATGGGGATGCTTGGTAAAAGATTGTGTTTCCTGTTTCGAAATACTACCACAGGAACAGACGTTCATCTTCGGTCTGCTACTTGTGTAAAACTTTAAACCGACATTTCGAATGTATGTCGTTATGCTCCTGGTAGGCGGCGCTGCAGTTGTGCGATAACTGTTGTTCCATCTACGCCGAAAGTAGCATCATGCAAGACTGACGCACCAACACGAACGACGCCAACCAACCACCTCTACTAGCACCCATAAGCCTGTCCACCAATCAGCAACCAACACATCGCAGCGCACTGAGCGCTCCATTTATATAAGCGGCACGGATTAGCGTGCACAGTTTCAGTTTTATCCCAACCGCGCACCCGTTAGCAGCAGCAGCAGAAGCAGTAAATAAAAAAAGAAAGAAATAAAGAGTTGTTTTGGTGTAACCTGCTGTTTTCATCATTCCCGACTGTTTCCCTCTGTGGCTGGGAACAACGTCAGTCAGCTCTTTTCAGAGCTCTAAAGAGTTGATTGAGATTGACGCTTGCTACCTCCATACGAACCTGCCGAATACAGTCCACTCCGACTGCCAGACCGTTCCAGTGCGAACATTTTCTGGTCCATCCCGAACCGGATCACGAGCCAATCCGAAGAAGTTTTCGCCGTGAAAACTTACCCGAAGCCAACCCCGCCAAGTGAAGCCGATAGCAATCGTTCCCGTTGAGCGAAAGCTGTACGCAACCGAGAAAAAACTGCTCTGCTCCTGCTGCTACGTCTGCGACTAGAGCGCGAAATAAACAGTGTTAGTGAGTGCGCGTTTATAAACGTTTGACAAATCAAAACAAGTTTGTGCGTGTGAAAACAACGCGTAGTGAGTAAAAAGTGAAAATGCCGTTGCAACATTCGCCACCCCACGACAGCCGTCAAGAAAGCGCTGGGCGAGCAACAACAAAACACCGATGACGAGCAACAAGAAATCGTGCCCCAAGCAACTCCACCGCATAGTTCTCCATCCTTCCACGGATTCGGTGACAGTGTGGTCCCAATGGATAACATCACCATCAAACAGCTGCAGGGATTGTACCGCCAACGGACTCAAACTAAAAAGAAAGTAGTCCGGATCCAACGAACAATCATCAACGACGAGTCGCTTGGATTGGCACAACTGACCGTCCTCTCAAAGAGCCTGTCCGCTACGTATGCCGAATATAGTGGAATTCACAACAAGGTGCTGGCACTGGTGCCAGACGAAGCCATTGACGACCAGGAAGAGGAATATGCCAGCTTCGAGGACATTTTCTACACCGTGTCGAATGCCGTCGAAGAGCTGCTGTTAGAGGCAAAAAATAATGCAGCACCACAGCCAGGTCCGAGTGTCACACCGACGGTGGTCATCCAACAGCAGCCACTCAGAGCACCGATTCCGACATTCGATGGCAACTACTCTGGGTGGCCAAAATTCAAAGCCATCTTCCAAGACCTGATAGCACATTCGGGGGATACAGACGCCATTAAACTGTACCACCTCGATAAAGCGCTTATCGGAAATGCATCGGGTGTACTGGATACCAACGTACTGAGGGACGGAAACTATCAACAAGCTTGGACCATCTTGGAGGATCGCTACGAAAACAAGCGCCTGCTTGTAGAAACCCACATCCGTGGTTTGTTTTCCCTTCGAGAAATGTCGTCGGAGTCCCATAAGGAACTGAGAGCTCTGCTTAACGAAGCTATTCACCATGTTGAGAGCCTGAAGTTCCTCGAACAGCAGATCACTGGAGAGCAGAAGAAAGGAGAGCTTCCCAAATACGGTTCGACCATCGCCTTCCTGAAGTCGAGGTGCCAAATCCTCGAGAATTGTGAGACAGCGTTTCCAACTAAACCATCGAAACCGAAGCAAGCCATTCCACCATCGAAGACTCAGCCTCAAAAGAGAAATTTGTGGCGGTTCCCATCGTAACGTCCAGTGCTCGGTCTTGTCCAACCTCACCCCCGGCCAATTGATAAGATCCGAGCTGCTGGAATTTGCTTCAACTGCCTACGCAAAGGACATCGATGCCAGCAATGCCCTTCCGACAAGACGTGCCTCAAGTGTCAACGCCGCCACCACACATCGAGGATGGAGCACCCAGCCGAGGAACCACATCGAACGTTTCGATTCCTGCAGAGACGATAGCAAGCCCGCCATTGGATCCTTCTGTGCCGAGTCAACCGACTGCGGTGCAGATATCCAACCCTTTGGACCCGCCAGTGTTCACAACCTGTTCGTCGAATTTCGTTCAATCCACGAAGACGGTGTTGCTATTAACTGCAGTAGTGCAGGTCCTCGATAAACAAAATCAGCTACACCCGTGCCGAGTCCTTCTAGATAATGGATCCCAAGTTAACTTCTTGACGGAAGAGATGGCCAACCGCCTTGGTGTCACAAAGAAACCAGCCAATGTTCCAATCGTTCGCATCAACGCCCTGCGATCCCTAGCCCGTGAAAAGGTGGTCGTCAAATTTCGTTCCCGTGTGTCCAGTTTCCACGCAAGCATCGAGTGTCTGGTTACTCCAAAAGTGACCGGTACAATTCCGACATCCCAGATCGACATCTCCAACTGGACTATCCCTAAAGAGGTTACGCTAGCTGATCCCCAGTTCCACTCGCCCGATAAGGTGGATATGCTGATCTGTGGCGAGCTCTTTTTCGACATCCTGAAACCTGGTAAGTTGAGCTTAGCCGAAGGCCTTCCACAGTTGCGAGATACCTACTTGGGGTGGATCGTAGCTGGTGTCATCATCGACCCGCCCGTGTCGAATGTTTCGCTTCAATACTCCCACACATCCGTTCGAGAAATCGAGGAAAGAATGCACCAATTCTGGCAGATTGAGGAGGTACTGGACGTTCCCAAGCTGTCGGCCGAAGAAGCAGCATGCGAAGAACACTTCCTTTCCACATACCAGCGAGACGAAACTGGACGCTTCATTGTGAAACTGCCGTTCAAGAATAATCATTCGCAATTGGACAACTGCCGCCCCCTAGCGCTGAAGAGGTTCCTGATATTAGAAAGGCGACTGGTCCGTGATCTTGAACTGCAGGCGCAGTACGTGAACTTCATCCGAGAGTACGAGGCCCTCGGCCATTGCCACGAGATCAAAGAATCCGAAGATCCAAACCCCCAAGAAGCCTACTATTTGCCACATCACGCAGTTTTGCGTCCATCTAGCTCGAGCACGAAATGTCGTGTCGTGTTCGACGCAAGCGCCAAGACGTCACCATCGAAACTTTCCCTGAATGATGTACTGCAAGTTGGTCCGGTAGTGCAGAACGACGTGCATCACATTACGCTACGGTTTCGGAAATTCAAGGTTGCGTTCACAGGAGACATTTCCAAAATGTATCGCCAAATACTCGAAGCCCCTTCGGATCGCCGGTTCCTGCGAATATTTTGGAGAGAGCACCCATCTTTACCCATCCGAGTTCTGGAACTTTGTACCGTTACCTACGGCACAGCATCGGCACCGTAGCAAGCAACGCGGTGTTTGGTGCAGCTCGCAGAAGAAGATGGAAAGGACTTTCCTGTCGCCGCTCGCATAGTGAAGGAAGAAACGTACATGGACGATGTACTCTCTGGTGCTGACTCGGTGGAAGCCGCCATCGATGCGCAACAACAACTGAAGCAACTCCTTGGACGTGGAGGTTTTCCCATACACAAGTGGAGCTCAAACTCGCAAGAATTCCTAGAGCACATCCCCGTAGAAGAACAAGAGAAGAAGGTCACGTTAGAAGAGCATGGAGTGAATGAGGCCATTCGAGTGCTTGGCTTAGTTTGGGATCCATCAGCTGACGCGATGCTCATCGCCTATCGTCCAAATCCAACAACGTCCCAACGACCCACGAAAAGGATGATGTACTCGGAGATCGCGAAGTTTTTCGACCCCTTGGGATTGGTTTCACCTGTTATTGTGCTGGCGAAGCTCTTGGCGCAGAGGTTGTGGCATCTGAAGACCGGTTGGGACGATCCGGTAGACGACGATACAGCACAACAGTGGCAAGAACTCCAAGTTTCTTTGTCGCATCTTCACGAAATCGAAATTCCAAGGCGTGTGACATTTGACAACGTGGTCACATACGAGCTGCACGGCTTTTCGGATGCCTAAAACAAGGCGTACGGAGCCTGCATTTATCTGCGAAGCATCTTTGTCGACGGTTCTGCGAAGCTCCGTCTCCTTAACGAGCAAATCGATGTTGGCCCCACTTAAAGAGCTCTCCATCCCACGGAAGGAGCTGTGCGCAGCTCTGCTATTAACCCGGTTGGTGCAGATGGTATTTCCAGCCATGGATATGTCGTTCCGGAGCATTGTGCTGTGGTGCGACAGTACGATCGTGCTAGCATGGATTAAGAAACCCCTCAACCAGCTGCAGTTGTTCGTCCGAAATCGAATCGCTATAATTCAAGAACTTACCGGTGAATATCGACGGGAGTATATCCGGTCCCAAAGTAATCCAGCCGACATCGTTTCCCGCGGCCAACTTGCTGAGTCCCTGAAGAACAACAGCCTTTGGTGGAATGGGCCTGAATTCCTCCAGAGTGTAAATTACGACGCAGATACCCCCGCCGAAGTTCCAGACGACGAACTTCCGGAACTTAAATCCCTGGTAGCTGTACCCGATGTGAGTATGGACCTTATATCGTTTTTCCACAAGTTTAGCAACTTCCGCAAGGTTCAACGAGTTGTGGGTTATGTCCTGCGATTCGTAACCAACTGCCGCAAAAGGAATCCGTCCGAACGTGAGCGAAGCCTTCATTTGTCTGTCCGTGAACTACGCCGTTCAACTGAAGCCATCTTGCATGTTGTGCAGCATGTACATTTCGTCGACGAGATCAAGCGAGTTCGGGCTAACGAGCCCTGCAAGAGACTCGGAAACCTCCGACCGATTTTCCACAACGGATTGCTTCGAGTAGGTGGTCGGTTGGACCGATCGCAGTTACCCTTCGAGAGCCGTCATCCAATCATCCTGCCGGATAAGGATCCGGTGGTACGACTACTTATCCAACAAATGCACGTTGAGCTACTCCACGTTGGGCAAACGGGCCTGATAAATGCCATGAGACAACGATACTGGCTACTGAACGCTCGATCCACCATCCGGTTAATCACACGTCGGTGCGTGAGATGCTTCCGGACCAATCCAACAACACCCAACCAATTGATGGGAAACCTGCCAGCATCGAGAGTAGTGCTGTCGCCCCCATTTGCCGTGACCGGTGTGGATTACGCCGGGCCTTTCTGGACAAAGCAAAGAACACGCCGACCAACTCTGGTGAAATCGTACGTGGCTGTCTATGTTTGCATGGCCACCAAAGCCGTCCACTTGGAAGGCGTATCCGATTTGAGCACCGATGCTTTTATGGCATCTCTTCGACGTTTTATCGCACGCCGTGGAATGGTCCATGAAATCCATTCGGACAACGCTACCAATTTTCATGGAGCTAACCACGAGTTGAATCATCTTTACCAGCAGTTTCGTAACCAGCAAACCGTTGAGACCATCGCATCGTTCTGCCACAACCATGAGATCGAGTGGCACATCCCGCCAGACGCAATCTGAGTTTGGTGGCTTGTGGGAGGCGGCCGTGAAGTCGAAGCAAACGCCCATCTGAAACGTGTCGTCGGCAACACCAGTCTGACCTTCGAGGAACTCTGTACGATCCTGGCCGAAATCGAAGCCGTTATCAACTCTCGTCCATTGTACGCTGTTTCCAACGACCCGGCGGACCCGCTGGTGATAACTCCGGCACACTATTTGATCGCTTACCGCCCCAGCTGAGCCATCCCTGGAGAATGTCAAGGCGTATCGTTTGACACGGTGGCAGCATCTCCAGCTTTTACGCGAGCAGTTTTGGCGTGCCTGGAGCCGAGACTATTTGAACACCTTGCTGCCTGGAAGAAAACCAAAAGGAAATGCCCAACATCCAGAAGATATGACGTGTTGCTTCTCAATGATCGGAACCAACCACCACTAAATTGGAAATTAGGTCGTATCGTGGCCGTCTATCCTGGAGCCGACGGCCTGGTCCGAGCAGTCGACGTCATCGTGAATGGTACCACATATCGCCGTCCGATCAACAAAGTGTCCATTCTACTGATCGAAGATAACGGTCAACCGCCTGCTAATTGTTGAGTTACCTCAACCGGGGGGATTATGTTCCGTCTACGCCGAAAGTAGCATCATGCAAGACTGACGCACCAACACGAACGACGCCAACCAACCACCTCTACTAGCACCCATAAGCCTGTCCACCAATCAGCAACCAACACATCGCAGCGCACTGAGCGCACCAACACATCCATCTATATAAGCGGCACGGATTAGCGTGCACAGTTTCAGTTTTATCCCAACCGCGCACCCGTTAGCAGCAGCAGCAGAAGCAGTAAATAAAAGAAGAAAGAAATAAAGAGTTGTTTTGGTGTAACCTGCTGTTTTCATCATTCCCGACTGTTTCCCTCTGTGGCTGGGAACAACGTCAGTCAGCTCTTTTCAGAGCTCTAAAGAGTTGATTGAGATTGACGCTTGCTGCCTCCATACGAACCTGCCGAATACAGTCCACTCCGACTGCCAGACCGTTCCAGTGCGAACAACTGTCATGTTAATGTTTATCAATAAATAGCCTAGCACATAACCTGAATTTTTTTGTTTTTTTTTTCTCTGCATTTGCTTTTTATACCGGCTGCCCATTTCTCTTAACAACTTTGTTCTAGCAAAAATTGCTGTCTACTCCTAGAGCCTCATGGTGATGAGAAATTATTTCCTTCTCAAAACAACATCATCACAGATCGTTACCCCGCGTATGGGAGAATACCAGGAAATACTATATCAGTGTAGAAAGACCGTAATGGGGTTTACCATTAACCGTACTGGTGGGGATCAGTACATACAACGCTTTCTGCCTTTCCCTTCCGAGGTCTATAAGTCATAGACGACGATTTCAGGTAAAGCAGAAGTCGTATGCCAAAAATAAACCCAAAAAGGAGCCGTAGATAGTTTCTTTCCCATGTAGGGGATTTAGGAGTACAAATAGACAGTTCGTTAGAACTATTTAAGCTATCGGTAGTATATGAGCACGATCAAGTGCACAATCTTTTACTAGTCAAGGTGGTGCAGTGGTGGTCACTCAGAAGCAAAAAAAAGCCGAGCAAAATTTTGCTTCCAAAATACGCGTTGTTCAACCTTCTGTAACTTTGTCAATTATCAATATATTTGGCTGAAGTTATCATAACATATGTGACAAAAGTCATTTTTGACATACCAATTTCAAAAATCCGTATTTCTGTGAAAAATTTAGGTAGGATATTAAAATTCTCCATGGCTTAAAATAATACAGAGATTAATGTGGACAAAATTTGAACTGTTTTCATCAAGTGGTTTGTACTACAGCTGGCGTCAAAGTTGACGCTCCAACATGAGTATTTCTCGCTTTCACCCGATATTTACCATGCTGAATTATCGGTGCAGAAATAAAGCTGAGGTGAATCTTATTAATTCGGCCCAAACCTGTATGATGACAACGCCGTGGCTACCTAAATTTTTCAAAGGAATACGGATTTTTGAAATTGGTATGTCAAAAATGAGTTTTTTCACATATGTCATGATAACTTCAAATTTATAAACTTCATAAACATAAAATTTAGGTCACATAAGGTGTATACATTAGTTATAGTGTTGTCAAAATTTCAGCCAAATATATTGATAATTGACAAAGTTACAGAAGGTTGAACAACGCGTACTTTGAAAGCAAAATTTTGCTCGGCTTTTTTTTGCTACTGAGTGTAGCAATGAGCATTTTACGCAAAAAATCGATTCTACTGAATCGCTTCCCAAAATCTAAAAACATCGATTCGAGAACAAATCGACTGCGGAAGAATCGATCCGACGAAAATCGATTTGTAATTTTTTTAAATTAGTTGCATTGACAATTTTTTACATTTCCAGAGCGCTTATTCAAATTTGTAAGCTTTAATTTGATTTATTGATTTATTGATTCATATCTAGTATACCTTCAACCAAGCGCAATGTTGTCTTTCATTACACGATTCTGAAAGCAGAGAATTGTTTTTGATGTTAAGTTTTATGACTCTACAGAAAACAGCTTCGTGTGAATAAATTGTCACCAGAGAGACCACAGGTGCGCATCCAGCAAACTCATGAATGACAGGCGTGCCATGCGCTCAGGTCTTACCGTATACCCAAGCAACACCAAACCGTCGTAATAAGTTGCAACAACTTGATTGTGACCTAAGTGAGTCACACTGAAGTTTATTCAACTGCTTTGGAACAAGTGTGCCACTAGGGTACCTTTTATCAGTTACATCTCTCGTTCTCAAGAAAAGCCTTTCAGAAGACCCTGAAGTAACTATGCGAGACAAATGGTTACGCGCAATCGGATATACATGCGGGTACTCACTTTTTATGATTTCCCACATTTCCAATGGATCAGCAGTTCTCGAAACATTTTTTTTAGTTCTCCAGAAATTTTACCTGGTGGTTTTACCTCCAATGCAGCAATCGATTCAGCAACCTAATAAAAGGAAGTACAATACAATTTTCCGGACCTTGAGCAACAGTTCTTCAAATAGTGGGGTTTCAATAGCAACCATTGTCCTGCTTAGGAAATGATCATTCGTGGAAGCTTTGCAGCAGTTACGATATTAGCTGCACCATCTGTTACAAGCACATTGATATAAAATCAATAAATATGTTGTCAGTAAAACTTTTTCAACTGTCGCAGAAAACACAAGTATCATTACCTTAGATTTGTCAATATCCCACTATATCCAAACTTCTTCCATTTGTTTCGCAAGGTACACAGCAGTATGTGAATCATCTAATGGTACAGTTAAGTAGATTTTTCTGGAAAACTCATGTTGAAATTTTCCGATTTTCTCAAAATCACCAATTTCAAAAATTCATAACTTAAGAACGGAGCATCGTAACAGAAATTTTAGTCCCAAATATAAGGAAATTTTCTCATAAAGCTCAAAACAATCATATAAGAAAAAAACACAGTTTCACAGTGAAGGAAAATTCCAAAGAAAAGACAGAAAAACTTTGACTTTGGCTTTGGAAGAGGTTTGCTGTGCAAAGCGAAAGAACGGGCGCGAGGTTAAAAAATGTCAAATGGGTGAAAAAGGAAAAAACTCATGTTGGAGCGCCAGCTCAACTTTGACGCCAGCTGTAGTCCAAACCACTTGATGGAAACAGTTCAAATTTTGTCCACATAAATTTCTGTATTTTTTTAAGCCATGGAGAAATTTTTAATATGCTACCTAAATTTTTCACAGAAATACGGTTTTTTGAAATTGGTATATCCAAAATGACTTTTTTCACATATGTTATGATAACTTCAAATTTATATACTTTATCAACATATAACAATTTTGGTCACATGAGGTCGAAACATTAGTTATAATGTTGTCAAAATTTCAGCCAAATATATTGATAATTTACAAAGTTACAGAAGGTTGAACAACGCGTTTTTGGGATGAAAATTTTGCTCGGCTTTTTTTGCTACTGAGTGTATACCTCAATAGTACGTACATCAACTTTCTCACTTCAAATCGCATTTGCATAAAAACTACTCATTGTATCTGAAATTTAATACAACCAAAAGAACGAATAGAAGGTTGCTCTTTCTTTGGTAGTATTAAATTTCAGATACAATCAGTAGTTTTCATGCAAATGTAATTTTAAATGTGAAAGTTGATGTACGTACTATCGAGGTATACCTGTAGTGCATATTACCAATAACAAAAAAAACAGAACTTTAGTCAAGGTGCCCACTGATAAGATAGAAGTTTGGCATCTGCAAGCATGTTCAAACATCTTGTCGAAGCTCGCCTCACACCACAAGACAGTGGCACGATGATTTAACACCTTATGTAATTTCACGCAGATTTGATGGTTCTCGGAACACTAGTTTGAAATCAAAACAAAAACAATATCTGACATATATTGCTGGTTGCAGTTTTGATTGGACTCTAGAAGTGCTTTTTGCGAATTTTAAAGTGTGATAAAAGTGCAAGTTTACGTCAAATCGTTTTGTTGTCTTCGGTGCACTTATCCTTTATGCTGAAAGGTATAAGTTCACTGAAGACAGGAAACTATTTGACGTAAACGTGCACTTTTATCACACTTTTTCTGTTTTTGTCGGAGTCCATTTTTAACTGCAATCAGCAATATTAGTATTACTTTACGGTAGTAACAGAAGAAGGTGCATTCATACATGACGTGGTTGGGACCGATAGCCTCTATCATAAATAACGCTATGGCCCAACTATAAATCGCTAGTTGCATATTGATTGTTGATATAACTACTTAGGGTGCAGGTTATTTGATAATCTTGTAGTTTATTTCTGTATTTCCAGGTGTTGGATTGATTCGACGCTTGGTTCTTGGGGGCTCATAATTCTTCTCCAGCCTCAACATGCTATTATAATGGTTGTAAATACCGTTTTCGTTAATCCGGTAAACTTTGCTTGGGCATTGGCAAGGTGCGACTCTTCAATTACTATCAGACTTGCGTATTCTGATTCTACAACTGCTCCTCCAGCGAGTCAATACGCCTGCGATAATAACTAACGACGAGCGCCCGCAGGGAGGGAGTGTGGAAGTCATTGTGCTCCGTCCCTGGAAGGGATTGTCAACTCTGATGAACTAATGATGTAAACATGCAATTTCCATTGCCGGGGATTTTGCATACTAGTAGTGCTCCTTCCTTCGCATTGACTAACTGTGTTTTCATTGCAGCTGATTTTTAAAAATTCTTGTACATTTCACTTCTCTGGTCAGCTGTAATTGAAGCGTCCTGACTCTATTTAGTACGCAATATTGCTGATTATGAAAGATTTTTCGTGAAGATCAGTAGAAAGAACGAGCAAGACAGATGCAGCAATCCAAAATGGTGATGAGTTATAAAGAAATGGGCACCAACATATTTAACTGGAGACAAATAGGGGTTATTAGCAGAGGACTGAAGAAAGCGTTAGTTCTTGGTGCTAGTGCCGATTTTAAGATTTTAAGCTCGGTTAACAATGGATTATATTTCTCTACAATGTTTACTTCTACCAAACTACTAGTATCAATAATTTAGATACAACATTATAATTCTTGGCTGATAAACAATGAAAAACTACCATCGTTGTAATAACCACTACACTAAGTACAACACGGAAGATTTTTCTCGAATAAAATTACAGCAAAACACGACAACTTCCGTCGCGAATGTTTTGTTTACTGCATATAGCCTCCAATAAAACCGAGCTGTCAAATCAGCACCACATGCAGCACCAATTTTTTGGCTTCACGATTATTGTTCGTGGATGACAGCCGCTTCAGTCCTTTGGTTATTAGGGTGTGATTGTGCAGTGCTTTGTTTTCATCGGGAAAATTTCCGCTTTTTATTTTTCCTCATGAATACCTTATGCATGCTGATGATGATGCTGATGCCCATCTTTTCTCATCAGCCGGGGGAGACTTGGTCCAGTACCCAATACTTTTCTTGTCTCACTTTCACTCAGCTATTCGCAATGTATATTGTGATATAGTTGGCGGAATATTATAATTTGACATGATTCAATGCAGACGTCTTCCTAGTTAGGCAGATCGACAGGTAATCAGTGGTTTCCTCATAGTTCTAAATAGCAATATTCCGTGTGGTACATAGGTCGTGGGTTTCCACCTGATCCTAAAGAACAGTGTACTATGAAGTGTACCGGAAGATTAAATGATCAATCTCCCCCGACGGCGCGTCAAATTTCTTTTAAGTCCCAAAAAGTCTAGGGCTTTCGCTTTCTGCCGAAAGTAGCCAACCCAAGGAGAGGCAGAAGACGGCTGGTAACAGCACGCCCTAAACACATCTTTGGGAGGCAAGACACCTCCCGTAGGATCATCCATGAAAAAACACATCCAGGGACAAAAATAAAATAAAATAAAATAAAAATCAGATGATTTTTTTAACTACTTTATGCAAAACGATTCACTATAAGCTGTTGCACGGAAAAAAGCTAATTTCACTTTTCACCATGAGAGTATAAGAGATAGAAACAGCTGTCGTGTTCTCCGTCCTTTTTTCTCACACACGAATTTCTGAACACAAGGGCACCAACCAACTAACCACGAGGCTGTAATAGCATGCATACAGGGTGCGGCAGAAAATAATGCGAAAATGTTCAAACTTGAGTATTTGGTTAATTCGTGTAGCTAGTAATTAATTTCTGTCGAAAATGTATTTGTTTATGTTTATTTCAAGAGCTGCATCCAAACATGCTATTTGTTTTATTGCAAATTCGTCAAAATGTTCGCGAAAGAAGTGATCACCAGTTTGTTGCTCGCCCAGAAGAAGCCGAAAGAGATTGCCAAGGTGGTAGGGTGCCATTTGGCAACAGTTTACCACATAATAAAGTCCCAGCAGGATGGTCTTAAGCAGCAGAAGCCGGAAACGGACGTCCGCGCTTTGCACGCACGCCGAACGGTCCGGTCCGTGCACAAATTGCTCGCAACCCGGTGCGTTCCATAAGAAAACTTGCAAAGGAAGCCAATATTTCGTAGAAATCCATGCGGAGAATCATCAAAGAAGACCTGCATGCATCTTCCAGAGCCAGAGTGAAACGCCATTTGATTACGGGCCGGGTCAAGGAACTACGAGTGACTCGTTCCAAGAGATTGCTTTCCTTGTTGAAGAAGGAAAAAATGATAATCCTGTTCTCCGATGAAAAGCTTTACAGCATCGATGCTGTGGCCAACAGTCGCACGGACCGGTTCATTTCACCGCAGGAAATGGAGAACGTTCCAGAAAAAGTGAAATTCAAATTTCAAACCAAACATCCGGCTGGCGTCATGATGTTTGGCTTGGTGGCGTCCAACGATTTGAAAATGCCGCCTGTTTTCATTGATGCTGGAGTTAAAATCAATACTCTATATCACGTAATATAAGCTGTAGTGTGAACGTACTATGGGTCCTCCCTTTGCTCAGTCAGTAAAGGCGCAGCTACAAAGCAACACCATGCTGGAGGTGGCTGGGTTCGATTCCCGGTCTGGTCTAGGAATTTTTCGTTCAGGAAAATTTCTCGACTCCCTGGGCATAGCGTATGATTGTACTTGCCACACAATCATACTAATGCAAAAATGGTACCTGGCATCGAAAGCTCTCAATTAATAACTGTGGAATTGCATCTAGAACACTAAGTTGAGAGCAAGCAATAAGCTAATTGTGAAAGCAATAAGCTTGAAATGCTAAAGAAGAAGAAGTGAACGTACTATAACGCTTCATTACTTGACAACTGTTGAATTGATGCGATCCCGCATTACCGATGTTGGGTTGAATAAGTTCAATAATATAATGCTTGTGGTTACTTGGGCAGTACCTGTCAAATCTGAGGTGTGACGTAACTTGGACCATAGACTTCTCTGCCGCCGTTAGTATTAGTAATCACTTCTCTGCCGCCGTTAGTATTAGTAATCAGTTTCACTAATACAATCGTTTTGCTGGTTGAAAATAAAAAACAAACCGTTGTCAACCTGAACATTTTGACAGTTGATCTCGTGGTTGAAAACAATAAACAAATGGATCCTATAGGCTAGTATTCAGCTCAAAAGTAATGTGCATTAGGATAGGACAAGAAATGGTAAAGTTATGCTTTTTCTGTCGGAATTACTTACCTTGTATGCAGCTGAAAAGGAAGGAAAACTTCGTAACGTTAGTAACTGCTGCTCATGTAATCTAAATGGGGCTGTCACTTTTCCACGCGGAATAATATTCCGTTCGATTATTTCGCAAGAAAAACTGACATTCCACCCATACTTGAGCAGTTGTCAAAATTACTTCGGTAGAAATGGCGAAAATTACTTCAGATCTTTACTTGTCAGCTGCATACTAGGCTTATACGTGTAAAACAGCACGCCAGTGTTCGTGAGATCGCTCGGCGAGAACCTAATATGGGGAAGCGATACACAAAACACTACATGGTTTTTCTAAATAACCCAAATATGAGTACGATGCACTCAAATTCGTCGGAAATATGGCCCAAAACTGAGTTAAGATAGTTTGTAGTGGTAAGATGACAAACAGTCAACATCGACTTGAATCCGATCGATGTTTACTAATTGTCAACGTGTTACTCCTAACCATCTTTACTCACGTTTGGGTAGCCATACTTCCGACAAATTTGATTGCATTGTACTCAAATTTGGGTTGTTTAGGAATAGCGTGTAGCAGATGAGGGAACAAAAGGGGTGATTCAAAAATGACGTCCATCAAATTTCAGGTTTTTAAACCCCCTCCCCCCCTCTGTCACACTTTGTCACATATATGATTACCCCCCCCCCCCCTGTGACATCCACACTTCTGAAAAAAATAATATATGCATATTGGTTTTGTCGATTTCAATAATAACGTGTATTTTATTTCAAATTGAATCATTTACATAATTAAATGTGTAACGGATAGGTGAAGTGCGTTTTGATGGAAATAACTGGCAGGGATAAATCAAGATATTCGTAACAGATGGACAAAACTTATCGTATGACATGTTTTCTTCTGCAAAAAACGTAGTTTTTTTTTAATGTCAGTTTTGAGATTGAAATAATCTTTGTTGAAAAGTAGTAAAAAACCTTGGCCTGATTCTGATTCAGAAATGCCTATTAGAAATGTATATTTTTATTACTCTTGACACATATTAAAGGTGCCATAGTTTTTGAAGATCCAAAAACAAAGCTTTATTAAAATATGCTGATTCGTAGCTTTCTCTCTAGATCACATCGGTATGAGTGGTTTACATTAACATCTTCACAACCATCGAACAAACTAGATTACAATGGATAAAATTTAAGAAATGAGGAGTTTTAGTTGAGTTTATAACATTTTTAGTTTTTCCAATAACACTTATTTTAAAAATTCATAACTCATGAACCACACTCTAAAATGCACTTACACATCTATGAGAAACCCGGGTCTAATGTAGAAACCGGTTTTTTTCCTCACTTTTGAGCACAAGTAACAGATTTTTTGAGCAAAAGGGCAAAATCTGGTTTAAACACAATTGACTGATCGCATTTCAGCTCAGGTGAATAATTTAAGTTTGCAGTGCAAACTTTGTAAAACATAAATTGAGTTGTAAAAAGTGCTTGAAACGTTCTAATCAATAGAAAAAAATGTCTGGAAAGATATTTTACACAACATTATTTCACGGTTCAGGGAAATTGTTCGGAACACCCAGAAAAACACCGTTTGTATCTATAAATTAGAAGAAAAATTAGTAATCTCCATTTAATTCCAACTACCTTTGCTTATCTTCGACAGATACGTGTATTTCGTTTACAATGTGCAGACGTCTTCAGTGTCTCGTACTAATAACTCGACTGTAGTTGGAATTAAATGGAGATTACTAATTTTTCTTCTAATTTATAGTTACAAGTATTCCACTAAACAGCTCAAACCCTCTAGGATTCACCGTTTGTATGGCGAAAAAATTAAAACCAACTTTTTGCGATTGAAAATTTTGATACATCGATATCGGATGTTTATCCATTCTCGAGGTATGGAACAGTATATGAAAATATACATATTTTTTTCTTGTAGAGAAGATGCGCAAGTCCAATTTCGCGTGACGATCAGTTCTCGAATTAGTTTTTTTATATCACAGCTAGCAAATTTGTAAAAAATTCATAAAATTCATTTTTGTTACTTTCAAAAAAGAATATGCTAACTTAAAAGATTGATCGCGTACGTATTTATTTTTAACAATGCTATTGTTGCTTTAATAGATGTTCATGTTACTCCAAATTCTCAACGTCACCTCTCTGCCCAGCTGATGCTCCATGCTGACCAAGATCGACCAACGTCTTCAGCAACTAACCATTGTTCCAGAAAGTATATTTTGAATATAATAAAATATTTCAACAGGTTTTGTCTGCGTCCTTTAAGTTACCTATTAAAATGCGTGGTCTTACTCCGGAACAACGAAAAAGTATCGTGCACAAATGGTGCACTGTGAGCGGACTCTCCTTGAAAAAATTGGCCAAGGAAGAGGGTGTAAGCGTCGGAGCGGTACGATCTGCGATTAGAAAATATAGATAACAGTGTACATATGAAGATGTGCCGAAGAGTGGTCGGAAATCCGGTCCTAGGGATGCCTACAAGCGAAAACCAGCGACTTCCGTTCGGGATATTGCGAAAAAACTAGAGACCTCGTCGAGTAACGTAAAGCGAGCCAAAGAAAGACTTGGGATAAAAAAATACCGAAAGCAGAAAAAACGCAAAAGGAACCCAAAACAGGCCGCGTCCGTGAAACCACGGGTCCGCCAACTCTACTATTCGTTATTGTGTAGAAATTCTGGGTGTATAATAATGGACGATGAAACGTATGTGAAACTAGATTAAAAAACGCTTCCCGGACCACAATTCTATACTGTAAGCGAAGACAAAGACATCCCCAAAACGGAGAAGGCCATTTTTACCGAAAAATTCGGTAAGAAGGTTATGGTTTGGCAGGCAATATGCGAGTGTGGTAAAACATCTAGTCCGTACATCGCAACAGAGACGATGATCACTCAGAAATACGTTAAGGAATGTCTCCAGAAGCGATTTTGGCCTGATTTGGCGTCATGTCATTACGCAAAGGACACTTTAGAATGGTACAAAAGTCAAAATTTATGTTTCGTGCCGAAAGACATGAATCCGCCGAACTGCCCGGAGGCAGGGCCAATCGAGACTTTTTGGGCTTTAACCAAAGCAAAGCTTGGAAAATTTATAAAACCAGCGGACGACATCCAAACATTTAAAAAAGATTTTTGGCCAATGGTCAAAATGGTGAGAAGTACCACTGTGTAGAAGCTAATGGGTCATGTTCGAGGAAAAGTTAGGAGTCTTGACTATGATTAAATATTTTGATTCAACGAGAGTAAAATATCATATAAAACACAAATAAACTTATTAAAACTAAAAATAAACATGACTTTTTTGTTATTTTGACAGTGTGCTTATACGTTCTGGAACAGTCTATATGCTTGGTTACTCTCTATCGGAGGTCGTCCTTTATCAGGCCGCATCTTGAGACGCTTGGTAAGATGAGCGTTTGTTTCAAATTCTTCCTCAAGAATCTTCTTTCGGTTCAATCTGCTTGTCTTTTGACGTTGCTGATTTGATTTCTTCTTCTCTAGGGCCATATTTAGCGCATTCTTGCGGTTGATCAGGTCAGACAGCGTCTTTTCTGTATACCCGAAAGCATGTCATTTCGCTCTCTAATCAGCAGGCTCCAATTCTTTGGAAATTGCATCCAATTTAGGACATGCAAAATAAGAGGGAACTTTTTTGTCCGAATCCGGAGGAGCTTGTGAAGAACTGAAAGGCTGGAGTTCCTTCATCCGGTGGTATTTTTGGAACATTTTTCAACAATCCCTCCATTCGCAAGAGAAGGTCTGCTGGCTTAAAAAAACCTTCAGTGTTTCTTTCGGTTTCGAAGATTCCGTTTTCAAGGTGCTAATTTTCGATTTGAAAAGTTCTTCACAATAGGATTCGTTTTTCATATCTCGCCAGTATTCACACACCACGGTTGGCTTGTTAATTGCGCAGCGGGTATGCACGACAAAATGCATCGACCAGCGTTTGAATCAAATCAAAATTCAACGCAACCAAAAATTAAACACAATAGGATTTTCAACAAAATCAAACATCGACGAAGTTTCAGAATGAAGCACAGCTCGTGCGGTTCGTGCTCATTGACGATAAGAACATGTATGCCAACAGTAAATAATTATTTGCACTAACACAACTAAGTTAAATTTGTATTTTCATTTACACTCAAACTTTTTGACGCCTTTGTTTTCGTGCTAACGCTGATAAATTTAGATTACCAAATGCAAAATTGTTGGATGTCACATTTTTATAACCCCCCCCCTGTCACATATTGTCACAAATTTGATACCCCCCTCCCCCCCCTAAAGAGTGGACGTCATTTTTGAATCACCCCAAAACAAAAATGTGCTACTTGCGCTTACGATGCGCCTTTGACGGTATGCCACTTTCTGTTGTTGCTCGCAAACAAAGCACCGCTTGGTAACCTGCAGTGGATGGAGCGATGACCTACCCTGCTGCGATGATGCTTAGGGAACGTCCATTATTTATGTCACGCAAAAAGTGACTTTTTATACCCCCCCTCCCTCCCCCCGTTGTCAGGGTTTTTGTATGGACCTTCAATTTTTTTTGTAGGGATCGTCAAGTTTTCCCAAACCCACCCTCCACCCTTACTGCATGACATTATTAATGGACCTTCCTTCATGGGGTTACACTTTTTCCCATCGAATGTTTGCCGAGGGTACTGGCTTGACAGATTATCCGTTGGATTCTGCCCGGAATGTCTGCTTCCCTAAAGAAACGCTTGGCTGGATTTCGGCGGTTCTCTTATTTTAATCACCCCATGGTTGACAAAAAAAGAATTAAGAGAGGTGGTGCGGAGTGCGAATAACTGAACTGAAGAGCAGCAGTGTTCGATGCGGAATGTGTTCACTATTGTATCATATAATTTTAAATTGTAAAAAAATGATAAATGTTTTTCAGGTACAATTTCATTATTACCAAAAGTTTTTAAATCACGATATTTTGAAGATAACACATGCGCACTTTTGCGAAATTAGCCTTGAGTCTAACTTTTTTTGCCAAATGAAATAACATGAATTTTCATATCGAAACCATGTGCAAAGTTTCACTCAAATCGGAGAGCTTCAAGTTGAGTCGTATAGTCATTTGGTAGAGTATTCCTCATCAGAGATTCACTGTGGTAGGTGATAGTATCAATAAAAGAGCAGACGACTGGCACTAGAAATAGAAAAAGGCAAAGTGACAAATGGCAAGGAAGAGGACGGGCCTGGGATTGAACTCCCGATCTTCTGCCCAGTAAGCAAAAAGGTAAACCACTGTGGTACCCAGCCGTATCTCCTTTTGGGTCCATGATAATTTTGCACTCAAGCTAAACCACCCCCTTTTGGAGTAGACTACGTCTTACGGGATGTAACGAAAAGTATTAGGTTTTGAGCATTCATGACTCAACCATTTCCTAATTAATCTATAATCATTGATTGAAAATTGAAAAAATCTCTTTTTAATACTTCCGATTAGGCCCATTAGGACCCCCCCCCCCCTCAATTCGAAGTGTTTAGTACGCGATCTTTCTAGCTTTCTTTCGCACTTACATGCGTTATACACGCAGTGATGCCTGACATTTTTACTTTTTCCTCTATGTCGAGCATGACGGTTGATATTACAAGCAACATCATCGTCTTTCTCAGGGACCAAATTAAAACATTTATGGCGCTTCTGCGTGTACATAAGTTTGAACCATCATGACATTGATGAAGTTTGCAGAAGCAGATAATTTCTCATCTCCATGCGAAGCGCTAGAAGCTGGACAGTAATTTTATTGCTAGAACGAATAGACATGAAGAGAAAGTGTATTGATAGTACCGTATACGGCAACGGCAGGCTTTGAAATTGAGAGATACAAGTTTGAAAACGAGCGGAGGGCATTTGAACGGTAGTATCCGATCAGGCACATAACCCTTTATCATGCTACCTCATGCAGGATAGGCATGGGGGGAATCCTCTTGACTGACAAAAGGTTATGCAACCGATCGGGCTCTTATACTACCTATTGCTTTTTTTTCTAGTTCTAGCGATTTGTCACTCTCCCAATACTTCCTAACACGGGTGATAAATTATCTCTAAATTATTTCAAAGCCTGCCGTTGCTCTATACGGAACTATCAATACACTTTCTCTCCATGTCTATTCGTTCTAGCACTAAAATTACTGTCCACTCCTAGCGCTTCGCATTGAGATGAGAAATTATCTGCTTCATCAAAGATCGTTACTTCCGCACTGGGAAGAATACAAAGAATAACAATCATAGTGCATCATGACATTATTTAAAAATTCAACTTGTTTGGGCTACTTTCAAATCTTATAACTTCGTCTATGTCAACCATTCGGTTGTGTTTTGTAAGCATTATTATACCTTTTAATATAGCTATTTAAGAAAACATTTCTAAATAACTGTTTAATATTACTTTTACAGTTACAGAACCGCAACCAGGATTTGATTCTGGAAGCAGGGTTTCTAAACAGTGATGACAGATTATGTATAATACAAGAAAGGACCCTTGAGGTTGATCCAATAGAAAGCCCGGTCACAAATAAAGCTTTAGATAAATCTTAAATACCCCCGACTTTTAAGTTGACGTATGCTGGAACCGTCATCATAGCTGGTTTGCATTGCCACTTCGAATTTTCCAAGGCAAACATCTAAGAAGTTTTGAATTTCAGATAAATATAAAAGCTTTTGATTCCATTCGAAAAACATTTTTTTTTACATCCCATGTTATGAGAAACTACATTACAACGTTAAAATCAAAATGCAAATTCTTTAATATACTCTAAGCTTTCTTCATGAAGTGCTGTTCCACTTTTTCAAAATTTCTGCAGCTTTCTGAAGATTTTCGTCCTTCTTGAAGAAACAATATCGGACAAAGTTTTCGCCTAAATGCTTGTTGACTTCGCTGTAGAATGCCGATGGAGGAATTCCCTGTAATCCAATTGTCTTTGTCATCCACTTGGTAAAACGATAGTCCTTTTGCGCATCCGTCTCCTGCGATAGGTCTATCTTCCAGGATAGCGGTGACCAATCTGCCACCATGAAGTAGCCACCCTGTGGTACTGTTGGGTTCATTCCGACGTCTTGCAAGAACTTAGCCATATAATCACGTTTGGCTACCAGCTTGCCGGAAATACTATTGAAATAACACTCGGAACTTTTAAGACGTTTCAATTCGGTCTCGAACCCAATTGCTATCGCTTCTTGTACTGGTGTGACATACGTGTAGACACAGTTTTGATGCACCATTTGGAGATTTTGAAGCAATGACTCAGGTCCGTATGCCCATCCAATTTTCCAACCAGTTAGGGAAAATGTTTTGCCTGTAATAAACGAAGACTTATATGAATCAACAAGAGCTTTCCAAATTGTATGAGCTATGAATGATTATATGCTGATATAACGCCGACTGACTCAGTGAGCAGTGTAGATTTTCTAAGAAAAAATGAATTTAAAAACGTACATGGCAAAATATGATTGGATATGCTCCAAGAACTATCCCTGATTTTTTTTCAAAATCGTTTAGCTTGATGGCTATCGACTTGATGTTTCGTATGGGTTTTTAGACTTTTTTAGACTGGGGACTTAATGGTAATGGTGAACAATGTAGTTTGTTTCTGAAGTGCAGTGATTAATTACCAAAAAATTAATGCGAAAAAGTGAATTTGGTTTTCATCGCGCACATAAAGCCGATTTTTTTTTTTTTTTTGTCGGGGCGTAGAACCACTGCGTCCACTGAGTTGAACCCAGCCGTATCTCCTTTTGGGTCCATGATAATTTTGCACTCAAGCTAAACCACCCCCTTTTGGAGTAGACTACGTCTTACGGGATGTAACGAAAAGTATTAGGTTTTGAGCATTCATGACTCAACCATTTCCTAATTAATCTATAATCATTGATTGAAAATTGAAAAAATCTCTTTTTAATACTTCCGATTAGGCCCATTAGGACCCCCCCCCCCCCCCCTCAATTCGAAGTGTTTAGTACGCGATCTTTCTAGCTTTCTTTCGCACTTACATGCGTTATACACGCAGTGATGCCTGACATTTTTACTTTTTCCTCTATGTCGAGCATGACGGTTGATATTACAAGCAACATCATCGTCTTTCTCAGGGACCAAATTAAAACATTTATGGCGCTTCTGCGTGTACATAAGTTTGAACCATCATGACATTGATGAAGTTTGCAGAAGCAGATAATTTCTCATCTCCATGCGAAGCGCTAGGAGTGGACAGTAATTTTATTGCTAGAACGAATAGACATGAAGAGAAAGTGTATTGATAGTACCGTATACGGCAACGGCAGGCTTACTGTCCACTCCTAGCGCTTCGCATTGAGATGAGAAATTATCTGCTTCATCAAAGATCGTTACTTCCGCACTGGGAAGAATACAAAGAATAACAATCATAGTGCATCATGACATTATTTAAAAATTCAACTTGTTTGGGCTACTTTCAAATCTTATAACTTTGTCTATGTCAACCATTCGGTTGTGTTTTGTAAGCATTATTATACCTTTTAATATAGCTATTTAAGAAAACATTTCTAAATAACTGTTTAATATTACTTTTAAAGTTACAGAACCGCAACCAGGATTTGATTCTGAAAGCAGGGTTTCTAAACAGTGATGACAGATTATGTATAATACAAGAAAGGACCCTTGAGGTTGATCCAATAGAAAGCCCGGTCACAAATAAAGCTTTAGATAAATCTTAAATACCCCCGACTTTTAAGTTGACGTATGCTGGAACCGTCATCATAGCTGGTTTGCATTGCCACTTCGAATTTTCCAAGGCAAACATCTAAGAAGTTTTGAATTTCAGATAAATATAAAAGCTTTTGATTCCATTCGAAAAACATTTTTTTTTACTTCCCATGTTATGAGAAACTACATTACAACGTTAAAATCAAAATGCAAATTCTTTAATATACTCTAAGCTTTCTTCATGAAGTGCTGTTCCACTTTTTCAAAATTTCTGCAGCTTTCTGAAGATTTTCGTCCTTCTTGAAGAAACAATATCGGACAAAGTTTTCGCCTAAATGCTTGTTGACTTCGCTGTAGAATGCCGATGGAGGAATTCCCTGTAATCCAATTGTCTTTGTCATCCACTTGGTAAAACGATAGTCCTTTTGCGCATCCGTCTCCTGCGATAGGTCTATCTTCCAGGATAGCGGTGACCAATCTGCCACCATGAAGTAGCCACCCTGTGGTACTGTTGGGTTCATTCCAACGTCTTGCAAGAACTTAGCCATATAATCACGTTTGGCTACCAGCTCGCCGGAAATACTATTGAAATAACACTCGGAACTTTTAAGACGTTTCAATTCGGTCTCGAACCCAATTGCTATCGCTTCTTGTACTGGTGTGACACACGTGTAGACACAGTTTTGATGCACCATTTGGAGATTTTGAAGCAATGACTCAGGTCCGTATGCCCATCCAATTTTCCAACCAGTTAGGGAAAATGTTTTGCCTGTAATAAACGAAGACTTATATGAATCAACAAGAGCTTTCCAAATTGTATGAGCTATGAATGATTATATGCTGATATAACGCCGACTGACTCAGTGAGCAGTGTAGATTTTCTAAGAAAAAATGAATTTAAAAACGTACATGGCAAAATATGATTGGATATGCTCCAAGAACTATCCCTGATTTTTTTTCAAAATCGTTTAGCTTGATGGCTATCGACTTGATGTTTCGTATGGGTTTTTAGACTTCTTTAGACTGGGGACTTAATGGTAATGGTGAACAATGTAGTTTGTTTCTGAAGTGCAGTGATTAATTACCAAAAAATTAATGCGAAAAAGTGAATTTGGTTTTCATCGCGCACATAAAGCCGATTTTTTTTTTTTTTTTTTTTTTTTTTGGGGCGTAGAACCACTGCGTCCACTGAGTTGAACTTTTGTGGTATACCCCTGTTTACTATACTAATTCGCATCTAAAAGCTAGATCACCATTTGTCAAGTGACCAGCCTAAGACGCGTCTCCAAGTCAGGCAAAATTGAGTTTATAAAACCCACCACCTTCCCAGGATTTGCAGTCCAAATTTCTTTAGGTTGCATATAGCCACTGTACAGAAATTTAAGTCCGCTCTTGTACACAGCATCACAACTGCAAAGCAGATGTTCCGAGGTTTCACGTTCCATGTTACAGAAACGACAGATATCATTCTGACCTGGCCAATGTTTTTCAAATGATATCTACTCGGGCAATGTCCGGTTACTAGGCCAGTATAGGTACAAAGAACTCTCTTATTGAGCTCCAGAAGCTTTTTACTAATTGTAACATTTGGAATTATAAACCTTTTCGCTTGAGAACACTTTGTGGAGACCAACCAATTGGTCATCACCCTTTGCTCTTCCCAAGATTTTAATTCCATTTTTATGGCACAGTATGATATACCGCAGAATGGTTCTGGGCCAATAAACTGTGCATTTGAACCTTGTTTTGCAAGCTCGTCTGCCCTTTCATTGCCTTCAATGCCACAGTGTCCCGGAACCCAGAATAAATCTACCGAGTTCTCTTGGCACACCTTTCGCAATGAAAGAATGCATTCCCAGACAAGTTTGGATGTACATTTATAATTACTTAACGCTTTGAGTGCCGCTTGGCTTTCGTTTAAATTATTTTGATTATTTTTTGCCCCAGTGACGGCTGTCGACTGGTGGATATATTTGAACGTTGTTTTATACCCTCTGAGTTGTGTGTTGTTTGCGTGCCGTCTTTTGAAGTCGGTGGACGAATTGTTGTCCCATCTTACAAATAGTCAATTTTGGAAAATTGCCTATTTAAAAATTGGACGCATATTTGTTCCAGTAGAACAAAAATTGCTTCTGGTGGGACAATTATGCGTCCATATTTCATGTGGAAAAAAATCACTCACTGTATTCACGATTTTTATAGAATTAACAACACCTGTTTGAATTATATTTTTAAATTATACATCAATGTGTTGGGGTTGACATAAAAAAAACCAAAAACATCAAAATGTCATATGCTTCCACTGGCAGTATAGGTTTTAAGCGAAATGGCAGTTTGTAAACAGTGTGGGAATTCTAAAGGCTGTCCACCGTTAAATCATAGACCAACTCTAAGACCAGTAGGTCCCGAACAAATACGATTTTTTTCTTGGCTCATTCAGTACTAGCACATCGGTCCCAAGCTTAATAATTCGCTCCGTAGCTCACACCAACACATACTCAAATGTTGTGTCAAAATAACATAGCGAATCAAAACAACAACCAAGATACTAGTACCGGAAGGGACCGAAAAGCGCAAGAATTATTGCAAGGTGCAGACTGCAAGGTATACTTTGGTCCTAGGGGTTCTACAACAGTGAACCAATTTCAAATCGCTAGTTGCACATTGATTGTTGGTTAAATTTCATCACGTTCAATAAGCTGTAACATTTCGCCTTTTGGGTTGATTTCAACGAAATTTTGGGTGAAATTACCTCAGCGTATATTGTTTACACTGCGTGATGCCTGGGACAGATATATTCCTGGTGCAGTTGAAAACCGGAATATAGCAGTCGCGATCGATTTTACTTCCGTGCTATGAATTCAAACAGTGGCGCATCTAGTGCGCTGTATAGCGCATCAGATGCGCCATACAGCGCACTAGATGCGCCATTGTTTGGACTTATGGAACGGGAGTAAAATCGATTGGCGCGACTGCAATTTTTCGGTTTTCAACTGCACCAGGAATACAACGTACAGCGTTGTACACCTTTAGTAGTCTATAGTACGTGTTTTTTGGTATTGGTGGCCCCATATGATGGGGGGCCAGGCAAGTTGGGCGGGTGTTCAACGATGTGCAGCTTTTTACAGAGGGGGAACCTGCCCAAGCCTTTTGCCTTCCCATGGTCCCTGGGCGGCCGGTTTACCGCGGACCACGCAGAACTTAGTTGCCCCCCATGGGTTGAGGATGCTGGGATGCTCACTCCCCTTCCCCTCCCTGATGTGTTGTGGACGAAAGGTGGACGAAATGAAGTATTTGGGGCACACCGAGGCGGGTTGAAATGGTGGGGCAAATAGAAATTGGTTGGTAAGCACTTTACACCATCACAAAGTACAAATTTGAACACATATTCATTGATAACTCAGTTCTGCTTACAGATAATATACTCATTTTAACATGGCCCACCGTTTCGACTTGCCCCTGTGTATCTTACCTCTATTTCCGTTTCCGTACCAGTCGGATACGTTCGTACAAATCAAATTTTTGCATTCTAATATTCGTACAAAACCTTAAGGTTCAAACCGCATTGATGCATTTTCGAAAAATTCAAAATTCGCGTACATGGACGTGAAGCAGGAAATCTCGTCAGCGCTGCATTTCGCCAACCGGAAGGGAAACATTTATTACAAAGGCAACAAGGACAAATGCTTCATCTGCAAAGAAGTGGGACACCCGATGGCTTCTTGTCCCAAGCGGAATGTTGAGAGTCAGCCGAAAGTGCGTCGTCAAGAAAAGGGACAAAGGAGTAGATTGAAGCCAACGTACGGATCTGCAGTAACCGGAGGCACAGGCAACGTAGGATCAGAAGCTGACGGCGAGAACGAATTCTAAACGCTAGGTGTGCCGGAAGATATAATGGAGGAATCTGTCATGATGCCGGTGGATACCGAAATCAGCAACGCTGAACCGAAGGAGATGGAAACCCGCGATCTCGCGTTGTTACAGTTCGCCGCATTCATGTCAACGGGGATCAGTAAACAAAAAGAGACTGCTAGAATTGCAAAAGAACAAGAAGAAGGTGTCATAAAATCGCCCCCAAGAAATAAAAGAACAATAGTTTGTTTAAAAAAATTTTTTGTGTAACCCGCAAACATTGATTATGGCTCCGTAAAACTAACGCAATTGAGCCTTACTAATAAACAAACTGGTTAAGAATCATAAAAAGTTTGGGGGAACGTATAACTGTCGATCGGAAGATGGTTAGTGATAGAAAAAGTGTAGGAAGGATCCTAAGCGAGTGGTTGCTGCCTCAAAACGCAAACCCAACTGCTCTGTTGGGGATGTCGTGAAGAAGCTGCACTTGACCAAAAGTTTCGTGCAGAAAGCTAAGCTAAGAAATTTGTTTTTCAACCACCGACGTCGACTGGGATTGAACCCAGACCCACTGGGGTGCCAGTAGCAGTCACGCTTACCACTACACCACCGACGCCGACACATTATGCGACACATTATGCGGAGATAATTCGCTTAATTTTTCCAAACATGTTTCCACAAACTCTTATAATTATCTTCTGCATCCATTCGCATTGAATTTAGATGACAACGATCTGTTTGCTTTTATTGTTTAAATTCTAAGGAATCGATGTTTTCAAGAAAATTCACCAGGTCATTCTCCAGTGTCTGCGTACCCGGGCAATGATCACAGGTTTTCAACCAACATTTCTCTGTAGGATTTTCACTGAGTATTTTAAAAAACAAATCATGATACGTTTTAAAATGGTTAGGAATAAGTTTCTTCTTGGCCATTCCCTGAACATTTTTGGGGGATCTTATAGTAAGGATCAATTACGATTTTATCACAAAATATGAACTATGGGCTAGCCTGATCCAGCTTCCTAATACCTCTGAGGTTCAATTCGTTTTGCTTTGGTTCGAATAAGCAATCTATAATTCGATTAAGTATAGGGAATAGAGCTGTAGAGGGTTTTTATGACGTCCAGTAGTATTCCGGGAGCCATGACCAATTATGTAACCAAGATATAAAAAATACCTTAACTTTCCAGTCGAGTTTCTTGGCGAAATTAAATTGGTTAATATTTTATGAAGTTTGAGCACTATAAAGTTGCGATCATTTTGTCTATCCACTGTATATATGGTATTGTTTTTTTATTTGTTTTGATCGAGTTCGAGTGGATCGTAGATGACGTTGATAGTCCACCTGACATTGTGCAATTTCACAGGAGTCCTTACTATTCTGCTGTTGGTACAGTCGCAGACAGCCGTTCGACTTCATCTCATCTACCTGTGTAAAACATTGCTACCATCAAGATGGCAAGTAGCAATAAGCTAACAGAAGGCGCCACAGATTTGTTTTGATTGGTAAGGGAAAATGAGTTACCAGTTAAACTGTCCGATTTCATGTAGCAATTAGTTGACTAGGCGGCGTTACTGTGCAAGATGGAATTTTACACAACAAATTTGAATTCTTTTGTTCGAGCTTGAACGTCTGCCTGTGGTACAGTTGATGTTGCATTTCAATTACTTCTTGATCGTTAATTATTAGACTTTGAATAAAGTGTATTTCAGCGTGATTTCGATCATTTTGGAGATATTTGTGCAATCGGTGAGGTACTGTATTCAATTTGGTAGCCGTGACATGTCTGAACTGACGAAAAAACAATCCGAATATGTGCTTCAGTCTTTTTGCACTGTTTTTCAACTTATCTACGCACACGATGAAATCAATGCTTGCCTTAAGCTTTCATATGTGTGGCGATTTGTTACAATTGGCGACAAATATGCGAGTTGTCTTGAAAAACGATCCGTCTACCGAGATTTTCTTTTTTTTTTTTAAAGGTTTACTGGCGGCACTCTGAATAGAGTAGAAACCTCTACGCCAGGCCTTTGATGATATCGTTGCGTAAATCTTTTCGAATCATTTTGCCAGCCGTACACGGAGCATGTCGTCCAAGAAGACGCCGTTGCAAATGATTCGGAAGGAGCCACGTTTGAAAATTTTGAATCCGTTCGTCTGTTTCGTCAATGGTCTTTTTGTTATTTCGGTAGTCAGTGTTACGTTTACAAGTTTAATACGGAGTCCTTTCTTGTTTAGATCGTGATATGTGGCATTTATGTGCTATGAAAGTTTTCCGAAGAAGTTTTCTCAAACCAAAACTAAGAATATATTCTTAAGCTGTTCCTGTTACTTGTGCATTAGAATTATAACTTAACTACCTTTGGAGCATTTCACCAGCCGTGCAAGGATCATTTCGTCCATAGAGACGCTGTTGACACTGCCTCAAAAGGTGTTACATTTTCAAGTTTTCTTCCCCTTTCTCTCAGTCATGTTCATGTCCACTGTTTTGTATGGTGTCGTTTCGTCTTATTGTTATTTAGTTTGTCAGTGTTTTCTACAGTCTTCTGTAGTTTAGAATGTCATTTATGTGCTGTGAAAGTCTGTTTGAGCAGTTTTCTCCAATCAAAAATCGTCGAGATATTTGAATTCTACCAGTTTTAGTCATGTCTGATGTCTCAGTAGTCCCAACAGTATAATTTTAATGGTTTACTGATGGGACTTATGAGAGAGAAGTTTTCTTTAACAAAAAAAATTGGGAGGACGTTGCGTCTTTTTATGCTAGAAATGTTAGAGGGCATTTCGTAACTTCTTCAGTCGCTAATAGGTTAATAGATGTCTAGTTCTTATGTGCTCTGAAATTCGTCGAAGAATACCTCGTCTAACTTCTTTTGAATGACCTATCACTTTGTCCGCCTTAGTCCGTTCTTGTCTTCTGCGTTATTCAGTTAAATTTTATAGTTCTGTTGTAGAATCGTTTACGTTTACTTGTATGTTCATTGCCTTTTTTACCCTTCTTACATCAATAGAAGGGTATTAAGATCGCTTGAAAACTCGACTTTTTATCCGAGGCCCACAGGGCCGAGTGTCATATACCATTCGACTCAGCTCGACGAACTGAGCACATGTCTGTGTGTATGTGTGTGTGTGTGTGTGTGTGTGTGTGTGTGTGTGTGTATGTGTGTGTGCGTTACAAATAATGTCACATCAGTTTCTCAGCCATCTGTGAACCGATTTCAGTTCTGTTGACGGCAAATGGAAGATACAACATTCTTTACATACTCGTTGCAGTGCAAAACCAAACAAGACCAATCACACCAATCGATGCCGCATGCTTTTGTGTCGCATCTGTTGCGTTGTATAGTACATACAGCGGACTAGCCACACTATTCGACTGTATAGAATTAGAGCAGTCGAAAATTACACAAAGTCTCCATTTACTATTTTCAACGATCATATACTTATTAAGCATCTCACCATCGGTGGATTAATGCGGGTTTTTATAACTAACATAAACTGGTCATTAAAAACTAATAATCGTAATATTTTAATCACATTGCTGAACAATACGTTCAGGATTGACAAATAGTTCATTTTATAAACTGAATGTATGGCATATTGAATATTTTTGAATCTTCTTGGAATTTCTGATGAAAATATGTATCCAGTACAATATTGCCCACATTTGAGTTTGTAATTTTGGTGAAGTGTAAGAAGCGTTCAGTCTCACCATCGGTGGATTAATGCGGGTTTTTTATTTGTCTAATACTAATCTCTAAGTCGTTTAATCGCTTCAAAGTCTGACAGCAAGTGCAGCCTAACAATCTTGGTCAGCTATTAGATTCACTTTTCGGTGGCAAGGTAAAGCTTTATCACGCCTAGTCCCTATCTATTATTGAAAAATTATCGAGAAAGAAGCCGTTATAAGATTGTTTGTATACCATTGTTATAATGTGTGGTATTTTTATTATAACTCATTGAAATGAGAAATAACAGAATAAGAATGGTGCCACGTTCGTAGTTTTAATCAAACTTCTACTCAGTGAATCCAACAGTCGGTTCCCTACAAATGTCAATAATCTTGAACACATTGTGTACCAATATATACCTGTCTAGCTTGATTTATAATTAAGCGTGGCTTCTGCTCATCATGTCAGGGAACGCTAAAAAGGTGTTGGAGCCAAGAAGAAATCCCACATCATTATTACTGAGGAAAGAGCCCCACTAGACTGCACTAGCATTCAAGGCTCCCAGACAGGATGTCCGTTGGATCACATCTGTAAAATCAGTGCATCAATGCCAGATATGTGACGCGGCAGTAAATCAAAATATTCAAGATGTGATACTACCACGTCAGGATATGTCTTTGGTTACCATTGTACTGTTCGACATTAAGGTAATTATACATTCGATGAGAAAAACCCGATGTACCGATAGGGATGAGACAGCAATAAAGATTTGACTCGGTCTATTTGCTTGTGGACTGTGAAATAGTACAGACGTGACTTGATCAACATATATCCGAAAGATCTTCTTAGATAAGTATATTAAAGATATTAAAGTGGCGACGACAGGAAAAGACAGTTTTTAGGAAAAAGTTTAACGTAGCAGCGGCGAACGGTAGCGTGCAAAATTGGATAGCCCTGTGAGAGAGAAATTCATAATGCGTTTTGCATAGCGGCGTCATTGAGCTAGAAGACAGACCAACGTAGCATCTGACACGTGCATGCCTATCATCAAATTAAAAAAAAGAATAAAAAAACTCTCTCCTTTTTTGGGTTTGTTTTGATTCGTAACGACTGACGATCACTAATGTAATGACAGTCGTTGCGAATCAAAACAAACCCAAAAAAGGAGAGTTCCTCTCCCATGTGCGCATCAGTAAACAGAGTGCACACAATAGATCGCTAAGAATAAACTATACAAGCCACAGTGGTACATGAGCGTCTTTCCATGCGTCAATTTTTGCCTGTTGAAGTGGCGGACTTGTTCCGTCGCTACAACCTACCCCGCAGTGGGATGTTAGGCAAAGATTGACGTCCATGGTTCGAGTACCATTGGATACATGCCCTTTCGCTCAATTTTCAAAAACATCTGTTAATTTTCCTACCTGCCGCACTCTGACGGACCTTTCAACACTTTCTCTTCACATCTTTCATTCTAGCCAAAAACATTGTTGTTCACTCTTGGTGCCGCATGGTGATGAGCGAACATCTCCTTCTACATCATAATCGTTACTCCTCGCACGGAGAATACATAACATAACAATTAATGTATTACTGTAAAGTAAATTAAACATGTCATCTTTGATTGGTACTGTAGACCACTATGTACGTGGATCCAGTTTCGGGGATTATATGGAGCGCATGAACATTTTATATTCTTTGAATAATATTCCGGATGGAAATAAAAAAAATCTATTCATAACTTTAAGTGGGCCTGTAATTTTCGAAGAGCTAAAGTTAATATTTCCGGGAGAAGCAGTTGTATCGATAGATTATAAACAAATGATAGAAAAATTTAAAGAACGTCTGGACAAAGTTAAGCCTAGTCACGGAGAAAAAAATAAAGTCATATCAATAATATTCCGGTCCCGATCAAGCATATTTGTGCATTGACTTTTATATAATACTTTTTTGAGATTGTTTCACGCATAATACAATAGATCGAAGAATAATGGAAGCTTCAATTAAACAGAATTGATGAATTAATTAGAGCATGAAATAGGGTTGAATCAACCATATTATGCTAACATCAACAATATTCATTGTTGATGATTTGACAGCTCTCTGATTCTCATGATAAATTCAATAATGTTTATGTTTAATTTGACCTTATTTTGAGGGTTGAACTAATGGTATCGGATGGTTGGTTTAAGCATACACAGAGATTCGTTCAAATGATGTTATGGTTGGTTCCAAAAATCAAAAAAATCTTTAAATTCACGATAAAAGTTCCTGTAATGGTGGTATTTTAATGCAATATGTTCTAATTGGAACATTTTGCACTAAAATACCACCATTATAGGAACTTTTACTCAATTAGCACATATTCTTTGGATATTGCGAAATTAAACAACATATAACAATGTTTGAAAATTGGAAATATCATTCTTATCAACATGCGACCCTAGGAGTGGACAGCAAATTGCAGAGACCGACGCCAGTCATTCAATCCTCGAATGCACTTGGTTCGGTCTGCTAGTCGCGGTGGTGGAAGAAGCGCTTCGACTTCTTCACGCTCGATTAATTGTAGCGCATCAATGTCGTACCCGTTAGCTGAAATCAAAATTCATTAAAACTATTTTAAAGAATAGTTACAATTTGCTTACATACCTACAAACTCTTCGATGCCCGCCGCGGATAATCCAAACGATTTCAATAATTCTACCACTTCTTCGTCAACATAAAACTCTTCAACCAGGTCGTCGTCTAAGTCAACCGAGTGATCTGCCGCCGCCATGATATTTTTTTCTTTCGCTTTGTCGTTGAGTGCGGATGGCAGCCACGAGGCTGAGTAGAGCTGCTATATGCCCTATTTAACCTTCCAGTATGAGTGATTCAACGATAAACACGGATTCAAATAATGACATGTATGCTTGATTTAAGCATTTAATGGTTGATGTTCAATAACGTTGATTCAAATGAAATATATGCTTGATGTAAACATCAAATCATTTTCAAACAACCATTTAAATTAACTATTTTAAGAATATCTTCGAAGCTTAGGATAACTATGGCAAAAGTTATATCAATCATGCATCATTTCTGTCCGTGCAGACATAAATTAAACGCGCGTGTCCAGGGTGTTGACGAACCGGCTGAAAATTACGTGTTGGCTTTGAAATTGTTGGCCAGTCAATGTGGATTTGGAACTCACAAAGATGAGGTTGTTAAGGATAAGATTGTTTTCGGATTGCGCGATGAGGAGTTAAAGCACAAATTACTAATGAAGGATAACATGACGTTGGAAGAAGTTGAGGATCTTGTAGTACGTACCGAATTAGCTAAGCTCCGGGCAAAAGAATGCAGTGAGAGGGATGGAATGATAAGAAGTGTAAACTCTGTAAAATACCGCAGAGATGAGCAAGAGGTTCTAAGCGGAGCTAGTAGGCCGTCACGCGTATATGGCAGTAGGTATCGCAGTCGCAGTAGAAGTTTAAGTAGAGAACGTGTTCTAGGTAACAATTACAACTGACATGGCCGCAGAAATTATCGTGAGTATGAGCCAACAGGATTAGAAGAGCGCCGCGGTTACGGAAACGATAATCCACATGCTAATGTTATATGCAACTATTGCAAAAAGCGGGGGCATGTCAAGCGAAATTGTTTTAAGCTCAATAATCGGAAAACTGTGAATTTTGTGTGAGAACAACAGGTCGATAGCTATGATTTTAAAAGGTTAAGTATTAGAGATTCGGAAGATGAAGATATTGACTACCCATGCATAATGATTTCGGTCAAAAGTAAGGTCAGTGAACCGTGTTTCGTTACCGCTCTTATCGGACAAATTAATTTGAAGATGGAAATTGACTGCGGTGCGGCGGAATCTGAAATCAGTCTAACAACATACAAGAAACACTTCTTTAACATTCCGGTTCTCAACTGCAACAGCCGGCTGGTGGTGGTGGTGAATGGACAGCAGTTGAACATATATGGGAAAATCGAAGTCGACGTAACTGTTAACAATAATCATCATCTTTGTTCCCTTGTTGTCTTAGATGGTCCGATCAGTTTCGTTCCTTTGTTTGGTAGAAACTGGTTAGACATTTTTTATCCCAGTTGGAGAAGCAATTTTGGGAACAGCTTGATGGTAAACAATTTACACAACGAACATCAGCTGACAACGGGCGGGTTTGAGGCGGATCTCGTGCTTAAGGAAGAAAGACCGGTGTTTAAGAAGGCGTATGAGGTGCCATTCAAATTAAAGGACAAGGTCATTGACCATTTGGACTCTTTGGAAAAGCAGAATATCATAGCTCCGATTAAGGCATACTCTCAAGGCTCATAGAAATCAACTACGAATAGTTCCTTCTCGACCGACTAACACTACGATACATATCCCATTTCAACGGGTAAAACGACCACGCAGTTTGAGTGACTCTGACGAAGAATTTTACGGGTTTCCAGATGTTCCGGCCGTTCCAGAAATTGCTCAATCGGAAAGAGTTAGTAGACGGTTTAAGTACATCCGCCGCAGTCCGATTACAACCCGTAGCTCGACGCGATTGAAACGTGACAATGACCAGACGTCGGCGAATGTACAAGTTTCTCAGTAGCAGTGAAGTACATTCAGTACTATCACTGAGCCCTGGGAACCGTTCGAAAATTAAGGCAAAGTGTTGAATTATTATTATGAAATCATAAGCTGTTTGAGAAATTTCATTCAGATATCCATATTAAGAGCTGAAAGTTAGATTATAGATAGTTTTCTGTAAGGTCAAAATCCTTAATGAAGATCATTTATATTCATGAGAAACATGAGTTCGAATTTGTTGTAAATAGATTTAATGTAAATAGATTTAATTTCGATAGAAAGTTCTGTTTTGTATAGTTATATATTAAGGATGCAGTGAATACTTAAGGGGGGAGAATTGTACTGTTCGACATTAAGGTCGGAACCCTCTTTATTTAGCGATACACGCACACGAAGACAAGTAATTATACATTCGATGAGAAAAACCCGATGTACCGATAGGGATGAAACAGCAATAAAGATTTGACTCGGTCTCTTTGATTGTGGACTGTGAAATAGTACAGACGTGACATGATCAACATATATCCGAAAGATCTTCTTAAATAAGTATATTTGAAGATATTAAAACCATCTAAATGCTGATGACGTATGCCCACCCATCGCGTCCAGATCACATATCCGAGGGGAGGGGATCCGTCTACCGAGATTTTCTCGAATCAATTGTTGGTGATTGGCAATGAAGAAGAACCAGTTGACGTTCCCGCAGAATTTCTGTCATTTCAAAACGAAAAACCCGCATTAATCCACCGATGGTGAGACTGAACCCTTCTTACACTTCACCAAAATTACAAACTCAAATGTGGGCAATATTGTACTGGATACATATTTTCATCAGAAATTCCAAGAAGATTAAAAAATATTCAATATGCCATACATTCAGATTATAAAATGAACTATTTGTCAATCCTGAACGTATTGTTCAGCAATGTGATTAAATAATTCGGATTATTAGTTTTTAATGACCAGTTTATGTTCGTTATAAAAACCCGCATTAATCCACCGATGCTGAGATGCTAAATAAGTACATGTTCGTTGAAAATAGTAAATGGAGACTTTGTGTAATTTTCGACTGCTCTAATTCTATACAGTCGAATAGTGTGGCTAGTCCGCTGTATGTGCTATACAACGCAACAGATGCGACACAAAAGAATGCAAGCGGCATCGATTGGTGTGATTGGTCTTGTTCAGTTTTGCACTGCAACGAGTATGTAAAGAATGTTGTATCTTCCATTTGCCGTCAACAGAACTGAAATCGGTTCACAGATGGCTGAGAAACCGATGTGACATTATTTGTAACGCACACACACACACACACACACACACACACACACACACACACACACACACACACACACACACACACACACACACACACACACACACACACACACACACACACACACACACACACACACACACACACACACACACACACACACACACATATATACACACACACACATACATACACACAGACATGTGCAGGGTGGCCACACAATCTCAATATAAAAATTTCCGCATTTTTCCCGAATTTTCCCGCATTTTTGCCTTTTTTTCCCGACTGTTAAGATGAGTTAATATAAATTACTCGTAGCTAAATCTTTGAGCTCCCAAACTTTTTCCAGTTTCATTTACCACCAGACACTTTCCATTTATTTAAAATACGCCTTTTTGTGCGACAGGATGTGCCAATTTTCAACAAATGTTGTCAAATTTGGTAGCTCCTTCTTGGTTCTAGCCAAAATTTGTCCAAACCATTTTCTTTTCTCTGGAATCCGGCAAACAACGTCAGACGGCATTGAGCACAGCTGCCCAAATGCTTCTTTCACCATGTGTTAACACCCTTACAAACGCAATTCGCCAAATTCAAACACATTCGCCACCACATGAAAGATAAGTTCATTTCTGGCCCCACCTGTTACAGCTGTGTAGCCAGATCTTTTAAGGGCATCTTCAACGGTGGTTCAAATCGTGGTTTGGATTTATTTGCTTAGACCAAACGCAAAAACATCGCTGCATCGCGTGTTTGTAAATTTTGTTTTATACCGGATCTATTTTGCATCATTTCAAAACTTATATACAGGGTGGCCACACAATCTTAATATAAAAATTCCCGCATTTTTCCCGAATTTTTCCCGCATTTTTGCCTTATTTTCCCGACTGTTGAGATGAGTTAATATAAATTACTCGTAGCTAAATCTATGAGGTCACAATTTTTTTCCAGTTTGGTTTACCACCAGACACTTTCCACTTATTTAAAATACGCATTTTTGTGCGACAGGATGAGCCAATTTTATACAAATGTTGTCAAATTTGGCAGCTCCTTTTTGGAATGACCAATCAGCCAAAACTTGCCCAAACCATTTTCTTTTCTCTGGAATCCGGCACACAACTTCAGACGGCATTGAGCACAGCTGCCCAAATGCTTCTTTCACCATGCGTAAACACCCTTACAAACGCAATTCGCCAAACTTCAAACACATTCGCCACCACATGAAAGATAAGTTCATTTCTGGCCTCACCTGTTACAGCCGTGTAGCCTGATCTTCTAAGGGCATCTTCAACGGTGGTTCAAATCGTGGTTTGGATTTATTTGTTTAGACCAAACGCAAAAACTTCGCTGCACCGGTGTTTGTAAATTTTGCTTGATAACGGATCTATTTTGCATCATTTCAGAACTTATATAAGCTTCTGAGTTTCTTACTGAACGCACTCTTCAAAAATTTAATTTAATGAACTTCGGAACATCTATGAAGATTAGGTGGAAATATCTATAATGAACATGCACGAAGTTGATTAAACTTCTCGGCAGTTGAATAAAATTATTGGAAGTTTCCAGATAATCATGAAGTTTGCTCGCTGTCTTTCGAGAAGAGAAATGGTGGAATTTTAGAGAAGATCATTGAATTGCCGAACAATTATTAACGTTTCTGGAAACTTGGTTGAACTTCCAAAAAGTTTGCTGATCATCAATGGAATAGGAACAACTTTCTGGAAATGAGGGTACTTATAAAATCAGATTTCGCTTCCCACAAGTTGTGTTAACTTCCAGCAGGTACATATTCTGTGATAAAAAGCAGAATATCACACATATTTAAATAATTAACGAGAAATTGAAAAGAAAATCTTGGAAGCCGTGGAGTTTCTGTGGAATAGTTAGCATTACCGAGATGTTGTTAAACCGTACAAGAACTGTTTACGATCTCTAAGATTGTGAATAGATGGAAATTCTATGAAATTGATTAAAAAGTAGTTGGTTTCTTTATTCTCGTTTTGGTTGGGTTCAAAATATTATCGAGTAGTAAGAAAATTAAGTTCTTCTTTAAACTTAAATACCCTGCACTTATGGGATGGTTTCGGAACGATTGGAAAGTTTCTCGTTCACTTGGAAAAATCCCTGAAGTTCTAAGAAGCTCCCCAAACTTATGGAAAAATCCTTTGGATGTTTCCTAAACTGTTTGAATGCTCAAAAAATCTAGTTTCCTGTTTATCTGGGACGTTTTCTGAAATTTTTGGAAGATCTCAAGAATCTTTTGGAATATTCTCTGAACTTCTGGGAGATTCTATGCATTTCTGGGACGTTCTTTGAACGTCTGAGATGTTTGCTGATCTTTGGGGAGCTCCATCATCTTGGTGAGCATTTACTGAATTTCTGAGAAGTTTTTGATTCATGAGAAACCCTGAACTTTAAGGAAGTTTCTTGAACACCTACATGTTCACTGAACTTCTAAGAAGTTTTATATAAGTCTAGCAAGTTTCATGAAATTCTAAGAAGTTCACTAACACTCTAGGAAGATCTGCAAACTGTTGAAAAGCTTCATGAATTTCTTTACTGTTCTCTATTGGAAGTTCTCAAATTTGCTGGTAAGTTCCTTGAACTTTTGGGAAGTTCCCTGAATTTTGGGAAGTTCCCTGAACATTTTGAGTAGTTCTATTAACTTCTGAAAAATACCCAAAATAATATGATGAGTTTTCTAAACTTCTGGAAGCCCCCTGAATTTCTGGATAGTTACCTGAACTTCTGTGAAGATCCTTTTACTTTTTGAAACATCCCTGAACTCGTACTAAGCTCCCTGAACTTGTGGACAATTCCCTGAATTTCTAGGAAACGATCTGAATTTCAGGAAAGTTGTCTTAACTACTAGGAAGAACACTTAATTTCTGGAAAGCCCTCTAATTTTCTGGAAAGTTCCCTGATTTTATGGGATGTTCTTTTGACATCAGGGAGAATAGCTAAACCTCGGGAAAGTAAGGTAAAAATTCCCGATGACTTTTGAAATTCCCGCCTTTTTCCCGCATATTTCCCGATGATTTTGGATTCCCGCATTTTTCCCGCATTTCCCGATTTTCCCGAGTCTGTGGCCACCCTGTATATAAGCTTCTAAGTTTCTCACTGAACGCACTCTTTAAAAATTTAATTTAATAATCTTCAGAATATCTATGAAGATTGAGTGGAAATATCTATAATGAACATGCCAGAAGTTGAATAAAATAATTGGAAGTTTCCAGATAATCATGAAGTTTGCTCACTGTCTTTCGAGAAGAGAAATGGTGGAACTTTAGAGAAGTTCATTAAATTGCCGAAAAATTATTAACGTTTCTGGAAACTTGGATGAACTTCCAAAAAGTTTGGTGATCATCCATGGAACAACTTTGTGGAAATGACGGGAACTTAGAAAATCAGATTTCGCTTCCTTCTCCTACACGGAATTCTCGTTTTGGTTGGGTTCGAAAAATTATCGAGTAGTAAGAAGTTTAAGTTCTTCTTAAAACTTAAATATCCTGAACTTTTGGGATGTTATCGCAACGATTGGAAAGTTTCTCGATCACCTGGAAAGATCCCTGAAGTTCTAGGAAGCTCCCCAAACTTATGGAAAAATTCTTTGAATGTTTCCTAAACTTTTCGAATGCTAAAAAAATCCAGTTTCTAGTTTATCTGGGACGTTTTCTGAAATTCTGGAAAGTTACCCGATCTTAGGGGAAGTTTTCTGAAATTCTTGGAAGATCACAGGACTACTGAGAAATTTCCTGAATTGATGAATCCCCTTGCTGAGCATCCGGGAGTTTTTTCGAGCATCTGGAAAGTTCCCTGAACTTCTGGGAAATTTTCTAAATTTCTGGGACGTTCTCTGAACGTCTGAGAGGTTTGCTGACTTTTTGGAAAGTTTCCTGATCTTTGGGGGTGTTCCATGATCTTTGTGAGCATTTCCTGAAGTTCTGAGAAGTTTTTTGAATTCATGAGAGACCCTGAATTTCAAGGAAGTTTCTTGAACTCCTACACGTTCGCTGAACTCCTAAGAAATTCTGTATATGTCTAACAAGTTTCAAGAAATTCTAAGAAGTTCACTAAACCTCTAGGAAGATCCGCAAACTGTTGAAAAGCTTCATGAATTTCTTGACTGTTCTCTATTGGAAGTTCTCTAATTTTCTGAAAAGTTCCTTGAATTTTTGGGAAGTTCCCTGAACATCTTGAGTAGTTTTATGAACTTTTGAAAAAATACTCAAAATAATCTGATAAGTTTTCTAAACTTCTGGAAGCCCCCTGAATTGCTGGATAGTTACCTGAACTTCTGTGAAGAACCCTTTACTTTTGGAAACTTCCCAGAACTCGTGGTAAGCTCCTTGAATTTGTGGACAATTCCCTGAATTTCTAGGAAAAAATCTGAATTTCAGGAAAGTTGTCTGAACTTCAAGGAAGAACCCTTAAAGTTCCCTGATTTTATGGTATGTTCTTTTGACATCAGGGAGAATAGCTAAACCTCGGGAAAGACTAAGTCAAATCTAAAAAGTATACTGAGCTTCTGATAAGTTCCCTGAGTTTCTAAGTGCACTGAATTTACAAGATTTTTTTCGAACTTTTGGGAGATAATTTTTGTCCATCAGTTTCTTAACCTTTTCCGATATTGTGGGCGTAAATACTGCGGGCCGTAAGTCTTAAGGACAGATTTGCAAAAAATCCTCAGGGCCACCAACCCCCAAGTTTTCGTGGAGAGAACTAGCTGAGGATATACGCCAACATCCGTTAAGCTGTAGTGCACCTATGTAACACTAAGGCCAACATATCCAGCTGCATCGCAACAGCTGGAAAAAGTAATCAGTTGACTGTAGTTGTCGCATACTGTCTAGGATCATATCCCTTGGAATGTTGAAACGTCGCAGAAAGTGCTTCTTGTCATAGGTTGGCGTGGCTCTATCTATCGCTATCAGCACTATCTAATATCGTTTAAATGCGATGCATGCATTCACACACTCACCACCACTCAAACCAATCCATGGTAAAAAGTTTGCGAAAAATCCTCGGTCTCTGAAAAAAACAAAACTTCTGATCTCTGGATATTGAAAGATTGACAAGATGATAGGTGTTGGTGTGTTTATCAACAAGAAATACTACACCGGTGCGGGGAACGCAAAGTTGGTCTGTTTTAGCTGATTCTTTTTAAGTTTGCTGATGCAAATCATATGTCATCGCTGTTCCGAGTAAATGACAAAAACGCGGTGTGAGTATCGTTTCTTCCATATGACAAAAATTTACGATGACTTTTGAAATTCCCGCTATTTTCCCGCATATTTTCCGATGATTTTGGATTCCCGCATTTTTCCCGCATTTCCCGATTTTCCCGAGTCTGTGGCCACCCTGCATGTGCTCAGTTCGTCGAGCTGAGTCGAATGGTATATGACACTCGGCCCTGTGGGCCTCGGATAAAAAGTCGAGTTTTCAAGCGATCTTAATACCCTTCTATTGATGTAAGAAGGGTAAAAAGAGGAACGCATTGCGAGTGTTTTCCCAAACTTTGTCCAAAATTATAAGAACCATGATTGGTTTAGTGCACGTACGATTCAACTGCAAGCAACTCGGCAGAGACAGAGAGGCCAACATAAAAACCGATCTGAGTTCCCAAGGTGTGACGGACGCCCGGCACATTTTCAGAGGAGACGGCGAAAACAAGATCAACACGGGAGTTGTGATTTTAACGTTTGAGCTCCCCACTCCTCCCGAAAAAATAAAAATCGGTTACCGTATCTGCCATATGGAAAGATACTTTCCGAGACCAATGCAGTGTTACCGCTGGTACGAATTCAAACATATCAGTAAATTTTGCAAAAACGCCGAACGCTGCAAAAACTGTGCAACAAAAACACACGACAAAAATGAGGAATGCCCAAACGAAACAAAATGTATCAACTGTAATGGAAACCACCTATCCACCAGCAAAACATGTAACAGCTATCGTCAACAGCAACAAATTATCAGAATCCAAGTCGATGAAAACATCTCCTACCATGCAGCCCGCAATAAGATACTAAAAAGCACTGGAGTTAAAAGCTACGCTAATGTTACAAGTGATGCCCAAAAAATGATCGAAGATGCCAGGAAAAAATGGAAAAATACATGGATGAAAAAATGAAATTCATCATTGCAAAAATAGAAGAACTAAACAAAAAGGAATCCGAGTTACGCAATTGGTACAATTTCCTCAAAGAAAAAGAAATCAACATAAAAACCGAAATGAAACAACTGAAAGACGACTACAAAGCCAGCGAAATCCACTGCAACGTCCTAACCAACGAGCTACAAAAAAAAAGACGAGATCATCAAAAAACTGACAAATCAACTGGAACAACAAGATCAAAAAATCGCCAATATTAAGAAAAAACACGCCAAAAAAATTTTAACCAACAAGCCACAGGAATTTTCTCCGGAAAGAGAAATCCAAGGCACACCTAAAAGGAAGCACAAAAAAAACAAAACAAAACAAAAATAGAAACGGAAACACGGAGTCCGATATGGAGTTCGAGGAAGAAAACCTTTGACAAACCCTTTTAAACCACAAATCGACAAATGACTACGATCATCCAATGGAACTGCAACGGTATTCTGAGCAAACGCGCTGAAATACAACTGATGATAAACGAACACCTTCTCCTGTTTCTGGCACTACAAGAAACCCGATCAAACCCCAGAACTACATTCAACATAAAAAGATACAATTCAATATTTAATCATCGCCCGTCTGGCCAAGGAGGAGTAGCATTACTAATTAAAAAGAGGATTTCATATTCCCAGATATCTACGCACACGCACTTAGAAATCATAGCTATAGAAGTACAAATACCACAAAAAATGACAGTAGCTTCCATATACCTACCACCACACACTTAGTTGGACACGGAGGAACTCAACAATATCATCGCCGCATTACCAAAACCACTAATAAAGGCCGGCGACCTGAACGCGCACCACCCACTATGGGACCCTAAAAAGCAAGATGCTAGAGGAAAAGAAATAATCCAAATACTAGACCTGCACGGGCTAATCATACTAAACGACGGTCAAACTTTCATTCATTCGGCGACACGAAATAACACTATATGCTCATCGGCAATCGACGTCACAATATGCAGCCTCGAACTGGCCGCAAAATTTGACTGGGGTTTAATCCACGACTTACACAGCAGTGATCACTTTCCGATCAAAATCGGCTCTAACCAATTCAATCCGCAAAGAAAACTACAACCAAAATGGAAAATCGAGCTTGCTGAATGGAACAAATTCGAGGATTACCTTGAAAAACAAACAAAACCTGACAAGAACTACACTATCCTCATCATCTTCGATCCCAGAACATCAGAACACTCCAAACCTAAAGCTGTTCCATTGTGAAACGATTAAACCAAAACCGCTATCAGGCAAAGACGTAAATCTCTCAGGAAATTTAAAAACACCCCCAAAGACCATCCAGACTTCAAATCTATACAAGATGAATTCCGAAAACACAGGTATGAAGCCCGAGAAGTCATCGAAACAGAAAAACGAAAGTCATGGCAACAATATATATCCAATATCAACGAACAAACCCCAGTAAAAGAAGTATGGAGAAAAATAAGAAGCATATCAGGAAAAAAAATCATCGGAACACATCTGGACAATATCTTCAGAAGGCAAAAACATAACTGAACCTCAAGAAACTGCTGAGCATCTTGCTAACCATTTTGCAAACGAATCATCAGACAAAGCATACTCATCCAACTTTTTTAAGATAAAGCAAACCGAAGAGCAAAAACCCATCAAATTTTCTCGACCTAAGGACCACTCATACAACAAAGAATTCACTGAAGAAATGCTATTCCAACTAGACACGCTCAAAGGATCATCCCCTGGCCCTGACAACATCCACAATGAAATGCTAAAACGATTACCTTTCTTCATAAAAAGAAAACTACTATCGGCTTACAATGACATCTGGACCAACGGAACATTTCTAGACATATGGCGCGATTCACATCTAATACCAATCCCAAAACCGGGAAAAGGTACCAACGATCCAAAAAATCTCCGCCCCATTTATCTATCTAGCTGCGTAATGAAACTTTTTGAAAGAATGATCAATCGACGACTCATGAACGAACTGGAGAAAAACAACACACTCGGAACAAATCAATTTGCTTTCCGCAAAGGGAGGCAAACTTTAGAACCCCTCACCGAGGTAGAAGACATCTGCTCTCAAACCATCAAGGAACACAAACTTGCCGAACTGATATTTCTGGACCTGGAAAAAGCATATGACAGAACCTGGAGACATCTCATCCTGAAAAATTTATCTAAAGCTGGCATAGGAGGACAAATGGCAAATTTTTGCCAAAACTTCCTGAAAGAAAGACGGTTCAAAGTTCTTCACCGCTTCTCCTCCCAGAAAATTCAACAAAACGGCGTCCCACAAGGATCTGTCCTTGCGGTCACATTTTTCCTAATTGCAATCAATAGCATATACGAATGGCTACCCAGAAATACAATAATAAAACCGTACGCAGATGACATCACGATTGCTATCACCACTCGATGCGCCAGATGGACCAGACTAAAAGTACAGAAAATCCTAAATCATATAGATGAATGGTGCTCCTACACTGGTTTTTCTATCTCCTCACAGAAATCGTCCATCATGTAATTTGGAAATCGAAAAAAACTCCAAAAACAACCTACAGCCACGTTTCATCGAGAACCCATCAATACAGTCAAAACCACACGAATGCTAGGATTATGGATCGACCAGAAACTAAACTTCAAACACCACATCCAAGTAAAACGTGAAGAGTGCAAAAAAAATCATCTCTTTAATGCAATGCATAGGAATCACCAACTTTGGGGCCGACAGAAAATCACTACTTCGTATCTTGAATACGATGCTCCTCCCAAAACTATTATACGGAGCACCTATAATAAGTTGAGCCAACGACAATGACCAGAGCAGACTATCCCCCATCTATCACCAAGCAATTCGAATAGCAACCGGAGCTTTCCATTCAAGCCCAATCGAAAGCATCCTGTCAGAAAGCGGACAACTTCCACTGGACCTGAAAATAATGGGGTAGCTAATTCTATGTTCCGCAAAACAGATCAGTCGTAACATCATATCTCCGAACACCAGTTTGGCAATCAGTACTACGGAAAAAATGGAATCACTGAGTACAAAAGTCATCAGTGCACCACCAAACTATGATCCTCCGGAACGTATACTGCCGTGAAACGCATATCAGTCCTATCTTTGCTTGATTTCCTATTCATATGGGACTGATATGCGTTTCACGGCAGTATAATACTCGGAATCAATCTTGACATTACTAATATCTCATCATCAGTAGAAAAGAAAGCGTACTTCGAAGAAATTCGTCACACCAAATACCAACACCACAAACACATATATACAGACGGATCAAAAACTAGCCAAGGCACCGGCTGCGGCATCTTCTCATTTAACTTCAAACATACACCTACTCCCTAACCATCTATATATCTTCAGTGCCGAAGCACACGCAATAAAAAAAGCGATTGACACCGACTCCACGGAACTACTGGTCATCTTCAGTGACTCCAAAAGCGCCCTGATGGCAATCCAAAACCTTTAATCAAACCACCCATGGATAGATGAAATCAGGAAAAAAATACTGCAAACCCCAGGACGGTTTGACTTTTGCTGGGTATCAGCTCATGTCAACATATCAGGCAACGAAAATGCCGACAAACTAGCAAAAAAAGCTACCACAGTCCCCGTATCCAATGACATCGCAACACCATACGACGACTTTAAATCACTCGTTCGACACCACCTCAGACTCGCATGGGAAAGGATCTGGTACAGAAACACCGGACACCTAAGAGAAATTAAGCGCAACACATCCGAATGGGCATCACCCTACTCTTTTGATAGAAAGGAAAGCAAAGTTATCACCCGACTCAGAATCGGACACACCAGGCTCACACACGGTCACTTGCGGTCACTGCGGAACCTTTCTAACAGTCAAACATATAACTGCAGATTGCCTCAAGTACGACAACCTCAGAAAAGAGCTCAATATTGCTCACTCATTATTCCTGGCGCTCGGTGACGACACCAATGAACTCAAAAAAAACAGTTAAGTTCCTTACCAAAACAAACCTACTCAGCGAAATTTGAAACCAACAACAACCTGCCGACCGGACGCACGACAAATTGCTGGCAGCAACCCAAGTAAAGAAAGCACAATCATAAAAATGCCTCAGAACCGGGCATATCAGAATTACCCACAGACACTTTGCCCGGAAAAAGTCAGAATCAACATGCACCACATGCGGTATCAAAATGGGCGTCAAACGTGCAATTTTCGACTGCACAAAATACGATGACGATAGGAAAGAGCCAAAATTGCTCAATCACTCTGTGGAATTATGTGGATTTGTGTGCCCATTTTGAATTGGCTGGGTGTGTGTTGAGTGATCAAATTGTGTAGACTTAGCTTGTGGTGGTTGCGTGTTCTGTCCTTGTGTTTTCCTTAACGGCTGATTCCGAGATGGCTGTCCATATTTAGCTGATGAACTCGCGATGGTCGATGAGTTTGCGTGAAGTAACGAGTGGTGACGTTGACCACAATGGAAGCACGAGTACAAAATCGTGCGATGTGTCCTGACGACAGACAATTCAAACAAAGCGAATGTTTCTTCACGGCATCGACCCTTTCGGAAATCCGAATCTTCGAAAACTTCATGCAGTTAAAGGCGGAATGAGCAGATTCTCCGCAAAATGAACAGCTACCTGTTGACTGGATCCCAGCATGGCTACTAGATGGACGAACAGACTTCTTTGTTTCGGCCTGAAACTGCTTTCCAGGAGTGATGGACTGTAATATTGAACAATAGTCTTTCAGGAATTTAATCATATCTCTGTAGTTGGGAACTTCCTTGGAGTTGTAATGAGATTCCCATTGCCTCAACGTTGAGGAATGCAGACGCTTGCAGAGCATGTACTGCAGCAGCGTACTCCAGTCTTCTGTATTTTTTCCCAATCTTGGTGAGCATATGAAGGTTCTTTTCAAAACCGTTGACTAGCTTGCTCAACGTTTCGAAGGTCTCTTGGCGGAGTGGCTCAAGAGCGAACAAGGAATCTAAATGAGTCATCACCAACAGCTTTTTGTTTTCGAACGCGCCTTCCAATGTATCCCACGCAATCGTATAATTAACTGAGGAAATCTCGATTGCTGCTATTTCCTGCAGTGCATCCCCGGTGAGGGATGTTCGAAGATAAGTAAACTTATCCATGTTGGAGAGATTATTATCATTGTGGATCAGGTTCTTATAAGTGTCTCGGAATGTTACCCAATCCCATTGAAGGTAGGAAGTTTCAATTCTGGGAGCTTTACCTTGGACTGTGGTACACCAACCGGTTGTTGCTGTTGCACCTGCAACGAACGCGTTGACTCTGTAGGTAGTAATCCGAGCATAGTTCTCTTCAGTTGGTAGACCGTATCCTCAAAGTTCTTAATAACCTTTGCATTCTCAAGGTCACGCTGCTTCTGTTGGTTGATTTGTCGTTGCTGCTTGACCTCCTCGGTTTCTTTCGTATTGGATGAAATAGCATCATCTTCAGCATCATCCGTCAGTAACTCGATTCGCATCCGTATGTCGACAAATTTCTCCCAGATTTCATCCAGCCTTTTTAAGCGTAAGTCCAGGTCCTGACGATCTGCATCGGCTTGATTAGCGCTCACAAAGTACCTCAAATTATCAAGAGAATTTCGTAGCATGCGTTCCTGCTTGAAATCGAAGATTATCGTTTACTAGCATTTAACTAGCAATTAACGTAAGTGCTTTCCTCAAAGCGAAACTCAAATCGACCACGCGGTTCTGGACTGCACAATGGCGTTATTAAATGGGAATAGAACAAAGCAAACCGACCTACAAAGCAGACAAAGCCAACAGAGATGGCGGACTGATCAAGGTTCAACTCAGCAAGAATAATATGGACGACACAATTTTCTCATGCAAGCAGTTTGAGAAATCTTTATTAAAATGATCTACATGCAATAGGCTCAACTCACTTTAATTGGCGGCGATCTCACATGCAACAAGATCCGCGCCACAGACAAACCTGCCCTCAGTACTTATCCTGATCCGCAAATCTGTCCAATCCTTTCTGGAAACGCCGCTGCAGCTTCAAATCCGTCACGTCATCCAGCAGGCTCGATGATCACCAAGAGGTAAGTGCAGCAGCACTCAAATTATGACGCCCGTGTCCTATTTTACTCCCTCGTGGAGAATAATCAGCGACCACGCCGCCATCTGGTTCGATTCGGACCAAAAATGTTCTTTTGCAAACTTAACAGTGAAAAAAAATCGTCGGATAACGCGCACTCGAATAACTTTAACTCGCAACTTAAGTAATTAGTTTAATGTCTTTATTTCGCACTTTAGGTATAACGAAATGCGCGACGTAACGAAGTTGAACGCAATGTTGTATATACTCACCTCAACGAACGCTCAATACCTGTTTTCGAGAGAGGTAACTCACAGTGTTCATTTTCGTACCAGCATTGCAGAACGAGATGGAGCGCGACGGTTTGAACGATATGGTGATTCGACTCACCGCGAGAATAGGAAAAACCAGAGAATAAGTTCATAAGAATCAGCTCTATCTCTCTCAGACCTTGAGCACGATCGTAACAACTCATGCAACGTTTGACTCGCAGTCTGAGCATTATTTTGTTGAACAAACAATTTCTTGCTCACTCAGTTGATCGCTAGCAGTTGTCTGGTTCGGAAATTCCAGTAATGCCGCCGCTGGTGTGAGACAATGGCAAAACGAGAAAACAAGGAAATGATTTCCGTTGTAATGCTAATCCAGACGGGCCACGTTGGGATAGCGGCTAGTGTGTTGAAGACTCTGATAAGAGAGCGAGTAAAATATAATTTAATAATCATAATTATCAATTTAAAATCGATTTCGCATCGCGTCTTGGTCATCATGCGTTTGCCGCAGTGTATGAATCAGAATGAAAACATGAATACTGGAATCATAATGTATATATGGAACGATTAAAGAAATGGTTGAAGTAAAAACTAGAAAATAAATGTATATAATTATTGAGATTTATCTTCTTTTTCTGCTATCTTCATTCGGGAATTATTATTTAAAAGAATTAAATTTAAAAGTGGTAGACTGATATTATAAATATCTGTTTTCTTTTAAACTCAGCATAACACGCACTTTAATAAAAAGATGGAATGTGACTTTTAAAAACAAATTGGTTTATTTATCTTTGCATTGTACCGTTATATTTCAAATCTCGCGTATCATTTGAAAACAACCAACCGACGATTCTCTTCCTCGACTTCCTCTGTTGTATACCACGGCAAAATAAACAAATCTTTGGCTCTGCGTGTAGCTCTCAACAACTTATGCCATACAAAATATTTTAATAGCTGCGTTATTAACAGAAGGTTGATGAACAAAATCGGTCAAAAAGGATAGTTCCTTTGCTCGTGGTACGCGAGAAATCGCTGGCTGCAATCACAGCATTCCATTTTAAATTACGACACGAAATATTGAAACGCCATTGACCCCATTGCAGCAGTCAGCTGTTGGTATGAATAGTGTATTTGTTTGGAGCGTAAACATTATTTTTATATAAATCATTTATTTGTACAAGCTCAGTCGAATTAACTTTACAGAGCCAAGTTTTCATATTTGTATACATAAATTATCTTAAAACTAACGTTAAGAGGATAGAACCGATTACTCGCGGCCGTCTCGAGGTTAATAGGATTAACAACTGAATGGATGGGAAGGTAGGCAGGAGTTTGAAGTGGGGCTTACATAACACATTTCTTTTAATTCTAAATTGTCAAAAAACTTTTGGCTTCTTTTGACTTGAACATTTTTGAGAAAGAAAAAAAAACACACAAACACAGATAAAAAAAAACTTAAAGTAAACATACAGGTTAAACTAATTACAATCTAAGGCTAATGTTAGTCAGAAACACATAAATGAGCTTCAATTTATTTGTTTTGTGTTCGGTCAGAAAGAATGTAAATATTCAGGGAATACGTTCATACTGACATTGTTTTGTAGTTATTGAACTTAACTAACTTGCTCAATGTATGATTTGATATTTCAAATATAAACATTGATAAATTTCTTTTTTTATCCTTTATTATCGAGATTTTCAGCTCTGGGCTGGTTCATCTCCCGTCGTAGTCACTCAAATACCGTTTGGGTATTTTCGTGACTTGTACGGGGGTGAGATTCGAACTCGTGACTTTGGCGTGAGAGGTATGGATGCAGACCACTACGCCGGGGTCGTCCCCACGGCAATAAATTTCATGTTTTCTATCGATGTGCCGGAAATGAGTTCCAATGCTGAAGTTTTGCTCTTCTCTACGTTTTCCAAACTTGTAATCAAGTAGAAATTTCTTATTTTGTGGATTTTTTTTCATTAAATGGTTTGATAAATTATTTATGCAGCAATGAAAATCGTGAACAATTTGGTAATAATTAAAAAAAAAACTTTCCCATCGTATCTCAAAACTTATTTCCTAGAAATAAAACTCTTTCCATCGCGAATTGTATGTATGTATGTATGTAAGGTATTCACCATCCATCTAAGACCTTGTCATGTATGTAGCTCCACTTAACAACAAGATCAAATTGAGTTAACGGTTTGTATTCCCAGCAACACTGTATGTAGGGCCAAAAACGGTGGGGCGGACCCGCAAGCAGAGACGCTTACGCGAAACCCGTGAAAAATTAAGATTCTCATTCAAACTATACGGTCCAACAAATTGAATAACCCAATTCGCAATCCCTATCAAACTTTTTACGGGATGGCTTTTTAAGAAGGGCACGTCACTCTCGCTGAAACTGTTGGAGTAGAAATCGAATCGATAGGATAAGAATAAAGGTAGTGTTTGTACCCTCCTAGACGCCGGTTGTCATACCACTTCATTGTTCAATTCCAGATTTAGTGATCCCTGATGCTTCCTCCTTTCCCAATATATAGTCAATATCATATAGTAATTTATAAAATAAAGTGAATGAATATTAGAATGATGAATAATATAGTGAGTGAATATAAGAATAATAATAACAATTCCATTTGTGAACTTGAAAGTTTAGACAATGCTAAAACGAGTAAAAAATATGGTTTAAAATTATTTTTCAAAATTTTGGATGTTCATGGATGATCTGAGATTATAGAGCATATAAAGAATAGTAAACCTAAAATTTCTAAGTGCTCTTCCTTTTCCTTTTATCACAATAATTTTTTGTAGAGGGTACTATAATGATTTTAATTATGTGAGTTTATGTATTGCATAAATTTAATATCATAAAATAAAATAATAAACTGACGTTATAATGTTAAGTAGTAATACTAGCAAGCCAGTAAACTATAGTAGAATATATATATATATCCGTAACATAGCTGGTCATCCACCCATTGAAAGATTTCCGTTTATAGACAAGTAACATAATAAGCGTAGGTACAATGTATATATGACATCCACTGCTTTGTTACTGAAATTGAAAATTAGACATGTATTAAAATCCTAAAAGTCTTGAAACATTGAAAACAACTAACAGTGAGGCTAAATTAATTTTACATGAGTGTGAATAACGCCAAAAACGGAAACGTAATGAAACTACAGAAAATAATAATTAATTTTACGATAACTCTTGAAGAATCTGGAAATGATTCTTTATCTGTAAAATATGAAATGAACTATTGTAAATTATCCTTTTTTGGTAAATTTGAACACAGTTTTGTTCAGTTGAATTTGTCGCATATGATCCTTCCTAAAAAAACGTTAAAAACCTTCCTATCTTTTCGAATACATATTTAAAGTTAGGTAGACTATAATTGACATAGAAGGATATATGTGAAGCTTAAACTGACCTATAAAATAGCACAGAAAATATAGTGGAGGGATGTTAAAATATAAAATGTTAATAACAATTTTAATTGTATTAAATTGTATTAAAAACAGATTGTAGTCCTGCTGCAATTGTAGACAGACTCGCGCATCCACTACGAACCTATGACAATGCATAATAACTACGAAAAAAAATATTTAAAATTATTTTACAATACTTGGGAATTCCTTGGATGATAAACTCTTTCCTACTAGAATTGTTAACAAAACAGAACAATTGTGTTCATCACAGTAATAATTGGCATGTACAGAGAATGAATTCGGAATACAACGTGAGAAAAGCTAAATCTTATCCGTGATCGGAAATTTCTTGATACTTGCCGGAATACAAAACACAACATGCAATATATGCACCTTTTTTTTTTAAATTGTAAACACTAAATAGCAGTCGTGAGAACCTCTTGTTGTCTAGAGAATAAATCTCAAAAATCAATCAAGAAATGATCGAGTTATTAGCGTTCAGTAATTTAATTTTTCGTGATGGGAGCCATTTTTTAAATTTCTATTTGGCCTTCAACCATTGCTGTAAGCCTGCTCTGTATTTGCGCTCCAGAATAATATAGACACAGTATAAATTTTCGAGCCGTTCAAGAAATTTTACACAACGCTTTAGGTATGCGACGACTAAAGGAAAACTAAAACTATTTGAACCGCCGCTGGCTGCTAATTGCCAAGAATTTAGATCGGAATTTGAAAAATGTACGATAAATTCATACAAACTTCTTAACTAGAAAAATTGAATTGGCCGTCCTGAAAAGGGCGGATTTTATATGGTGCACATTTGAATTTAAACCTCCTTGGTCTTTTGCAGAAGCAAATTATTGCATCCGTTGCATCGTACCAAAAATTGGCTAAGATCAGGATCAACACAAGCACCTTATTTTGCTCCTCATGTTATCCTAAACAATATGTTCAATAGGATTAAAAAAAAAATGACGTTTCGATCGAATATACTTTGTACGGAAGGTGGTCTAGCATCTCCTAATCGTCTACTTCGCTTCTTGAATATGATGCAAAAGATAAGTCAAACGTAGGTGAAATAGAAGTGGAGACAGATTATCTTATACAATTTTGACATGTTTCATGATATACATTTAAAAAAGTCACGAAATGTACAGCCCAAAACTCACTATAAAACACAGCACATCTTGAACTCATGGATATCGATAGTTAAGGACCTGCATATTTTTTATAACAATGCTGAGATGTAATTCATATATTGGCTTACACTGCGCTCTGTTTGCTGACATTTAAATATGTATTCGATGCCAGATGCACACAAATGTCTTGTCCACGCACGTGTTTATCAGCCAGTACGAATATTAAACCATTCTCTGCAAACCTCGATAGCCGGATGCACTCTTATTTTATAAATTCTTTCTATAAAGTCTTTATAAATTACACCAGAGATGCATCATAAAAGCGACACAAGCTAACGCCAAGATATAAATAATGCAAACCCAATATCACTATCCCACCAACAAGCTTTACTAATTAAGCAGGAAGCAAATAGGAGGTGATAAAACAAATCCCAAACCCTCTATTGGTGGCACGCCGCAGATATCCACCTACTAGACGCAAGCGAATTATCCGTAACATCTTGTTCAACCAGCATCGTTAACTCAATGAGCAAACCCGTCAGCTGCTCATGCGGTACTCACTCACCATGCGAGTTGGTTCCTCGCCACTCAATAATAGTTCGTTTCCTAGCATGAAGAGAAGAAAGCGCAATGGCAAAAATACACACATTCACTCTCCTGCGGAAACGATAGGGGGATGATGAACAGCAGCATTATTTGTGTTCTCTCCTCTCGCGAGCAGAGAACTCTCGGCTGCAAATCGTGAAAACGCTCATGATTCAACAACACTGGTTGAACGCAGTGTTGTTCGAACGGTTTATTGCAGACTGATTATAATGAAATTTCGATCCTACTTGCTGACCGCGTGCGATATTTTTGAACATCTGGTTGCTACATACTGTCGGCTCTAATATCGATCGTTAAGCGATCGGTTTGATCTAATAGTGTGTATCTCATATGGTCATCTGTTAGTGACCGATCTAGTGATTTTGTAGTAGTGGCTAATGGGTATGAAAGTGTATCGAGCTCATTGGTGTTTAGTACTCTAATAAAATTAGTAATAGGCAATTGGCGTTAACACACTCTACCTTGCTCGTGGTAACAACATAAACGAACCAAAGAAAAAACTAACCTTATCAAAATAGTCAACCTAGCTAACGAAATTTGATCATCCATCAATTAAACCCATTCCAATCAATAACCAACAAACCTGCTGACTCTCAACCTACAATGTAAAACAACCAAACATATAAACGACTGCAAAATCAACGCCAAACAAACAGTAACATCAGACGTACAACGCTTAACACCACCGAACAAACATGGGAGGATCCGAATCGAAAGAGCAAAATACGGCACACGTGCACGGAAACCAGCTCGTGACCGTCATACAGACTCAAGACGTCCACTCGGAGGAGCACCGGCAGCAACAAACACTACTGATGGCAGTAATAACTCTACAAATCGTTATAATCCTGCTAATGACCACGAAGATGATCCTCAAAGCCATGAGAAGGGCATGAAGACCGCCAAATCCCTAGCCAGCATTGATAACGTCTAAATGCAATAAGTGACAAATCAAATATTAGATTCAAGTAAATATTCATTGTAACTACATAATACCCAGTGGTCCCGAATGACAGTAAGTTAAAGGGACCACCTTAAATAAGGCAAATATTCATTTATTCATTAACTGATGTTGGTTCAAGCATACATTAGTTAAATCAACTTGAAATGTATGGTTGTTACAATCATGCACATGGGTTATCGAAAAATCAATGCAAAAATATAGTTGATGCAGATAAAATAATATTGATTGAATTATACTTTTTTCTCCGTGTTCAACAGGTGGACCGTTCTGTTCGGAATTCCTTCGCTATGTTGCGCTAGTGAGCATGCAAAATTAAACTCAACTTTGCCGAAAACTAGAACTTTTTATCTTATCAGAATCACGAGATAGAACAAGTTTTTTTTTTTTTTTAATAATCATTTATTTGTACAGGCTCAATCGAATTAACTTTACAGAGCCAAATTTTCATATTTTTATACATCATTTATCTTAAAACTAAAGTTAGGAGGATAGAGCCGATTACTCGCGGCCGTCTCGAGGTTAATAGGTATAACAAATTACGGATGGGAAGGAGGGTGGGAATTTAAAGTATGGTTACATAACACATTAAATTTAAATTCAGAATTATCTAAACACTTATAACTATACAACTTATGGTTTTCTTTTGACTTGAACATTTCTTGGAAAAGAAAAAAAAACACACACACATACACATATAAAAAAAAAACTTATTCTAAACATACAGGTTAAACTAACTACAATCTAATGCTAATGTTAGTCAAAAACACATAAATGAGTTTCATGTACTCCAAATCACGTACAGCCAAAATATCTCGAATTGGCACATTGGGTTGTCTACCTCGGGCCCGAAGGGAATCATAAAGCTTAGATCTGACTCCACAATGTTCAGCACAAGACCAAATAACGTGATCTGCGTCCTGATAGCCTTGTCCACACTCACAGAGATTGCTGTCGCTCAGCCCAACCCGGTATAAATGAGCGTTCAAAGAATAATGATTCGACATGAGGCGAGACATGACACGAATGAAGTCTCGACCCACATCCATCCCGCTAAACCAAGATTTCTTCGACACCTTTGGGATGATAGAATGTTGCCATCGCCCCAAATCTCCTTTACTCCATTTATACTGCCAGCTGACGAGTGACTGTTGACGAAAAATAGGAAAAATTCGTTGAAGGCGATTTGTCGATCACAAATATCGCCTTCCATAGCGCCCACCTTTGCAAGCGAGTCCGCTTTCTCATTGCCCGGAATTGAACAATGAGATGGGACCCATACAAAGGTGATGATAAAATAACGCGAAGATAAAGCACTTAGAAGCTCCTGTATTTTCATGAGAAAATACGAGGAGTGCTTTACCGGCCTCAATGAGCGAATAGCCTCTATAGAACTGAGACTATCCGTGAAAATGAAGTACTGATCCGGTGTTAATGAGGCAACAATTTCTAGCGTAAAATGTATTGCCGCTAATTCAGCGACATATACGGAACAAGGAGCTTGAAGTTTACGGTTGGCGCTATAAATTTCATTAAATATACCAAAGCCTGCTGACTGCTCTATCAAAGATCCGTCAGTGAAGAACGATTTAGTGGAATCAACTTGGCCAAACTTTGCAGCAAATATCACCGGAGCAATCATAGGACGATGATGCTCTGGGATTCCACGAAGCTCCTGCTTCATGGATAAATCAAAATGAACCGAATTGTCGAAATCGGAGAAGCAAACACGATTGGAAATGTTCGGCGAAGGGCTGACATCCTGTGTTATGTACAAATGGTACATGGTCATGAAGCGAGTTTGAGGATTCAACTCAAGGAGCTTCTCAAAATTTTCGATCACCTCGGGGTTCATAACTTCACACCTGGTGAGGAGCCGGAGAGATAATTCTGAAAACCGATCCGAGAGTGGCAACATGCCAGCCAGCACTTCAAGACTCATGGTGTGAGTCGAGTGCATGCAACCTAACGCGATACGAAGACACCGATACTGAATACGTTCCAGTTTAATGATGTGCGACCGAGCCGCTGACTGAAAACAAAAACTACCGTATTCCATAACCGACAAAATCGTTGTCCGGTACAACGTTAGAAGATCTTGTGGATGAGCTCCCCACCAGGTTCCGGTAATTGTGCAGAGAAAGTTGATCCTTGGCTGGCATTTTCGCTTCACATACTCAATATGGGATCTCCAGGTGCACTTTGAATCGAACCAGACCCCAAGATATTTAAATGACATAGAATGAGTTATCGGCTTACCCCAAATTTGAAGCTTCGGTTGTGCTGGGTTATGCTTCCTTGAAAAAACTACCAACTCAGTTTTTTCCGTAGAGAATTCGATACCTAGCTCTAGAGCCCAAGTAGACAAATTGTCTAAGGTATCCTGTAAGGGTCCTTGCAGATCGACCCCATTGGGTCCCGTGACAGACACTACGCCGTCATCTGCAAGTTGTCTCAACGTACAGTTGTCACCTAGACAACCGTCAATGTCTTTGACATAAAAATTATACAAAAGGGGCTCAAACATGATACCTGGGGAGACCCATGTAGCTAAATCGTGAAGCTGTAGAGGTTCCATGAGAGAAGCTCATATGTTTCTCTGACAGCAAATTGTACAAAAAATTGTTCATTAATGGTGAAAAGCCACAAGCGTGGAGTTTATCTGAAAGAACTTCAACAGATACTGAATCAAAAGCCCCCTTTATGTCCAAGAATACAGAAGCCATTTGCTCTTTTTTAGCAAAAGCTAACTGAATATCTGTGGACAGCAACGCGAGACAGTCGTTCGTTCCCTTACCCCTACGGAAACCATATTGAGTATCTGAAAGCAGGTTGTTCGTCTCAACCCATTTGTCCAGACGGAAAAGGATCATTTTCTCCAACAACTTTCGAATACAAGATAACATCGCGATGGGTCGATAGGAGTTGTGGTCGGACGCGGACTTACCAGGTTTTTGAATGGCAATAACTCTCACCCGTCTCCAATCATCCGGTACAATGTTGAGTTCCAGAAACTGATTAAACAAGTTCAACATGCGCCTCTTCGCGACGTCTGGGAGGTTCTTAAGCAAGTTGAACTTGATCCTATCAGCCCCTGGAGCCGTATTGCCACACGAAAGGAGTGCGAGAGAGAACTCTACCATTGAAAAGGGTTGGCCAATCTCATCTATCGAATTCGTGTTTTCGCGAGGAATCATCCGTGCCGGCACAGAATCTGGACAAACTTTTCGCGCGAACTTTAGGATCCATTGGTCCGAGTACTCCTCGCTCTCGTTGTTCGTAGTTCGGTTACGCAACCTTCGCGCCGTGTTCCAAAGAGTACTCATCGACGTTTCGCGCGATAGCCCTTCACAAATGTTCGCCAGTAACCGCGTTTCTTGGCCTTGATGAGGCTCTTAAGTTCGCGTTCGAGAGCCGTGTATACTTCGAAGTGCTCAGGTGTTCCACGTCTACGGAAAACTTTAAACGCGTTGGACTTTTTACGGTAAACCTCGGTGCATTGCTGATCCCACCATGGAGAAGGAGGTTTCCTGCGAGATGACGTCCCTGGAACTGGTCGAGTTTGAGCTTGAAGCGCGCTGTCTAAGATCAGGTTGGAGAGGAAGTTATACTCTTCCAGCGGTGAAAGCCTTTCTACCGTCGTTACGGCTTCATCTACTGCTGTCCTAAACTTTGTCCAATCGATGTGACGGGTAAGATCATACGTGACGTTAACAGATTTCGACGGATTGAACCCGGTGGCAACCGAAATTTTTATGGGCAAGTGATCACTACCGTGGGGATCTTGAATCACATTCCATGTGCAATCCAACGATAATGAATTCGAACAAAGTGTGAGGTCTAATCTACTGCCAACTGAGGATGTACCAGCCAAACGTGTTACTTCTCCATTGTTAAGTACTGTCATATTGAAGTTGTCACAGAGGTCATATATCAAGGAAGATCGGTTGTCATCGTACAGTTCTCCCCAGCCTGTACCGTGAGAGTTGAAATCTCCCATGACCAACCGTGGAGAAGGAAGGACCGAACAAATATCTGAGAGTTGTTTTCGGTTTATCGAGGCTCTAGGAGGAATATATACAGAAGCAATGCAAAGGCTTTTATTTTTAATAACAGCCTGACATGCGACAACTTCAACACCTGGAATATGAGGAAAATTCACTCTATAGAAGGAGTAGCAGTTTTTGATCCCCAAAAGTACTCCCCCTCCACGCGAATCCTCACGATCAAGACGAATAATATTGAAATCATGAAACGGAAGATTGATTTCGGAAGAGAGCCATGTTTCACAAAGAGCGAATGCATCACAACCGGTAGTGTGAGCTAAAAATTTGAATGATTCCAATTTAGGAATCAAACTTCGACAATTCCACTGTAGAACAGTGATCAAATCCCCGACCTCATTTGGAAAATTATCCATCGAAGGAGATGATAGCTGCAAGGATGGGCCACTTAATTGTCAATTGCTTCAAAAAAGTCTTCACTGTTGGAAGCATTGCCAAAACAATGCTTTTGAGAGGGTCAGAAATTTCGAGGTACTTAAAGATACCTTCGGCAATGTCATCAAATGAGAACAGCCCACTTGAGGAGGGGCTTCTGTTCTTAAAATTGGGGCTTCAGGGGTTTTGGATGTCCCCGGGAGAGATGGAAAGTCCTGGGTGTAGTTAGTACTACGGAAACCAGGAGGAATTGTGTTTTCCTTTTTCCACCTCTTTTTGAAATGGGCAAGCTGGTCTCGGGCTTCTTTTCAACAACTTTCCGTGGGCGGACGCGTCTTCGCTTCCTTGAAGCACCTTCCGGAAAAGTGAACGACGTTCCCTCTTCAGCCGAATCAAAGTCAGACTCGTCATCTGACAGAGGAGCAAAGGGATTTGTATTGGCATCGAGTGATGGTGAGGCTTTTTTAACCATTTCAGCAAAAGATTGCCTGGAACGCTGTTTCAGCGAGCGTTCTAATTGTTCCCCACGTTGTTTGTACGCCGGGCACGATGAGAGAGCATGAGGAGGAGTTCCTTTGCAGAAAGCGCATTTAGGTGTGCTGTCTGCGCACGCGCCATCCTCATGTCTCTCCCCACAGTTGGAGCAGCGCGCCTTATTGCCGCAATGGGAGGTCGTATGTCCCATCTGCTGGCATTTCTGGCAGATCATGACCCGAGGTACAAACAATCGCACAGGTAGTCGAAGTTTTCCCAACTCGACGTATTGAGGAGGGCTGAGCCAGAGAAGGTTACGCGAAACGAGTCTGACGGTGTAAACTTTTTTCGCCCTTGTTGGTCGACACTGTGCCAAGTTGGCGAACATCAAGTATCTTAACTGGGGAAGCAGAGGGTTCTTAAATCGACCAACCCCCGCTTCAGCAGGATCTCAGGGGTCAGACTCGTTTCGGAGACCACACCTTCAATTTCAATACCCCGAGCTGGGATATACACTCTATATTCTAGAGTAAAGAGCTGGGAGACAGCAATCTCATTAGCTTGCTTGAGATTGGACACAACGACCCGAAGTTTATTGGGTCTGACTTTAATTATCTCGGTCACGGCCGAGAATCGCTTCGTCAGATCATCAGAAATCTGACAAACATTTAGAGGTTTCGATTTGGGCTGAAAATAAACAACCCATGGACCAGTTGAACTATCTGGATAAGCACGTGATCTGGTAACTCTATGAGCTACCTCATCATTTCGTGCCATAGATGATTCATCTTGCGATAAATCATCCATGGCTCGCTTGTGGGAGCTTATCACGCTCAACCACTTACGTAATTATCTACAATCAATCACAGATAAACAAACTAAACCTAAACAAAAAACTAAAACTAAATACACTCTCACACACACTATCAATCACTCTCCACACTCACACACACACTACGATGAAAATCGCTTATCTTATATACTACTAAAAAACTTCTCTTATATGTATCACGGATCTACTGCAGCTGGGCGACGAATGTGTGCTGCTGCTGCCGAGCGACGATGAGTGACCGCGTGTACCGTCTAAGCGTGGAGCTAAACGATGACGATGATGTTGCTGGTCGGTGGTAGTTGGTGGATGGAAGAATACACGCTACACTCGATGAGCTGCTGGTATGCGTGCCGTATAGATGCTGGACAATATGGCTTCTCGATCGTGGCAATATTGCTAATTGCAATCAATGACGTTGTTGCACCACTTATCACACAATGTTCTCTTCTTCAGTAAACCAAGACTGATTTCACTCGCGACGATTTCACTGGCGATTTAGAAAAACTGATACTGAAGACTGTAAACACTCGTTAAAAGCTTCCAAAGCAACGGAAAGCGGACCGAACGAACTGTACCGTTCGCTTGTTCACTGGGCAATGAGATAGAACAAGTTGAAAATACTCAATTTTGCATGCTCATTAGCGCCACATAGCGGTGGAATTCCGAAAGAAGGCCCATCTTTTGAATGCTCTTGATCTGCTGAACAACTTTGCCGATGACTAGAACTATCCATCTTATCAGAATCTCGAAACAGAACATGTTGCAAATGCTCAATTGCGTATGCTTCCTAGCGCCACGTAGTGGGGGAATTCCTAACGAAACGGTCCACCTTTCGAATGCTTTTGACATTCAGAACATCTTTGCTCAAGACCGCACCTTTGCAGATATTAAGGGTCTCGAGATACGCAATCATCAATGTACTTGTATTATCCCCACTTATCCCCTCACACATTCACTCCGGTCCTAATTTGTGTTCTGGCCCTGAGACCCTCGCTTGACTCTTGTAACTTGTTTTACTATTCATTCCACTGTTTAGAAAATCTTTTGAATGTATTTTTTTTTTTTTTGAGGGTATCTAGCTGGAGCTGCGTGACAGCTTGGTTGTCAAGACTAGACCCTTTCCCAACGTCACCCTTACTATGACCAATACCTTAGAAGCAATAGCCTATGTTGGCCACTTGAGCACTAATTGAAGTATTTGGTATTGGACAGTAGTATTTTTCAAAATTTCAGTTTCAATTTTCCCGCGATGATGTTTTGTTATGCAGTCGTAAGATGGAAGCTCCAATTAATACCTAAAATAAAGCCCCCAGTGCTGAAGTCATCTCTGTACCGTATGCAGTCGTAAATAGATTTCTAAAAATATGTGAATTACCCAACAATAATTCTTAGGGACAACATTCAGGCCTTTGATGTAGTCTATGTTGACAACTAGTAGTACTGAAGTCAACCCCAAGAAGTACTGCAACAAGAGTATACACAAAATTTATTATTCATACAGCGAATGATATTTCTAGGCAATTACGATGGTGCGCCTATGTTGGCCACTTACAGCACTGAGGTATCTTCTAATAATACTTCCAAACGATTGAATTAGTATGTAATGAGCTTCAATTTTAAAGTGTGTTATAAGGGTCAGTCAGTCAGGTTGTTTTATGCCAATTTACCTTATTTTTCCGATGATCCAGACTCAGGAGTACCGTTCTAACATACATACCATCTTCCTTTCCATTACATACGGCTCACGGTTTCCATGATACTCTCTGATTTGATTAATTTTACCTGGGCAGCATTCAGCTCTTGAAACCCGGAATGAACATTTTTGTTGCCTCACGTTCTATTCCACCAGGTACTTATTGTGCCGCTCACGGCCATGATGGTTGTAAAATCGCATGCAGAGAGTGAGTAACATAGAAATTAAAAGAGAATAGTTTAGTATTAGTTGCATGCAGGGTTTATGTGGGATTATTGGTGATATTTTCATAAAGATTTCTCATTTTTCTGACTAAAAAGTTTGAGTCATTCCAAACTTACCATCAAGGAGAGAAAAAAAAGGAAAAATACTGGCTTGAACCCCACATTACAGCCTACTCTACAGCCTGGGATTTAGTTGCTATCCCGAATATAGAATATTTCGAATAATAACCTATCACTTTGTCCGCCCTAGTCCGTTCCTGTCTTCTGCGTAATTCAGCTAAATTCCATAGTTCCGTTGTGGAATCGTCCACGTCCACTTGTCTGCTCATTGCCTTCTTTCCACTTGTCTAATACTAATCTCCAAGTTGTTTAATCTCCTCAAAGTCTGACAGCAAGTGCAACCTAACAATCTTGGTCTGCTATTAGATTCACTTTTCAGTGGCAAGGTAAAGCTTCTTCACGCCTGGTCCAGTGGTCCCCATCTATTATTGAAAAATTATCGAGAAAGAAGCCGTTAAAAGATTGTTTATATACCATTGTTATAATGTGTGGTATTTTTATTATTATAACTCTTTGAAATGAGAAATAACAATAAGAATGGTGCCACGTTCGTAGTTTTAATCAAACTTCTACTCAGTGAATCTAACAGTCGGTTCCCTACATATGTCAATAATCTTTAACACAGTGTTTATCAATATATACCTGTCTAGATTTATAATTAAGCGTGGCTTCGGCTCATCATGTCAGGGAACGCTAAGAAAGGTGCCGCAGCCCAGAAGAAATCCCACATCATTATTAATGAGGAAAGAGCCCCACCAGACCGCACGAGCATTCAAGGCCCCCAGACAGGATGTCCGTTGGTTCACATCTGTAAAATCAGTGCATCAATGCCAGATATGTGACGCGGCATTAAATCAAAATATTCAAGATGTGATGCTACCATCTACCTTTGGTTACCATCTCAATGCTGATGGCATAGGCCCTCTCATCGCATATCCGAGGGAGGGCAAATCTTTTAAATGTTTTTCATTGCAAATGACTTAGCATGTTATGTTTTTTTTTACACGGATTTCGGAATTAAAACGGTTTTTTTTACACGGTTTTCGCAATTAGCACGGTTTTTTTACACGGTTTTTGTGGAATAAGCAAGGTTTTTTTTACACGGGTTTGAAAAAACCGTGTTAATTCCGGAATCCGTGCGAAAAGAAACCGTGTAAAAAAAACCTTAGTGTAGTTGTTTACCTATTGCCCTTGGCTGTATACCTTCAATGCATAATATGAGCCAGAAGGTTTTGGCAGGAGTGAAACCCTTACAGAACCGCTTCTGGGAGCTCTCAACTAGAATACTGATCAAGTGTGGAATCAGTAACAACCTTGTGATTGAAAACTTCGAAGAAATGCTCGAATTGAGTACCCAGTATTATACCGCAGAACAGCTACACCGAAAATTCCAAGTACCTACTCCGGAATCGTTTTAATTAGATAAAAATGTCTTAAAACATCTGGCTCGGCCAATGTCATGTGGTTGGTCATATGTTAAAATACATCTATCCACACTGCAAATGCTAGTGGAGACGCCAGTTTAGACCATACTGGCATGTTAAGCATACCCCATCACTAACGAATGGAACAAAACAAGAAAGTGAGGGTGCGCGTTTACAAGTAAAAATCGCCACTCAAGTTGTGGCATTAAATAGGTTTGGAAGTTCGATAACTAGACCAGTAAAATACCCACAGGACTGAAGCGACTGTCATCCAGGAACAACAATCGTGAAGCCGAAAATTTGGTGCTGCGTGTGGTTCTAATTTGACAGCTCGATTTTCTTGAAGGCTTAAGCAAACACAATATACTCGGTGGAAGTTGGCGTAATTTTCGTTAATATGATTCGAGAGTAAAGTCTTCCGTGTTGTAAGTGCAGTGATTATCACAACGATAGTATTTTTTCATTGTTTATCAGCAAGGTATAATAATGTTTTATCTACATTACTGATACTAGTAGGTTGATAGAAGAAATATCATAAGGAATTATAATCCACTGTGAACCGAGCTTAAAATGTTGAAATCGTCACTAGCGCCACACCAAAAGTAGCAGGCTTCAAGAACTAACGCCTGCTTCAGTCTTCAGTCCTCTGAATATACCACGATGTCAACTCTGAAAAAATATTGATTGATTTGATTGATTTGACTTTATTAGAGAGACTTTCAGCCGTTGGCTGGTTCGTCTCTCGTCTGAAAAAATTATTTAAATGTTATTGAATAAATTATCATCATTATTTCGAACTTTAATTTTTTTTTGGCCATCTTCACTGTTTGGTATTTTTACCCCATAATGTTTCTTAATCTATATTGGGCGCTCTTACACAACCGCACCATCAACCCACCGCGTTCCATTGTTTGATGATCGGATGCAGCGAATTCCAGATATTTTGAAATAAATCTCTTCAATAACTTACCAGCTGAGCCGATCGTAATTGTCCGTTCCCACATGTCAGGCAAGGTACATATCCTGATATGTTCATACGGTTCGAAAACCATGTGTTCGTACACTTCATCAGAAACGCATAGAACGTTCCATTTCTTGCAGAGATTAGCCACCACTTCCAGCTCATTACGATCCATCACTTTCCCCAGCGGATTGTGAGGGGTGTTGATGATAATGATTTTCGTGCGTTCATTGAATAAGGCATCCAGTTCGGTATTGTCGAGTATCCAATCAGCAGAAGATATAGTTTCACCAGTTCTTTTCTGTTGAGCAAAGATTTTCAGTAAAGATAACTATGTAAGTATTGCCATGGAACTCACCGGCTTCAATGGAATAAACCTAGGAATTCCGCCAGCTGCTTTCACCATTGGTTCATAGCAGTCAAAAAATGGTTCGATAATTATGACTTCATCGCCATCATCCACATGGCCTTGAATTGTTGCATACAAAGCCTCATAAGCTCCAACTGTAACTAAAACCTCCGTCATTGGATTAATTGTCCGGCCTATAAGTTGAGAGTATAGAATACTCAAAGCCTGTACCAAACGAGGATGGCCGAAACCTCTGGTGTACTGATTGGCCAAAGGATCAGTACTATTCGCAACTACAGCTAGGGCATCAGTAGCATATTTCGGAGGGTGATAATCAGGAAAGCCTTGACCCAGATTCAATGGCTTGTATTCGCTTGCTAACTGAATATATTCAACCCTGATGAAGGATAGAAGTGTCAATGACTCGAATTCAAGTGTAAAAAGTAGGATAGACGTTACCTAACAGATATCACGTTACAATTTTATTGCAACGTCAAACGAAATACATGTGATAGTACTCACCAGACGCTTTTACTACTACCCCGATAGCGCTGCGGAAGGTCAAACTTGTAAGTATCGTTAGCTGTAGACATAATTCGATTCTGTTGACGACGGTGACTACGTTGAGTTCTGTTTGCGAGACTGATCAATGATATTTCATGAAAAAAATTGAGATCTTTTAATACAGTGTTTCTTATCGCACCACCGACCAAATTGTGAATACAAAAAAACATTGGGTTACGTATACGTAATATAACTATACAATCAGAATAAACGAAGAACTCGAAGAAAAGAAAATCAAAACGCGCGACGGACCGGATTACATTCGATTCGCTTTAGAAATTGGTTTGAGTATACTCAAACCAATTTCTAAAGCGAATATAGTACAGGCACACTAGGTTTGAGAATATAGATTGCACGGTAATCTTTATTTACGCTCTTATGACTATAAAGTATGCTCTTTGGAGGGAAACTGCACTCCCGCTTCACTTTACTCAATTTTTGAGTACAATTGTATGCTATCTCTTTTTCTCTCACGGAAATGTTACTCAATTTTCGTTAAAAAGTGGATCAACTCAATTTTTGATTAGATCCACTTTTTGCGAAAATTGAGTAACATTTCCGTGAGAGAAAAAGAGATAGCATACAATTGTACTCAAAAATTGAGTAAAGTGAAGCGGGAGTGTGACTACGCCAAAAAGGAGTATATTAGAATCCCTAGGGTATATTAGGGACTCTAGAGTATATACTATTACACCCCGTTCGCACTATAGACACTGTATATAGACCGGACAACAATTGTCTTGTGCAGCCAAATGATCTGTCAAAAAATGCAGCCAAACGGACTGTCAACTTTTGATTCACTTTAAAGGAGCAAGTGTTGTTTTGACAAAAGCCTATTATGTACAAATAAGGGATTTTCTACTTCCATATTCAGTAAATGTATGTATTTTCGGTGTATTATTTATTGCCTTAAATTATCTTTCTTTGGAAACCGGAAGAAACCCACAGAATTCACTTCACATCGCGAGTTATTGCCACAATTTCGCTCAAAACAATTCATTTTTAACACGGCACTTTTCACTATGCTTTATAATGAATATTTTCAAACGGAATCAAAACAACCCGAAAAAAAATTCTGATAGATTTACAATTAAATGTATTGTAACCATACGATAGAATCAATCGTATGTAAAATTGACTATATCGTTCATGACGATAAGATGACAATAAAAGTTATTGTTTCCACAATAGAATCTAATGAATATTGCGCCATCGACAATAGAATCAGGGGGTTGTTATGTATCTTAACTATAGAAAAAATCGTTTTTCTCCGAACAAATTTGAGTCAATTACTATTGATTTTATTGTTTCACATTTGTTGAAAATTCTAGCATATAGAGTAAATAGTAGATCTATTGTAATGACAATATTCATTTTTCATTTACCTGATACAAGAACAATAAGATTCATGGTCGGCAATAGATTTAAATGTTACTTTATATTATTTTATTGTAATTGTATGGTTATTTTTATCCGGGAAACTACCAACATCGAAACCGAATCTTTTTTTGAGGCCTACACGCTCAGCTCAGTTTACCCATAATCGCATAAAAGTGCACATACTCATTTATGGGTAAAGTTGACTCTACCCATATTTGAGTAAATTTGTATGGGAAAAAATACTCAAATATGGGTAAGTAGTCACGTACCCATTAATGGGTATGTGCATAAACTGATCTTAGCGTGTATTGCGCTGTTTACACTGTAACCAGCAAGTACCCATTAATGGGTGAAAATGTACCCATATTTTGATAGTATATGAAGCTGTCTAAATATGGGTAATTTTAAAATCAAAACAATGCATACTAAATACCCATTTTTTATTTTCAATGAGAGACCAAAAGATGGGTATTTTTCTACACATTAATGGGTGCGCTGTTCGAAAAATGAAAAAAACTTTGCGTTGGAATCTCGTCCACGAAAACGCACATAATATAGAAGAACTGAAGGCTAGATTGGATAGCGAAAGCTTTCAAAATCTGAGAGATACGTTAATAATTTATTATTATTATATAAAATGCTTCGATTTCATTAGTAGAACAGTACTTCCCAGTATGTGTTGCTTCCGGAGCGTAAAGTTCAAGCAGTCATCAAGCATTTTTCCACGGAAGCCTCGAGGAAATGTTTGGCCGATGTAGGCATCTCTCTGGATGATAACGATGTGATGACCGCTTCAATAGATCACTTGAACGTCGCTGGAATATTTGTCGATGTGAAAACCCCCGAACAAAACTTGGCATACCTGAGAGGTAAAAGGCCTGAGGCTTAAAGTTTGTTGTTACAAACAAATACACAAATGCAAATACAGTAATTGCGACCTATTATTTTCATGCAAATGCTCAGTAATCAATATCACAACTAAAAACACGAAAAATCATACCGATTTCGCAAATAACAAACATTTCGAAAAATGGGTATTTCTTACTCATTTCTTGAATAAAAAACGTTTAGTAAAATGGGTATTTCATACCCATTTCCCAAATAACAAACATTTTGAAAAATGCGTTAAAATACCCGGTAGTCTGACGTACAGGCTGTATACCCATTAATGGGTAAAATCGTTTTACCCATTAAAGGAGTTAACCCACTTAAGTACGAAATGGGTGATATTTCACCCATTAATGGGTACTGGCGGGTTACAGTGTACTTCAAGTTTGTTCAAATACAAGTGGTGCCAGATCAATTGCTCAGATTTATGACATTTTTCCGGGTTGGCAGATTGTACGAATTTGCGTTGTCCGGTTTATATACACGGTAAATCTGATAAACACATTTTATGACTATATTTTGCACATTTTCAAGATTATAGTTTATACGTCAAAAAGTGACTAGTTTTTATACACGTATGAGGAGTACTTTTTACGCCTTTTCAAGTATGTCAACAGCGACAGAAAAATGCGTAAAAAGAAGGCACCGCTGAGAAAAGAAAATGAACTCTGCCCGTGACTTTATGAAGACGTCAATTTCATATAAGCTTTTTTTTTGATAAGCGCATTCCGGAATTGGTTTAGGCTGCCGCAGTATAAACAAATTAGGAACTATCCAATACGTTGCAACGTTGCGTTGCGTTGGATACAGACGCATTCACGAAATTGACAGGTAAGTTAAATATTTGTTATTGTCAGTAATTCCAAATGTTTTACACTGTATGAAACAAAACAGGTCTCCCATGCCCTGAGGCCGATTGCAGCTATTAGGCATACATTTTTAGGGACGAATCATTAAGCTTGGGATCGATGTGCTGGTATTTCCTGAGAAAAAAACTACATCCTTTTTCTTCTTGACGAAAAAATGCGTTAGTCAATTTCGGCACAAAACTCTAGACAGGTTTTTGTAATTCTTTTATTTTCAATAAATAAACATAGCTGTGTAATTGATGTCTTGTTCACTTTCAAATTTGAATTAAAGAATTGAGCTATTTTCATCAATATTCGAGCAATATTGATTTTCCGAAATGCGTAAAAAGTACACATCTTTCAGTTTATTAAAAGGAGTAAAAAGTATGCATGTTTAACTTTTCAAAAGGAGTAAAAAGTATGCATGTCTACTTTTGAAAAGGAGTAAAAAGTATGCATTTTTTAGTTTTTAAAAGGAGTAAAAAGTATGCACATTTTGACGTATATTCAATTTACGCTAATGAGAGTTAAAGTGATATACTCGTTTTTGGCGTAGTCCCAGTTTCCCTCGAAAGAGCATACTTTATAGTCATAAGAGTGTAAATATAGATTACCGTGTACAGTGTCTATAGTTCGCACTACAATCTATAGATCATTGCACCGAATGTATTAACCTCACTTTTTTGACAGTTCAGGGAGCCTGTTTACAAGGTGTTAGAATTTGAACCGCTCAATCGAAAATTTCAATTTGCTTTTTCCGGATTCTGTACGATTAAATTCAAGAAATGATGTAAAAATAAGCATTGGTGTCTATTTTCCTGCAATTTTATTTCAATCGTAATAAATTTAGAACACAAAATCTCAAACCGATCTTACCGAAAATATTCTAAGCCCGCGTAAATAAGCTCCCTGAACTGTCAAAACTGCATTGATGACGCCATCGTGCAATGATCTATATTACGTGATATGGAAGAATCCAGGTTGAAAAAAGAAGAAGACACCGAGTGGTGATAAATCTGACAGCTCCCATGTTAATGAATAGGACGAACATTTTAAAATGCTTATAAAAAATTCAAATAAAATTCTAATTAAAAGCGGTTTGTTGTATGATGTAAGAAAAATCCAAAACTACTCAATAAAGACATATTCAGCAAAATAAAAAATCAATCAAAATAATGCCCCTATTGTGCAGTTTAGGATTTTTCTTACATCATACAACAAACCACTTTTAATTAAACTTTCATTTGAGTTTATTAGAAGCATTTTAAAACGTTCGTCCTATACTTTCACATGGGAGCTGTCAGATTTATCACCACTTGGTGTCTTCTTCTTTTTTCAACTTGGATTCTTCTATAGAGTATCTTGATATCAGCAACTATACATCTAGTTTTCATTGGAAATAATGTACATGTAATTTGATATCAAGATACTCTATATCAAGTAATATAGGTTGTAGTGTGAACGGGGTGTTTATTTGTTTATTTGTTTATTTGTTTATTTGTTTATTTGAAGTAGACATCAACAGACCAAGTTTAGGTCCTAATGATGTTAAAAACTCAAAAAAAAATACAATAAGAAACGATTACATAACCTCTTAACTGGAGTCAAAACAAAAAAAAAAAAATAAGTAAAAATAAAATAATTAAAGCTATACACTATCTTAACTACGTGTGTCAATTGTTCTAAAAACGGTAGAAAATCTCCGACGAAGTGCGTTCCGCGTCAGATGAAAATCGAAAATGGACGCCACCCTATTGAAGGTTCGCTGCAATCCGTGAATAGCGCTATTCAACCCATAGTTGGTGCGGCGAAAAGGAAGCCTGAGCATAGAGTTGTGACGCATTGGCCTTGGTTGGACGTTGATGCTAATTTGTTGAAGGATCCTTCCGCAGTCGATTCATCCTTGTAGAACATCTGCAGCAGTTAAAGCTCTACATACATCTCTACGGACCCGCAGAGGCTCCATGTCGACCAACTGACACCGACTTTCGTAGCTAGGAAGACGAAAAGGGTCGCTCCAAGGAAGTCTACGAAGTGCGAACCGAAGAAAACGGCGTTGAATAGATTCGATTCGCTCGGCGCCATTATCATAGCATGGACTCCAGACCGCTGAACAATACTCCAGTGTCGAACGAACGAGGGAATAATAGAGCGATTTAAGGCAGTGAATGTCGCTGAAGTTCTTCGCAACCTTGAATATAAAACCGAGTGTCCTTGAAGCTTTGTCAACAACATACGATAAATGTTGCGTATACGTCAGTTTCGAATCCAGCTGAACACCTAGGTCTTTAACGCACTGCTTTCGTTCGATGGTTGTACCGAGAAGATGGTAGTTGAACAAAATTGGTTGTTTCTGACGTGAGAAGGTTATCACTGAGCACTTGGCCGGGTTGACCACCAACCGATTTAGAGTACACCAATGAGCAAAGGCATCAACCTGCGCTTGGAGGAAATGGCAATTGGCGGTTGAACAGATTCGCATAAAAATTTTCAGGTCATCAGCAAACGACAGGCGAGGCCCTCCGATAACATAGTGTACGTCGTTGAAGTATAAAAGAAATATCAACGGTCCCAGATGGCTACCCTGCGGTATCCCGGACATGGCGCAGAAACTCCTTGAACGTAGGTCACCCAATGCAACTGTCAATTGACGCCCTGTGCGATATGATCGAAACCATCTTAAAAGATTACCACCAACTCCTAGTCTGTCAAGTTTAGCGATCGCGATATCATGATTCAACTTGTCAAAAGCTGCCATTAAATCTATCTATCTATCTATCTATCTAAATCTATATTAAATCGGTGTTACACCCCGTTCACACTACAACTTATATTACGTGATATAGAGTATCTTGATATCAGCATCTATACATCTAGTTTTCACTGGAAATAATGTGCATGGCATTTGATATCAAGATACTCTATATCAAGTAATATAGGTTGTAGTGCGAACGGGGTGTTACACCCGAGTGGACAAGTGAGTTACTTTTTGGGACTCGAAATCAAACGCGAAAACGGTGACTATAGTGTGAGCCTGGAGGGATATATTGATAAACTGTTTGGTAGATACTTGATGAATTCAGAACCGAGTCAGACATTATTATACAGCTCACGGGTAGAAATCATAGAATGCTGGGTAAAGACTGTTGGAAGATAGGTAGAGTTGAACGCTCAGGTATCGTCGAACCTTCAGGTATGAGTTTGGAGAGTTGGAGCGAGGTAGATTTGCTGGCATAGGTATATTGTTATTGAAGAAGATTGTAAATTGTATATACCTGGAATGAATAAAGAGTGCGGCGGTTGTTGATTGAGGTATCAGTCGGCAGCCGTCTAGTTTGATGGAAGGTGACTAAGACTGCGTTCTTTTTATTTATTATTAAGAAACGGTCATCGACGGAGCTAGCCTCGTTATGGTCAGCGTGGCCATGGTGGACTAGTTCTAACAAAGACCATGTTTACAATCACCAACTGTACGTACTACAGCTAACTGGTATCTAATTACCTGTATCTAATACTTGTTAGCACGTTTTCAGCACAACGCACCAAAAATCACTTGAAGAAATCATTGTTCCTGATAGTGGGATTTTGTAACTTGTTTTTCAAAATACTTTTAAGGCAGAGAATTTCACTCGAATCTTTAAGCTGTCAGTGTCATTTTAACTCAAATCTTTCCGAAAAAAATACTTTTGAAACTGGAAAAACACGGAGTACATCCGAAAAGGGCCAAAACTTATTAAGTTATCAAATAAATCAATATTAAATCAGTAATATGTTCTAAACGGTGCATCTTAGAAAAATGTTACCGATGTACTTTTTGCTTGCAAATTTGATGTACTTTTATAAAATTAGGGTTACAAACTTTTTTGACTTTTCTTAATAGCTTTTTTGAAAATTGTAATATTTTTAAATTTTTTTTTTTTCATTGTAACCTATTTTTCTCCAGAACAACTCACTGTGCACTAGATAGCATTTTCAGTCAGCTATAACATAAGGATAATTAAAAAAATGTTGACATGTAACTTTTAAGGGAAATCTATATTTTAATTCCTAAATTTTTTATATAAAGACAGCCTAAAACAATTCCGGAACTTAAACACTGCGCTTATCAAATAAATGTCGGCGACCTGGTGCACACGGACTTGGGAGGCCCCATTGAAGTGCCAACAGCGTGCGGTAGCCGTTTCTACATGAGCATGGTGGATGACTACAGCCGTTACACGATCATCTACCTAATGCGCAACAAGTCTGATGCCGAGGACCGGATTCGAGAATACTGTACTCTGGTGAAAACCCAGTTCGACCGATACCCAAAAGTAATTCGATCAGACGGCGGTGGTGAGTATGGCAGCAACTCTCTTAAGAAGTACTTTGCCGATCACGGCATAGTGCACCACCGAACGGCACCGTATTCTCCGCAGCAGAATGGGGTGGCCGAGCGTAAAAATCGCTACCTCGTTGAGATGATGCACTGCATGCTGGCGGATTCGAACACGTATAAGGTGTTTTAGGGTGAAGCGATTTCAACTGCTAACTATCTGCAAAATCGTTTGCCATCCTCCTCGTTGACATCCACGCCTTATGAGCTGTGGCATCGAAAGAAGCCCTCGTACCAACATCTTCGAGTATTTGGATCTGAAGCCTTCGTACACATTCCAAAAGAAAAACGCCGTAAGCTGGACAAAAAGGCTAAAAAGTTGGTGTTCGTCGGTTACGCGGACGGTCAGAAATCCTACCGATTCGTGAACCTGGAAACGAAAGGAATCATCATTAGCAGAGACGCCAAATTTTTGGAACACGGTGAGGATGAAAATGTGCAAAAGCCGAAGCCTACAACGTCAGGAGGAGTAGTGCTGTTGCCCCTTGAACCAACTTCTCCACCCCCTCCGCTGGAAGATCCGAACGCCAACGACGACAGTGTAAATCTTGATGTATCACAATACGACAGTGCGACCGATAACGATTTGGCGGACGAACCCTCGTTCCACTGATTCCCCCTGGATGAAGTCGCACGCAGATCCACACGAGCGGCTAAAGGAATCGCTCCGGTTCGATTGATTGAGGAAGCGTATACAGCAGCAATGGAACCCAGGAATCTTAGGGAAGCTCTGGCCTGCGAAGCTCGTGCCGAATGGAGGTCGGCAATGAAAAGTGAACTGGAATCGCATGAAGAAAACAGCACTTGGGATGCGTTGGTGGAGTTACCTGCAGGACGAAAAGTGGTTGGTTGCCGCTGGGTCTTGAATGACACTTCGGCATGTGTCTTAGTTAAAAATGGCATCAGCATCAAGTTACGAGCAGAGTTAATTTTCTTTTCTCAGCGGTGCCTACTTTTTACGCATTTTCTGTCGCTGTTGACATACTTGAAAAGGCGTAAAGGGTACTCTTCATACGTGTAAAAAAACTAGTCACTTTTTACATGCACGCTAAGATAAGATTACCGAAAATTACGTTTTAATTTTACCGAAAATTAGGTTTTGGTAGTAAAACCTAAAATTTCGGTAAAATTTAACGACCGATTTCGTTAAATTTTACTTATTTATTAAGTAAAGTGGATTTTCAAATGTTTACGTATTTTTTTTACTTAAATTTGGTTTAAAATTTTATCACTGCGCTGCATCTGAGAATCAACACTACCGCCATTGCGAAGTTTATGACTTATTGCAATTGTACCGCCTCCTCACCTTCAGGCTAAATAGTTTCGAATTTTGATTTAAAATAAAGAAAGAAACCAGCTGTAGAGACTGAGATTTGTGGCAGCCAACCCGAAGGGTGAGTAGAAATATTTACCATAAGCGGATCATGAAAATTCCGGAGAAATTTGTAAAGGCGAATGGTTTTGTGCTTGTAAATAAACATTCCCATCAGCCTTGGTAAAAGCACCAGACCGTTCTGCACGAGAGCCGAGCTGGACTGCAAACACACCACCAAGTGGCTATAATCCACCACCTTAGTGTCGTGCTTACAGATGAACCCGCCACGCAAAGGAAACGACACGAGTCTACACGCTCGTGTATTGCTTCTGACACCGGGTCTGATTTTTGGAAAAATACACGGGCCGAGTGGCTACGATCACAAGAAAGCTCTCAACATACACCCAGTATGACACTGATTGCCACGGATAGAGCAATGCTGGTTGGATGATTCTTAAAATTTGATAATTAGCTTATTGGTTTGTTTTCTTGGCTGTTGAGTAACGGGCGCATATATTGATTGAATTTAACAAGCACGGCTCGGTTAGAAAGAGAAAAAAATAAACCACGCGTGTATTCTGCAATCGGACACAATCGGAAACACTCGGCTGTGGTGTTTGCCGAAGCATCAGTCACGGTGTCCAAAGCCAAACCACGAGCACTGGCATTGCTGCTGTACCCACCGGTGTTGGGTGTTAGTCTGGATGCACGGAGTCAAAGTGGCGAATATAATGCACGCGCTAGCGTGGTGCAAAGTAGCTCGGCGTGCAGTGTAGTGTTTGGACATGGCTGATTCCCATAGTCGATTGCTAGCCAATAGTTGCGGGCTATAGTTCAATTCAGGACACTAACAGCAAAATTCTATAGAGGAACTGAGCTGTAATTCGTGAAAAATTGGCGATTGGAAAATTTGTTTACAGGCGAAGAAACGGCTTCGCAAATTTCTACAGAATTGAAATATTTACCTCATTCCAATGAAATATATTTTTTTATCATTCAATTGTAAATCACTGGAAATATGGAGAAATTGACATGATTAATCGATGCGGATACAAGGAAAAAACTGGAAGGTAAGTTAATTATTCAATTTGTATGTAAATCATTCGACGAATCTCTACAATTGATTCATATACACGTACTAATTTAATCTATATATTTCAGGCTGTCGAAGGTTGATCTAATGCTCTACCACCAGGCGAATACCCTTACATTATTTGTCTGGCAACTGCACCAAAACAGGGAGAGTATTATGTGTATTTACATGGCAAAATGATATTTTGTGGTCAGCAAGCAGCCATGTCTAGTTTGCATAAAAATACTTGGAAATAAAATACCTAATTAAAGCCTGTTCACATTTTTCTGATCCGTTTAGTGGGGAATAAATCCGAAAAAAATAGATCTTACAACCTTGCTTTAAACATTTTTATTATAGCATTCCAAAAACCCAAAACAGAAAAAGAAAACTTAATTTTCGGTTAAAATAAACGATTGCAAATAGTTAATTATTAACGTTTTTCGCTTGTCACCAACAGTACCGAAATTTAAGTAATCCATGTTTACCGATAATTTCAGTATGTGCACTTTTGTGCGGTTATCGGTATTTTTTACCGAATTTTCGGTACTCTGGTAAACTATAATCTTGAAAATGTGCAAAATATAGTCATAAAATGAGTTTCTCAGATTTACCGTGTGATGTATGCTTTTCGATCATTTTTCCTCATTCGTTCCAGAGTCGATAAAGAACGCCTTTAACGTTAAGGTCGATAAAAATCAGTGAAGATGTGATTAAATTTTGGCATGTGAAATGTTTGTAGTTCCTTGGATTAGTGCCTTCAAAAAATTCAAGCGGCGTTGCAAATTGGTGGCATACTTAATTCACGAAAATTGTGATTTTTGTTTCTTCATCATATCAACTTAATCAAATTGAAGTAGGTTTATGGCAAAATGAAAGCATCCTTTCAATTTCTTCATATGACCTAATGTCTCTCATGCCAAAAGCTCTAATCATAATCTTACCCCCGGTATTTCAAAAAAAAAATAAAAACCTTGAAAGGTCGTTTTCAATTTGATTTATTCCACCTCACTATACGCAGAGAAAAAAAATCTCTAATTATAGGAAGAATAATAAATGTTTTTAAAATTTCATTGCCGAAAATTTGTCATTCAAACATCAAAATATAACAAAGACGAAAATTGCCCCTGTTAGTCACCATGCATGTAATCGCGTGCTAAATCTATTTCGCCGCCGGGGTCAATGCTTGTTTGCAAATTAAATTTTCCACCTGATGTTTATGGTGGTTATTCCGACAGTCACGTCACTAGGTGACAATCGAGTCACCCATGTTTTGGTATTCCGAGAGACGGGGTAAGTGACAAACTTCACCCGCGATGAACTCAGTTCATTTGTCGATGTATTCCCACAGTCGCAGTGATGTGACGAAAGAAGCAAAAAAGTGACGGTTAGAGTCGGCATCTAGTGAGCACGTGACAATTTTTTTGTGGTGTTTTTCATCCGTGGTTTCTAGCAGTTTCGATAACGTTGAACGTTTAAAATGGCAGAAAACAGGTATAATTGAATTTGAAAGAATATATCTGTTTAAACGTAAAAAGTTTTCCTCTTTCAGACAAAAAATTACCAACAAGAAGCAATTCCAGCTGATGATTGGAATGCTTGAGGAGAACCCAGCGGCTGCAAAGGGCCTGAAGTTTGCGGAGAGTGCTAATTTTGGCCGAGACCAGTATACTGAAGTTTGGAATGAAATAGCAGCAAAATTGAACAGCGCGGGTCCACCCACCAGAAAAATAGCGGAATGGCAAAAGGTTTGTTGCTAGTGTCATGAAGAAACAAAATATATTTTAGCGTATGTTTATGCTCCAGGTGTGGAGTGACTTAAAAATGAAGGTGAAACGAAAGCTACAGCATAATAAAACGGAGGTAAATGCAACTGGAGGAGGACCAAACCGACTGATGGTATTGTCGGCTTATGAAGAGGCAGTTGTGAATCTTCTGTCTCTTGAGAAAACGACTGACCATGCAGGTAATAAGCTGCATGAAATTGTTTTACATATTTAATAATCTTTCCTTTAATAAACAGGTCCGTCTTTTGGACTTACTCCGCAGCTTTCTCCGAGACGACAATCCCCGAGACGACAATCCCCAAAAAACATTTCGTCGGAGTCATCAAATGACGAATACGAAGAAAATCATACTGATAAACGTGAACCAGTTGTTGTACCTTCAATAAGGACACCTGTAATTCCAAAGCGTTCAACGCCGAGGAATTATAGAATGAAACTTTTGGAGGTACAGACTGATTTCATGAGACAACTCACGGAAAACAGCCGGGAAAGCCTCCAGATCCAGAAAGAAGCTCTAGAAATTAAAAAGGAAAAAATGATTTTAAAGAGGGAGCATTATTCTAGAATGGAGAAGATAAGAGCAGATGAGTTAGAGTTTCAAATGGAAGTCCTTAAATATGAGAGAATGAAGCTAGAACTTAAACAGTCAAACAAAGAACTGTAGCGTCAGTTTTACATGGTTTAATCTTATTTTAAAATAAATGTTTGAAAATGTACTCTTGTGTTTATCAATTGATTTAAACATTCCTTAAATGTGTATTCAAATCATGACGGTTAATTTCTTGAGTATGTGGAGGCCCAAAGATTTAAACTGTACCGAGTATTGAAACTAAAGATTGTTTCTAAATAAATAATAGGTCTCTGGAGTACAAGTATATATAACTACAAGGAAAACTATGAATCTTTGTATAGCTAAAGAAAACATACGAATGAAACTCAAATTTTCGCATAACTCGAGAACCAATCAAGCAAATAGAACCAAATTTGGCATGTGGAAGTTTTTGAAGGCAAGAAATGTTTATGTTATATTTGTTTGTTCGTGTTAGATATATATATATATATATATATATATATATATATATATATATATATATATATATATATATATATATATATATATATATATATATATATATATATATATATATATACAGCAATTCCATGAAAAAAAGTTATACGATCTCTCAGAATTTTATAATATTCGGTAGGATTGTTCAACATCGAAAATATTAGACCCGTATTTTTTTATTTCGTTATTAGACTGGACCTTTCTGCGTTAGACTGGTCCAAAAATCGTGATTTTTCAAAATCTTCAATTTTCAAAAATTTATAACTTCTAAACCGTTTAACCGATTTTAGTCATTTTTGGCCATTGTATTGGTATTTTTTGAATTTCCAAGCAAAAATACGAAACCTTTGAATATATCAATTTTTGTATGAAAAAAATACAAAACAAATAGTTTTTCTTGAATTTGACTGCGAGGGGCCTCAACGACTCCTTGTTTTAGTATTTTTAAATGAAAGAGCATTCAATTTTACATAACATATCAAAAAATTGGAGATGTTCTGCGTGTCGTTTTGGAGATACAATTTTTTAAATAATAAATCATTACTCTTCATTTTATACATCACCCGCCTGTAGAAACGATGAAGATGCATGGTAGATTACCATGCGTCTCCATCCAATCAAACCTATGACTAATGAAATCTATGAGTTACTTACAAACTTAGTATAACATTCGAATCAGTCTTTAAGGCTTTCCGTTAACCACACAGACCAATTGCTATTTTTTGACGATTACCTTTTCAAATAAATAAGGCTTTAAAATTTCAAATATTTTTGCTTAGTGTAAGTTCCAAGAAAAAACACTTTAAAGCTGCGCGACATGATGAACATGTTAAAAAATAAGAAAAACACTTTTATACATTTATTTTTATTTATTAAGTTTTTTCATAACAATTTTATACATTTTTCTTCCGTTGAAAATGAATTTTGTTTCACAATAATATACTCTTCGTTTTGAGGCTTAAAACTATGGAATGACTGAGTCCCTGAAATTTGCTTCACACGTGTGTAACGATTTTTTAATTTTCTTTCCATTTTATTATAGTCGGATTCCGAAAAAAATTGATAGTGTATTTTCGAGTTTGGCTTAGAAATAGCCCATGAATAAAGTTCTTCGGCCGTTGTTATGTGATGATCTTGCAAACTGGCTTTCGCAGCATTTCGTTTCAATACGCCTCCCAAAGCATCACAAGGGCCTTTTCCATGACAAGTAGCGAAAAAATTCCACTCGGCATCTATGCCAAAATCTTTTGCATGTTGCACAAATTAAAAGCGGTCATTTTATTTTTGTATTGGCTTCCAGATCCATCTGAGAAGAAATAAATTTTCTCTAAACCTGATAACTTACTTTTTATGAACGCTATGCATTGAGTCAAAAAAGACGCTCTGCGACATGATTATGTTTAGTGAAATCAGCAATTGCAATAAAACTGGTAAACTTCAAATCATTTGATTCTTCATCTTTAAAATAAATAGCACAAGGATGAATAGTACATTGAGCGTTTGCCCAATGAAAGCCTTGAACTGCATCCTGCACAACGAATGAATAATTCTCCGAAAAATCACAGATTATGATACACTCAGTAGCTTTTAAATTGTTTTTCACGTGTTTTAAATAGTTTGCCTGTCGCTCAGCTGTAAAGTTATGTGGCAATAAATTGAGTAATTTTTCTAAAAAGTATCAATAAATTCTTGTGTGTCCATTTCAACTAAGTCCAAACTGCATCTTTCTGCTTGACGCCATTGTTTAAATTGTAATGATTCAACGTGACCGTTATTAATAATGGTCATAAGTTCTACCGCCAAAATTTGCATTCCCGGACAATTTTCGCAACATTGCTGCCAGCAATGCTCATTTTGATTTTTACAAATTATTTTTTAAAACATATCATGGTAGGACTGAACACCATCTGGAAGTAATTGTTTACTTTGGAGTGTTTTAAAAATCAATTTAACGTTTTGGTGGTAAATGCAAACGCACACCGTATGCGTGCCACTTGTTCCTGCCAAAATGCAGTGTTTTGGACGGTTACTGGCGAACATCGAAAATCCAATCTTAATATCAGGATGAGTATTTTTAAATATGGAGTACGCCTCTTGCAAATTGCATAAAACTAACCTTCTTTGTATGTAGATCCTACCTTCTTCATTGTTGGATATCAAATAATCCCTTTTTCCCGGGCACACACGACTTATATCGTCGCTATTATAAAAATTACGAACACGCATTAGCGTTTCCTCTCCTAACGAAGCTCTACTAATCCTCTTTTAGGCACTGACATTATTCCCTCCTGTTGTTGTAATACTTTCACTTGGTTGGCCATATATTGGGAAACATCAAACTCTTGCATAATCCTATATGTAGACCAACTTTTGGGCAGTGTGGTTAAAATCCTATACCGCTCATTGCTATCTTTTGTTTCCTTAAATTTATCCTTAAGCTGTGTTAGCATTTCATTATCGTCAGACAAAAACGTGTTATTGGTGGTACCGATCGATTCATAGCTGGTTGTTTCCAATGAGCCTGTAAATAAATATAACAAATTATTGATTAAAAATTGATTGATTGGAAATCATGCAAATAATTTCTATTTTATTATTTACTTTGGTAGGGAAAAGGAACAATGCCGGACGGTCCTGCAAGGGCAATCGTTTCGTGACTGGTTGCTTCGCACGATTCTAAAAGAATGTAAAAATAAAAATGTTCCAGTAACAATTGCAAGAGAAGAATTCAAATTAAAACAGAATTATATGAACTTTTATATAACATACCTGTAGTGCCTATACTGGATGGTCCTGTAATGGGTTCTTCGGTCATGGTATCAATGTGCTTATACAATTTCTTGTAGCAACTTTGACAAATGAAAGAGCTACTCTCATCAATTTTAACCTTTTTTCCACAGCATGGTCGTACAATTTTGCGTTGATTTTTCTGGAACACGAACTCAACACCCAAACACTACAAATTGAACACTTACGTTTCATTTTACGATATTCTTTGATATAACTGTTCTGATATGATACTTTGTTTTCAACTGGTAACTTCTTACATAAATTTCCGTGTTTTATATGATGTTTATATTGTACCTACGATCAAGTGAAGTGAACTGCAGCCTAGACTACAATAGGTATTGAATTGTTTCTCGGCTGTAGCGATCAGGTCTATTTGCAGACGGGAGCGAGTAGAGCGGAATTTCTAAAGCGAGAAAGCAACAGAATAACAGATAACGCAAGCGAGCGACGAGTATGAAATGAAAGAGATGTTGTTCACTCTGCTGCTTCTCCGCTTTAGAAATTCCACTCTACTCCTCCCGTCAGCGAGTAGACCTGATCGCTACAGCCGAGAAACAATTCAATTCAATCTCACAGGTCGATAAACATTCTACATCTACAGTAGGTAGTCAATACGTATCAACGGTTCTTCTTTTAAATAATAATACCAATGCCCCTCTGTGTAACGAAAAGAATGTTAGGTAATCAAATTGTCAATATCTACCTAAAGTCTCATTAGTCTTAGTTGCTATAATATTATATAATTATGTCAAGTAAATATTATTTATTATATAATATTTACTTGACATTCTGTGACCTACTCATAGATTTCATTAGTCATAGGTTTGATTGGATGGAGACGCATGGTAATCTACCATGCATCTTCATCGTTTCTACAGGCGGGTGATGTATAAAATGAAGAGTAATGATTTATTATTTAAAAAATTGTATCTCCAAAACGACACGCAGAACATCTCCAATTTTTTGATATGTTATGTAAAATTGAATGCTCTTTCATTTAAAAATACTAAAACAAGGAGTCGTTGAGGCCCCTCGCAGTCAAATTCAAGAAAAACTATTTGTTTTGTATTTTTTCATACAAAAATTGATATATTCAAAGGTTTCGTATTTTTGCTTGGAAATTCAAAAAAATACCAATACAATGGCCAAAAATGACTAAAATCGGTTAAACGGTTTAGGAGTTATAAATTTTTGAAAATTGAAGATTTTGAAAAATCACGATTTTTTGGACCAGTCTAACGCAGAAAGGTCCAGTCTAATAACGAAATAAAAAATACGGGTCTAATATTTTTCGATGTTGAACAATCCTACCGAATATTACAAAATTCTAGAGATCGTATAACTATTTTTCATGGAATTGCTGTATATATATATATATATATATATATATATATATATATATATATATATATATATATATATATATATATATATATATATATATATATATATTTATCAGAGATCGAAGTGATGGAAAATGATGCTTGTGTGTTTGAGCAAATAACTTGAAATTTTCAAAAAAATGTAGCTCAAAAACGAACAATGAACAATGAACATATTTCTAAGTTTTAGATATATTATGTAAAAATGCCTGAATTTTTATAAAAAAATATAAAAATAAATAGTAGTTGTGGTTCAAAAATCATAAAATCAAATATATGACCATTTTAACAAATTTGAGTAAATTAATTATTTTTACCAATATTTTAAAACTGGCAGATTTGCTTGTTTCTAGTTAATTATTGTTATTTGGCGATTTACTTTAAATTGACGGTTATGGAATTTTACACACGCTGAGATCAAGCATGAATAGCTGAGAATATGTTGTAGCTGATTGTGATAATAATTACATTTAAAATTATACGAAGAAGAAAGAAAACGTGTTTTATAGAATTTTTTTTATGAGATGTATGTAATGAAATGTTATGAAATGAAATAGTTATGAAATAGTTTATTCATACGATTAGAGAACATATAAGCATTTATACAATTGAGTTCAAGATTTCTTCCCGTATTCTGTTTGCATTCATGGTATCCTGGTCATGCAAAAAATCTGGTAGAAAATTATCATCTTCGATCTCCAAATCACATTCTTGCATATTCAATTTATAATCAATTCTCTTGTTGTGAAGAGCACAGCATGCATTGATAATTTTAATGACCTTTTCAGGCTTATAGTGCAAGAGGCGTGCTCCAAGAATACATCGAAATGTATTCTTCAAGACTCCTATAGTTCTTTCTACTGTGATCCGAGTTTTGGTGTGTATTTCATTAAACTTGGCATGTCTTGGATTCTGAGAATTTGAGCGATATGGTGTAATCAGGTACGGTTTCAGTGGGTAACCAGAATCACCTAAAATTAAATACATGAAGACATCTATTTAGCATATTTTTTTATCGTCGCTATACCTAAAAGCCATGTGTTCCTTTCACCATTGTTGTAAGTTGCAGCCAAGTGTTGACTTAGACCACTACCGTTGAAAACGAAAGAGTCGTGACAAGATCCTGGATGGTTTGCATCCACAAATCTTATCTTCAGATTGTGATCACACACCTACAATAAGCAATAAGGAAGGTATTGAACAAATGGCTGGCACTTAAGGCTTTAGTATTATACTTTTGGAGTAAAATGTATGCTCTCAGATCTTCCTTTAGCATGAGCAAATGTATATTATTCCTAGTAAAATCTAAATGAAGCAAAATATTGGGTTGAACTGATGTTTTTTGTCACCCTAGAATTTCCTGGTTTAAGTCTTAAGATCTATAAGGCTATCCAGTAATCTGTTCTGAGATCTATCTATCAGCGTAACCAGGGATAAGTTGGTATTTTAAGGCTTTGGTGCATGTTCTTTGCGGTTCAGAGTTATGTGATATAAAATATTGGATTAAACAGAAGCGATTTTTTGACCAAGAACGTCCTCGAGTATTTTTTTTTTAGTTTAAAGTTTATATAGTACACATTCCTGACGATTCATTGAGTCAATCTACTAACCTCCATGAATTTGAATCGTATCCATTAATTAGAACTTGAAAGCGTGGAATGGCCAGATAATAATAAACACCTGGGAAACGCTGGGATTTTTTTTAAATAGATGGCTGGTTATTACGAGAACCTACGAAATCTTGTTTATATTAAAATGAACTGAATGCTCATGGACTCCATAAACCTGCTTTACGCTTGAGTGATCTTCTAGAGAACACGTGTATGGTCCTCTAGGTATATTTAACGTGTAAACCCAAACGTAAAACACATTATCTGATTTATCACAATCGAGCTTCTTTTTAATTATTTGAATGCTTGATCAATAAATACGTACCAACATTACATTCATGCTGTGGAAACCTTTCCGATTATAATAAAGGTGTTGGTCGCTCGCTGGTGAAATAATTCTCACGTGAGTTCCGTCCACGCAACCAATAACCCCCGGAAAGCCCGTTTTATCGTAGAAACCTCGTTTAATAACGTCTTTTTTGTCATCGTCAGAGGGAAATTTAATCGCTGTAGGACAGAGGCCATTTTCCAGAATCAGTAATACTTCACTTAATGCTTTTGAGAAAGTGGGCTGAGCCATTCCTACAAACAGATCGTTTCCAACGCCTTTTTGGTACGAACCTTCGGCAAAAAAACGGAGCGCTGCAGCAAGCTTTATAATTGGCAAAATCGATACTGATCCCACACATGTTCCCATTCCACTTTCCATTAATTCCAAAAGTTTAACGAAGAGGCTTTTCGAGACTCGAAAGTACCGGGTGAACCTGTAAATGTTGAATCAAACTTGTGAATCTTGACAAAGCTTACTCAACCTCAATTAAAAAAAAATATACTCAATCAGAATAGATAAATGAAAATACATACATTTCATTTGAAAGGTCCAACGGATTTGAAGAATCTCTTATACGCCGACGCTGAATGGAAATATATTCCGGACATTCCTCATCACTATCTGTATCAAACCCGAATGAAACTCATTGTTAGAAAAGTTCTTTGAAACCAGTTTTTAAAATGAAAAACTGGTAGCACCAAACGTATTTTCGATTGTAAACAAGCAGAAAATGAAAAAAAACTAAACAGCCTACTTTGCTTAGAAAATGCATATCTTAAAACTTTATTGGCTTTGTTGCGGTGACAACTCTATGAAACATTTGGAATGAGTTAATCTTACTCCAAACTTACATTTTCAACTTTTTACACATTATGGTCCTAAAAAATCCGCCTCCTTATGGAAAATGGTTTCCCTGGTACAAAAAAAGCTACGATGCTCCGTACTGCGTATCTATGAGCATCTTTCAAATTTCTCCGAGCTGATTATGCTCTTTGTGATGGTGGATATGCGTGTCGTTTTGAGTCTGCCCGATATGATAGCCGTTAGTTTACTCTCGAATTGTGGAAAAAGTAGGAATTTGGAGCCTGCGTTACACTAATTATTTGATTTTGCTGGAAGTGTCCGAAAGAAAGTGCCGTAAAGTGGCAGGGAACAAATCACTTTGGTTACCATATAAGCAGCTTCCACCCACCATTTTTCTCTTTTGTTTTTTCTGTTGTCCACATGAGGATGTGTTTAGTATTGATTCATTTAAAACAAAATTTAACTTGATTTTGATTTAAATTTACAAATCAAAATTAACAAGTAGAATTAAGTTATATTTACTCTTTTTCAAACCCGTATACCTGCTTTTATTCCTAATCCAATACTTACAACTTCGTAAAAAAAAACCCCTCCCCTTGGATATGTGATCTAGTCACGATGGGTAGGCCTACGTCATCAGCACTGCGATGGCAACCAAAGACATATCCTGACGTGGTAGTATCACATCTTGAATATTTTGATTTAATGCCGCGTCACATATTTGGCATTGATGCACTGATTTTATAGATTTGATTTTTTAACGCTACCTAATTTTTTCAAAGAAATACGGATTTTTGAAATTGGTATGTCCAAAAATGGCTTTTTTCATATATGTTATGATAAATTCAAATTTATAAAATTTATCAACATGAAATTTTTGTCATATAAGTTCTATACATTGATTATAGTGTTGTCCAATTCTCAGCCAAAAGTATTGATAATTGAAAAGGTTACAGAAGAACATGGCGTTGGAAGCAAAATTTAGCTCGGCTTGTTTTTTGCTACTGAGTATATATATATATATATATATATATATATATATATATATATATATATATATATATATATATATATAATATATATATATATATATATATATATATATATATATATATATATATATATATATATATATATATATATATATATATATATATATATATATATATATATATATATATATCTAACACGAACAAACAAATATAACATAAACATTTCTTGCCTTCAAAAACTTCCACATGCCAAATTTGGTTCTATTTGCTTGATTGGTTCTCGAGTTATGCGAAAATTTGAGTTTCATTCGTATGTTTTCTTTAGCTATACAAAGATTCATAGTTTTCCTTGTAGTTATATATACTTGTACTCCAGAGACCTATTATTTATTTAGAAACAATCTTTAGTTTCAATACTCGGTACAGTTTAAATCTTTGGGCCTCCACATACTCAAGAAATTAACCGTCATGATTTGAATACACATTTAAGGAATGTTTAAATCAATTGATAAACACAAGAGTACATTTTCAAACATTTATTTTAAAATAAGATTAAACCATGTAAAACTGACGCTACAGTTCTTTGTTTGACTGTTTAAGTTCTAGCTTCATTCTCTCATATTTAAGGACTTCCATTTGAAACTCTAACTCATCTGCTCTTATCTTCTCCATTCTAGAATAATGCTCCTCTTTAAAATCATTTTTTCCTTTTTAATTTCTAGAGCTTCTTTCTGGATCTGGAGGCTTTCCCGGCTGTTTTCCGTGAGTTGTCTCATGAAATCAGTCTGTACCTCCAAAAGTTTCATTCTATAATTCCTCGGCGTTGAACGCTTTGGAATTACAGGTGTCCTTATTGAAGGTACAACAACTGGTTCACGTTTATCAGTATGATTTTCTTCGTATTCGTCATTTGATGACTCCGACGAAATGTTTTTTGGGGATTGTCGTCTCGGGGATTGTCGTCTCGGAGAAAGCTGCGGAGTAAGTCCAAAAGACGGACCTGTTTATTAAAGGAAAGATTATTAAATATGTAAAACAATTTCATGCAGCTTATTACCTGCATGGTCAGTCGTTTTCTCAAGAGACAGAAGATTCACAACTGCCTCTTCATAAGCCGACAATACCATCAGTCGGTTTGGTCCTCCTCCAGTTGCATTTACCTCCGTTTTATTATGCTGTAGCTTTCGTTTCACCTTCATTTTTAAGTCACTCCACACCTGGGCATAAACATACGCTAAAATATATTTTGTTTCTTCATGACACTAGCAACAAACCTTTTGCCATTCCGCTATTTTTCTGGTGGGTGGACCCGCGCTGTTCAATTTTGCTGCTATTTCATTCCAAACTTCAGTATACTGGTCTCGGCCAAAATTAGCACTCTCCGCAAACTTCAGGCCCTTTGCAGCCGCTGGGTTCTCCTCAAGCATTCCAATCATCAGCTGGAATTGCTTCTTGTTGGTAATTTTTTGTCTGAAAGAGGAAAACTTTTTACGTTTAAACAGATATATTCTTTCAAATTCAATTATACCTGTTTTCTGCCATTTTAAACGTTCAACGTTATCGAAACTGCTAGAAACCACGGATGAAAAACACCACAAAAAAATTGTCACGTGCTCACTAGATGCCGACTCTAACCGTCACTTTTTTGCTTCTTTCGTCACATCACTGCGACTGTGGGAATACATCGACAAATGAACTGAGTTCATCGCGGGTGAAGTTTGTCACTTACCCCGTCTCTCGGAATACCAAAACATGGGTGACTCGATTGTCACCTAGTGACGTGACTGTCGGAATAACCACCAATGAATTAATGTTTAATTTCAGTTCAGGAATGTTTAATTAGCAGCACAAGCACCTTTTTTTATGCGCAAATGGTTAACCGAAGGAATCTTGAAGGAGATCGTAGTGTGCTGTGGTCTAAGCGAGACGTGAACAGTTTTATGTTGCCTGCTCTGAGAAAAATTCTATCGTTATACCGACAATTAAATCATGGTCAAGATGACTATTGCATATAATGGTTACAAAAACCATGAAAATTGACGAATTTTCCACGTTCATGGCATTTTTGACTATGATCGTAGTAACATGGACTATTCCGACATAATGGTAAATATTGAATCAACTATTTTAATGGTCGTTTTGACCCTGATCATAGTCGGTTCAAAATCACTATACTGCAATAGCCATCCTAACCCCCAATAATGGTAAAATTGACCACCCAATTTGCCTCTGTGTGTTTCATAGACTATACATGATCAACTGGAATTCAGCTAAATATCCTTTATATGTTTGAAACCCAATTAGCTTTAGGTCCCGTGGAGTAAAATTTTAAGGTAATTATACAGGAATTTACCATGGGGCGGAGAGAACACATCTCCCACATAGCATTAGGTAGAGATTACTGCTCTCTGTTTGTTGTATCGTGCCAACCGCTGAATGTCATAGCTTTATGTAAAATCGTATGTATTTCACACGTTAAAACTGTATTTTGAGCAGCAAGCGTAAAAATTTTTTTTTTCAAATATTTATGAAGATTGTACCTGACGATGTTTTATTATTATAAAACGGATTATTTTGTGTAGACCATTTCTTGTACATTTATGTTGCTTTTTTTTTTTGTAAAAATGAAGAATTTATCTGACGAAGTTCTTTACAAACGGATTATAATGAGTTGGCAATTTTATTTTTTTTAATTTTATTTTTTCACATTTACAATACTACAATACTCACTATTTTGTTCGTCACAATGATGATGATGGAAATTTGTATAATGTTGTGTTAGTTTATAAAAAAAAAAAAAAAAGAAAGTAGTCTACAATTGTTTGAGCCTCGCGCGCGGTATACAGATATGATGGACTTCTTTTTGAATTCGTAAAAAAAAATTGGCCTTTGATGCTTTAGATGGTACTATGAAATAGTAGCGAGTTGTCTGGCTGAATGTCGGGGAATTCTACGTCAATTTTTTTGTGGTTGAAAGTAAAAGTTTGATTAGGGCCGGTCGAGGATTTTTTCGGTTTGGAAATTTTCTCGATCTCCCTGATTGGGGATATCCTTGGTCCGCCCAAAACTAAGGTGGCGGTTCCATTAGTGTTGGAACCTCTGACTTGTAGCGGGCAGTATCGGATATTGGCTTGTCTTTTGATAATGTCCTTTAACTGGATTCTGTGATCTGAATTGCAACAGAACAGAATTTCCTGATCGCTGGGAATACTTGCGAACTTTTGTGGTTAACATCAAAGCTTTTCACAATTATGTCGCTGTGAAGCAAATGGATACTTTTGAAGAAATTTATATCTGTAGATGAAATCAGTTCGTTTTTTTTGCATAACTGGTTTGAATTGTTACCAAATTAATTATCTTAGAGATAAAATCGTCTAGCTCAAACCTTTGTAGGGGTAAGGGTGGGACCATCATCATCATCATTATGTTGTATGGGACTACAGGAACTCATTACCCTGTTCGGTGAGTTGGTGAGTCTGCCTAAAATATTGCAGGATTTGAAAGTGTGGTCCACAAAGAAATAAATGGTGTCCGGCGGCAACACTGTCAGAGTGATTTGGTGCCTTTCTGGTACTCTAATTAAGTCACCACGGCCAACCGTTCCCCATTACACTTTTTAAGTGGCCCCGTAACGCTGGTAGAACACCGTTTCGTGATGCGTTACGGGGTATCAGATCTACCACCGAACCTTAGTCCTAATTAATTTAAACTAAAGAAAATATTTGTTTTTGTAGTCAAAGGAACGTATAATAGTCCTTATTACATTTTATGTCTTGTGAAAAGTGACAATTCTCGGGTTGCGCCACCTAGGATGAGCTTGAAATAAAGAAAACATGGTTAGTCTTCATTTATGTGAATTCTCATTTTCTATTTGATGTTCTATAGTTTGAATTAGTTAGGACTAGGGTTCTGATGCATGGTCAGTATCGGAGTTGTTGTTTGTTTTGTTGCAATGAATCCGGTTTTGACTGATAAATGGGCGCGCCTTTGAAGAGTGCTATCGCTTGCAAAGGTTTAAACAGCGGAAACTTTCAATTAAGCCTGATTCATTGCCAACAAACAAAAAATGACAACTGTAACAACACCGAATACTTCATCATTTCTCAATAGTGATGAAGTAACTCGGCATGCACTAAACAAAGGATACGGGATATACTACAATAGATCAAATTACTGGTCGCAGTAGTTTTTGTCCCGAACAGAGGAAAAAAAATGATCGTTGTCAAAACGACCATTAAAAATAGTTGATTCAACATTTGCCATAATGTCGTAATAGTCCTTGCTACCATGATCATAGTCAAGAATACCATGAAGTGGTGAATTCGATCATTTTCATGGTTATTGTAACGATTATATACGATAGTCATCTTGACCATGATTTAATTGTCGGTATAATATACCACGATTATAGTCGGTTAAAAGCACTATACTTTTTGTCTCTGTGTAGTTAATGCTCAACCGCTTGAAGTTTGGAGCATCACTTAACCTTGTTAGACTGGATGCTCCCAACGACCCTTTTAAATAAATACATTTTTGTTCTCTACACCAACTATTCATTTCCCTTTCCTTTGATATTTACTGAAGACTACGTGGGTTCCCCGTGTCTTCTTAAGGTAGATACCATTGGAAGTTATAGTTAGTGAGCTCAATATTAGTTCGCAGTCCTATGTTGCTACTGAAGTGAATTTGCGGAAAATAATACATAACTGATTTCCACCTTTCAGGATTTGAACCGCAGTAAATCGAAGCCTGATCTTCTTAGTGAATGGTGTGTATATATTAAACGGCATATCTATCGATCCAGAGTTTTTTACTTTCTATATTCATAAATTTGCATGAAAAGCTCTCTGGCTCTATCTGTATTTATTATTTAACACACATCTTTGGCTTCGACACCGCACAGACTAGGAATACTCAATTTTCTTTTTAAAGACTATTTGCTAACATTAAAATCAAAATCACCAAAAACATCACAAACAATTATTAAAAAGCCTGCAGCATCTTTCAAGTGGGCTATAATAGCCATCTAAAAGATAATTTATTTAACAACATTTAAACCAGGAAACATTTCAACCAGTAAAATTAGAAGAAAGAATAGTAATTTCCATTGTATTCCCACCAAGGGGCAAGACAGCTTTCGAGTGAGTAACTTTTGTCTTCAAATTTACTCAGGATTCATCAAATTTGCTCACTCTATGATGTTCTTCACCCCCAAGATAAAGAGTGGTGGGAATGCCAAAAAACGTGTGCGAAAATGAAAACAACAACTTCACTCATATTTGATCATAAAACTCACATTTGCTCAGAATGCATCACCTTCCTTCAAACTGCTTGAATGTGACGGTGGCAAGGGTGACACCCTTAGCAAGCAATAACAGCAGTATGTTTACTGTCTTGGAAAATTATTTACTATCGTTCCATAAGAAGTTCTCATTTTAGGCGAAATAGGTCGCAGTATTTGGAGGAGGAATTGGCAAGTAGATTGTTTAATACTGTTTCATTGTTTTTCTTGCGGGAAGACGAAAAAGAGATGAAATATATGAAATTTATAGACTGTCGAACATTAATTATTCCCATTGTACGGATTGACTCTACCCATTTAACGTTGGCTTCGACTGTGGGAAGCTCTTAATAAAATAATTAAGCTTCACTTCTCTCCAGATCTTCGGTAGCTCAGTATCCTGGCAGATGAAAAGTGAAACTACTCAATAAACATGTTTTTAATGGTCAATGGAGTACTGAAGTTCCTGTTAACGATCTACTTTACCGTTCACTCGAAGGACTTACTTCATTAATTAATTAGCTCTGAAACAGTTACCACGATGCAAAGCACTCCACCAAACAAGCCAGCAAATATATACTAAATTCCGTGTGGGGACTTTGCCGTTTCACTGAAAACGAACAACCGAGCGCGCAAAGTTAAAGTTGTGAATTTTGCTCAAAACTTAGCAGGATTTGTCATCAACTAACCAAAAGAACGAACGACCGTAGTACTGTCCACTTCAACGTATGTTTTTGTACTGATTTATTTATAATATTCCTATTCGCTTCACAGCGGCGGTAGGTGACAATCGGTTATCGGTCGTGCGAAACACTCTCTTGCTGTCTTGCGTTTAGATAAGTCAGGTGTTGGGTTAAATATGAAATCAAATTCAATTAAGTTTAAAACTACTATATACTGATGTGATCTCCAACATTTTTCTTCCTGTCTTAAACTTATATTAGAAAGGGAATGTCATCAGTAATCCAAATGATTTTTAGTTGGTAGTAAATTCTCCTCAAGCGCCCTATACTCCGCGCAAAATCGGAGTCTAGTCCTGATAGCCTCCTCATTCTGCCTACGGGACGTTCAAAATCGAATTTCCGTACAACATTTATCTTTGCCCGGATTTGCATTTCTGTAGAAGCAATCTTTTAATGCCGTACTGCTTGATAGTTTCAACGATAGCTTATTGCTACATAACCCACAGAGAACCTGAACTCCGTGGGTTTGTCATAATAGCTCACAAAATTGCGTGAAGATTACCACAATGTTGATCCGGTAGACTTGCACGACAGACATTTCTTGTTTTGGTTATTCCACTGTCAAAACCAAGCTTCACAAAAGGTGAACATTCCTACCTATGACAATATGAATCCAGTGAATAAGAGATACTCATATTTGCTCAGAGTAACTCAGGATTGCTCAGTGTCTTGCCCCTAGATTCCCACTACCTTTATTACGCGTATTACATCTACAATGTGGAGACTTCTAGCATAGACTTACTCTAAGACCAGTAGGTCTCGAACAAATACGATTTTTTCTTGGCTCAGTCAGTACTAGCACCACAGAGAACAGACATCCAAACTAGAATATATTTCTCAAAGAAACATGTGTAAGGATTCCAATTAAAATACGTTAAAACACTATTGCCATCTCTCGGGCAGTGACCACTTGCGATTTTTAATCGAACATGGGTAAGATTCGTTGACCGTGTGGTGAAAGAACTGAACTGCCAAAAAATTTAGTTGATGAATGCCATACACATTATTTCCAGTGAAAACTACATGTATAGATGTTGAGAAAATTTCCCACTCGAAAAAATCCTAGACTGGCTCGGGAATCAAACTCAATTCCCTTTGACTTTCAGCCACTGAAGAATCAACAAGGAATATCCTGATACAGCAACTGTTCGCTTACTGAGTGCTGTTTAACTGGGCTGCTTGTTAACTGGGCTGCTTGTTATCTGGGCTGTTTGTTAACTGGGCTGCTTGTTAACTGGGCTGCTTGTTATCTGGGCTGCTTGTTAACTGCGCGTTTGCTAACTGGGCTTTAGTCCAGGTAAAACGCTGGCCAGACTAAGCAGTTATAACATGTTATAAGCCTATCTTGATTACGAATTTCTTGTTAAAATTATTTAACAACCGTTATAACATGTTATAACTCTGTAGTCTGACCAAGGCATTAATAAGCAAATAAACTTCAAAAAACAGCATTTGACATTTTGTTGTCAAAATCAGCAAGGGGCATGTAAAAGGCATATGAGTTTCGTAGAGGATTGGAAAATGGTTAAACTGTACGAAATTGAGTCGTAATTTCATACAAACTAAGTCAAACATTTTGCACAATGGGGTGCACAATAAGCTACATCGCAATAACGCATAAGACTTAAATACAATATTTAATTTATGTATTGTGCAATGAAATATCCCAACCGAAATCTGATCGAAAGCCCCCTCGAAGTTTATTTACATTTGAAATGTCAGCCCTGTTACCGAGCAGCATCCGCTAACTGGGCTGTGCGGTGGGGTAGTGGCAACCACACACCTGCACGATGGTAGCTTTGACCTTGGATCTGTAAAGTGGTAGGGAAAGGAACCGCTGGTAAGCATGGTTTATCAAATTAAATCTTAATGTAGAAGGATCTGTTCGCTCATCACCATGAGGCCCCAAGAGTGGACAGTTATGTTTGCTAGAATGAAAGATAAAAAGAGAAAGTGTTGATAGTTCTGTCAGTGTACGGCAGGTTGAAAATTGAATAGAAGTATTGAAAATTTAGCGAAGGGCTTGGATATAGGGATACTCGAACGAAGGACGTATTCCCTTTGCCTAACATGCCCAATGCGGTGTAGGTCAAGGCACGAACGCATCCGACACCTTGGCAGGCTAGGCTACAAAACATATCAATTATAGTAAGTAAATCCCATAATGGAGGAACCCATTAACCCATACTGCTGGGGACCAGTATCACAACACTGTACAAACAACCGCAAGAAACATTCACAAGCTATTTGTAGTACATGAGCACGATCAACCCCGTTCCTTGCCAACCATAATGCCAAATGGATTCGGTCAGTTGTTTAGAAATTGATCTAGTTTTCTAGTATTTATGCCAAACTATCATTATACCGGGGCTATCCCATATGGCATAAGATCGCTTGGCATAATGTTATTTGGCATAAGATGTTGGATAATCAATGGTCATTTGGCCTATATACCGTTTGGCATAAAAAAAAGAAAAATATTCCGGTCATTTGGCATAAACACCATTTAGCATTAACATCGTAAAATGCTGCTGAAGTGGATAGTGGGCATAATTATAATTTAGCATAACTTAGACATTCACAACTCAATTGGTATAAAGGTCTTTTGGCATTGGCACCGAACAGTTAAGGGTCACCCACAATTGATACGTTGCGGATGCGTTGACGTAAATTTGACAGAAAAGCTATGGGAAAACTGTCAAATTCACGTAAACGCATCCGCAACGTATCAATTGTGGGCCAGCCATTAGAGAAAGATTATTTGGATTGAAAATCTGTAAATTAAGATTTCTTCAGAAACTTTTGGCATAAATACTAGAAAATTAGATCAATTTCTACGCAATTAACCAATTTCATATGGCATTATAGTTTCGGCACAACATTTAAAAATTCGTGAACCCTGTCCTTCGGTTCAGAAAGGGGTATGGGCGCGTTCTGCCAGCATGGTCGCGGCAGATTTCATGTTTGAATAGGCTGTCACATAAACGTTCAAAAATGCCTGAACCAAATGGACAGCTTGTAATGACCACTTGAAGATGCGATGGGGGATCATTGTCCTGAAATTCCCAAATGTAGTACGTAGTAAAATGTTTCTGTCTTCTGAGTAAACGATTGGAAACTCATCGAGAATGATCTCTCATATGCATCCGTCGAACCATTCTGAATGGCCGTTGTGAGAATATCACCATGAAAATCTCACATGCGCATAGCATGTTACCAATTACTAATGTTTCTCTCCTTTCTTTTTCCGATCCCATGGCCGTGAGCGGTGTCTTATGACATGTGAGTCTCGATATGCGCTACCAAAGTCAGCTCTTCAAAAGGAGAAACACCGAGACGATAATATGGACCCTACATCAAAGGAAGGTTGAATCAGTAAGTGAGGAACGAGGAACCCTAACCAATTTTACTTTTAACCAAACAAGCTAACACCAGCTTCAAGGTAAGATGACTGCAAAATCAAGGTAACAAAATCATACTAATTTTTTATATATTTATGTAACATCATATGTTGGGATAAAAGAAGGGACCATCAGAGTACCCGATTGAAGCGATTTGGATAAGAAGAGTGGGACTGCCAACTTCCTGTTGTTAACATTTTGTGAATAGAGGCCCAAGTAACACCAAAAACATCTCTTTGGTCAGTTATCTCGAAATTATGCTAGACAAGAGTATTAAAAATGAAATGAAAAACATCTTTTGTCATGAAAACGCTGAAAGGATGTTATCGCAAAACATTGGCCTATCATATCACTCATGTATTTTTCTAGAACACATGACTTTATTTTCGACTCATATATAACCAAAACAGCGCAATGAACCGATTTTTGTATAGCATCTTTTAGGTCGTGTGAGAAGTATTAAAGATGCGCTGCATAACATGCTTTTGACAAGACGATGTCTTATCTTGGTATTTACAGCATCACAAAAACCAACAGGTTATAATCAAGTTATTGAAAAGTAAAACTAAATGCAGAAATTCATGAACACAACAATTCAATCCAACAAGTGTCAAACTAGCAGATGTAGACACAGATCGAATTTGACAGTTATGTTTGTTATGAATTTGATGAATATGTTTATGAATTCCCATTACTTTTTATAAATTTTTCATAACGATTAAAAAGCAGACCCAGCCCATTTGCAATATATCTTGTTAAGAAACGGAATTCTGTCGAACTACAAGAAAAAAATAATCATATTTTTCGGAACTACAGCGAGCAGCAATAACAATCCCCATCAGCAGTTGGATCATTGTGATGGACGACAATAAACGTCGTTTTCTCTCGAATTAATGGAGCCAAATGACATGTCACTAAAAAGATGTCATAATATGGTTATTATGATGTTATAATAATTAACTCAAAAAATTTGCATTGGACCATCATGAGTATGTTATTAGAAAGCTCTAAAGATGTATTATGGACTCAATTTCAACTTCACGTAATAGCTATGGACAAAATTACAGTGCCGGTTCAAATTTTGATTACAATTATCACTAAAAATTTCGAGAGATGCATTTTTTTGTCGATGATTGAGATGATACATTATCAGTAAGAAAGAAAATTAATCGATAATCTAGAAAAAAAAAAAAATGTTTTAAAAATAATTTTAATCGACAGTGTAGACCATGTGTCTAATCCACCATGATGATGATTTTTGATGATTCCAACAGAGATGCTGAACACTTGCAAAATCTAAGAGAATGTTCTGTTGTTTTTTAATCTTTAGAACGGGGCATAAATTATGCAGGAGTAAAACAAAAAGTTGCACCATAAAAGCGGCCTCGCATATGATATTTTGTTACACGTTCTGAGCATTAACAATCTTTAGATTTCTAATATTTATTTAATATTTGATTTGGCCAAAAACGATTGTATTTTTTTTACTATGAGTTGTAAATATCAACTCATAAACAAAGGGAATTTTCTCAATCATAATAATCTTTGTTGATTTCTGTTTGTTTGACATTTCTCAAACAAGCATGTCATTTTCTTGTATTTCTGCAATGGTTTTTACTTTGAAATTACTTGATTATAACCTATTTGTTATTATGATGCTAGAAACTATCAAGGTGAAACATCATCATGTTCAAAGCATGTTATTCAATACATCTTAAAAAAGTATTATTAGTCTTAAAACTGTATATAAAAACTTCTTGTGTGACCTTAAAGATGTTTCAAATAGGTCGATTTATTGCGCTGTTTTGGTCATATAAGATACCAAAAATAAGTTATGTGTACTAGAAAAATACATGAGATCATGTATTAAAGATGAATTTTTGATCATTACATAACAAGTTGTGTTACTTGGGGGGCGGGCTCTTCTCCCCATCTAATGGGAATTTTTAATTGGCGAGGGCTCGGTTTTGGTGTGGTGAACTTGTTTCTGGAAGGAGATTCTCTCTAGAACCCTGTAGCTTTGGGTTGCACGTAAGTGTCTCTGCTTACGGGCCCACAATACGTTTTTGGCCCTTCATACAGGAACATGATGAAACATTTAGCACAGTACAACCTTGATCAAATCGTTTAATTAAAACAGTCCAGTGCTATAGGCAGTTGCCTTGCTACATTAGATGGTAGTTCAAATCATCATCAACATTTAAATATTCGTGAAAAATAAATTATTTAGTGTAATAATTATATCATAGAATGTAAAATAATTTTAGTAAATTTTAAAGAACAGCCTAATTAGTAAAGAAGAAAGATTATAATACTTCACACATAGGACTATTTGTGACAATTACGTTTCAGTCGGTTCGAATGAATGCCAAATATAACTAATCAATACATACTTTTAGTCAATCTAATAATTCACTGTTTAACATCAGAGAAGAAAACATTTGATTTTCAAATTTCAATTTCAACCATGCAACCTGTGAGCGCCATATTTTGAAGAACAGCTCATTCAAAAAGAAGGGAATATTAAAATGGATAAAAACCTATGCCAATATAATATTATTGGCATAGATTTATATCCATTGTAATATTCCCTTCACCGACAAACCGACAGGAATGACAATAGAAAGTGTTCTCATATTTCTGTTCAAATCATATTACTGACATCTATCTTTTATCTTCTCTCAGTCGATCGTTTATCGAAGCCACAAACGAGTTAGAGCATCTCCAGGAGTGTTGTAGTTCTAGATTCATTTCATATGTGAGTTATAAATTTTTCTCTTGGGGAAATATATAACAAACCTACCCAAGTAACCATGAAGCTCTATATAGATACATCAATTATGCATTATATTACGATATAAGTTTTTGGTATAAAGCAATCTTACACCCCGTTCGCACTACAACCTATATTACTTGATATAGAGTATCTTGATATCAAATCCCATGCACATTATTTCCAGTAAAAACTAGATGTATAGATGCTGGTATCAAGATAGTCTATATCACGTAATATAAGTTGTAGTGTGAACGGGGTGTTATCTTACTTGCGTCCTTAAAGTAGAACAAGAGTCGAAAAGGGCCCCACTCCTGTCAAATTAAAGCTAGCGCACATGCTTTATTGAAGCCCGAAAATAAGTATATTTAGGGCATAGTTACTTTTTCAGCAGTTGAATTACTGCTTCTACTGAAATGTTTTATTGCATTTTTTATACATGCAAAGCATATATAGAGCTTGGGGTATTTTGGAAAAAGAAACATCGAACAAATATTTAATTTTCTTCTAGATGAATTCATTTTTTCTGTTACGTTTTATTGTGGGGATATTATTTTATTTTAATTTATGGCATCTGCGCGTAACAATGATGGGATATATTTTTAATAAGCTCAAATGTGTTTTCTACATCGGGATTCGAACCAAGGCTTCTTACGACTGATCGATGAATGCCGGTTGTGTTAACGCTCTTAACCATAAGAGCAATGGAATTATATAAGACAACTGCATAATATTAAGGAAGCACATCCCAAACATACCCTCTTTGTCGTTCTATAAAAACATATTTCATGCAGCTATTTTTAGATTTTTCTTGCTGAACACGCTATTGAGACTGCGATACCCTAACATTTAATCAGTACAAACCTCAACCCGATACGAGCTACAAATGAATTCATACCTACCGCCGTTCATCACACAACAAGCCGACACAATTTTGATGCCCGGTGCAGGTTGAAACTGGATCATCAATGAAAATGATAAATATGATAATAAAGATTGAAAAATCCTCTGAATATAAACAACGTCCTCTGAATATAAACAACCAGAAAAACCCGCGGCTCCCCATAATGCATCCATACTTCTTGCTGAAATTTTAAGAATCAAACTTTCTGGTTAAGGAGAATGAAGGTGACAATTCTGAATCTGACAGGCAGCTCAGCTCGAGCATATGTTTTTCATTTCCAAAGTGAAATTGGAAAACGTCATCCAGATGATATTGCATCAATGCTACTTTTCAGCTAGCAATGAAGCATTTATTGAGACAATGCATTAATGGATCATTTAATGCGTATTTAACGTTAAGCTGTTTGTAGAAATATAGTAATGCATCATAACATGTTTAATGTATAGGTAATGCTACATAGCATGGAAGCTGTTGAAAAAATGTGATATGGTATTACTGTTGCTGATAGTCGGTCGAATTAGTGTTATGATATAATGCTTGTGGTTACTTGGGTACACACTTAGAAAATTTTACAGTATTCGGTAATGTTTTACCGAACTTTCAACAGCTGAACAGTTCGGTAATCCAATTTAACGGACTTCGGTAAAATTTGACAAGTTCCGGTAATTTTTTTACCGGAATACTGTAAAATTTCACCGAAATCCGGTGAATGGGATTACCGAACGTTCAGCTGTTGAAAGTTCGGTAAAAAATTACCGAATACTGTAAAATTTTCTAAGTGTGTACCTTCTCTTCAGCAGCAGTTCCAAATATTGTTCTAAACCTTAAGACTTGAATGTGTGTATGATTGACAATACATATATTTTGATTTGTCACGAAATACCCAAGTAACCACAAGCATTATATGATTGCACTTATTCAACCAAAAATCAACATCGGTAATGCGGGATCGCATCAATTCAACAGTTGTCAACTAATAAAGCGTTAGATTAGCTTAAGAATGTAGTTATGCATTACCAGTGCAATAATGCTACTTTAGCAATGTCTTATGGCATTACAAAAGATATAGCATTACTTCGAGCTTAGTTGGGCCCTTTTCAGCTTTAATCCAACTTCAATGATGCACTAGACGTAATACATATGCCCTATATATGCATGCTATTACAGCCTCGTGGTTACCCGGATAAAAATAACCATACAATTACAATAAAATAATATAAAGTAACATTTAAATCTATTGACGACCATGAATCTTATTGTTCTTGTATCAGGTAAATGAAAAATGAATATTGTCATTACAATAGATCTACTATTTACCCTATATGCTAGAATTTTCAACAAATGTGAAACAATAAAATCAATAGTAATTGACTCAAATTTGTTCGGAGAAAAACGATTTTTTCTATAGTTAAGATACATAACAACCCCCTAATTCTATTGTCGATGTCGCAATATACATTAGATTCTATTGTGGAAACAATAACTTTTATTGTCATCTTATCGTCATGAACGATATAGTCAATTTTCCATACGATTGATTCTATCGTATGGTTACAATACATTTAATTGTAAATCTATCAGAATTTTTTTACGGGTACTTGGGTAGGAAAAGACATTCAAAATGACTGACGAATGGTACGAATTTATCACCAGTGAAATTGATTTGAATGTCACTTGGTTTTAAACATAGAATATGTTTGAAATGAAGCAAGTTTATGTTTGCGGCCAGAATAAACCAAGTTTATGTTTAAGTTTACCTGGAATATGTTTGTTATCACGGAATTTTTTTTGCGTGTAAAATCTGTAAATCCACTTTACTGAAAAAATAAATAAAATCAAACGTTTTGTTTCGGTAAATTGGCGTCTTGCAGTTAAACTATTGCAGCAAATGCGAACTATGTGTGTGGAAAAACAAACTTGTGTAACGATGATGATTCTCAAATTGGCTAGAATTCTCGTAGCAGTTTTAACAGTTTACAAACACTAACATGAATTTACTGAGTTTAAAATCATTTCAAGAGAAAAAAATGACATTCACAGATAGGAAATAAAATTTGCTTTTAGTACAATACATTGTTTTTTTGGGATTTTGTAAAAAGTGTCCCTAAAAATGTTACTTAAAAATATCGCCAGTCTAAGTGAGGGGTGATGTTTTTGTTTTGTTTCAGCTGATAAGTGGGAGAAAGTCCGAGCCAGCATCCTCGTAGTGGACATATTGGATTGCGCAGCGGATTCCGTTTGGTCTATCCGAGAAAGGAGCTGCGTTTTTTATGCCGGACATGTAATTTGTAATAATTTCCCCTTTACATTCCATATTGTTCCCTACAATAATTAGCATTACGATGCAAAAACTGTTTTCAACTGTTATCCAGCTAATTTTTTCCTTTGATACGCTTATTTTCGTGGCAAATAGTAATTTTACACAGAATTTTTACGAAACTCATCGCCTTTTGACATTAATTAAGATTCCATCATCACATGTACATGAGCGCCGCCTAGGTGTCGTTAGGACGTGCAAGGCCCCAATTATACCGATACTTTAGGTTTTGTCACCAAAACCTAATTTTCGGTAAAATGAAAACCTTATTTTCGGTAATCTTATCTTAGTGTGTAGACACTATCACAATGACAAAAAATATATTTATAAGGCCGTTTTCAGCGGTCGCGATCTATTCTAAATTTTGACAGTTAAATAGACCAAACGAAATTTTCCATTTTCACCGGGGCGTTCTAAATTTGATTTTCGAACAGTTCTGTTGTAAATAAAATAGAACTGTCATACGTTTTGTTTTATTTCGCGCCAAAATTGAAACGGAATCCAGACAGTTCTAAATTTGTTTGACAGTAGTAAAAAAACAACAACAAAGTCGAATGATATGATCGGAATGGCCATAAAAGTGTTTGTTTTGTAAAGTGTTTACAAGGAAGTGAAGTGGAAAGTGTGAAGACAATTGAAAATTGCCCATTGCCCTGCATTACCCGAAACTTTCAGGTTTGGAAGTGTGCTTTCGGAAGTTGCGTAATTTTAAACGGTCCTCAATCAACAGGTAACCAAAGAGAAAATTATTTTTTATGTTGGTCTTTTCCAACGGTGCACAGCATAGGGAAATTCTGCAATAGAATTTGACAGAACTTTTCTATCAAATTTGCCATTTTTTGTTTTTGTATTTATTTCAGACGAAGAAATTATAACTCACCGATCTAGGCTGAAGCGCTGAATTGTGGAAACGCTGCTCCGCTTTTTTTATGCTGGTTTTCATCTTGTCAAAAGATGAATTTCGATGAAGGTATGATTTATTTTAACTTATTTGATTTCAACTCTTTTGCAGATGAGGAATTCTTAAGGAATCCATTATATTCAGTTACGGCGCTGCCAACCAGTTAGCAGTAGATTGAATCGTGGAACCACAGTTTGAGGATTAAGGTTTTCCTTCGTGGGTTTCCATAGTGTCCATATGATTATGGATGGAGAAGAGTCCCACGCTACATCTCCGACTCAGGGAGGGTTTGAAGAATTTTATTTGCCTCTTTCAGGAAGAACACTCCGTCGTCTCCGGTCGTGTTTTTTTTTGCAGAAAGCTTACGACTTTTAGAGCGCTGTTACAAGAAAGTGTCGAATGGGGACGATATCTGCTTCAACGCATGTAGATGATTCTTTGGTGTAGGGTAGCAGACCGGATATTCTGCGGATGCATCGTTTGAAGATTAGAGCAAGGTTTTCAATGATATTGTTGGAACTTCTGCACAGCAGCTCGGTACGATACAATAGTTTGCTGAATAGTACCGCTTTCATTATTTTCAACCCTACATACGTCGCCGTTGGTTTTGGTGTTGGTGTGATGATATGTAGTAGACTCAACCGGTTTTAACACTGCTTCCATGTGCGATCGCAGTGAGGTTTGAAGCTCATGGGACGGTCTAGGTATACATCGTTCCTATTAGCATTCTTTCTCGCGTGGTGTTTTTTCGAGCAGAGATGGGAGCATTTGCTCTTTTTTGGCGACAGATCGAAGCCGACGGATGATGCGGATACTTGCTCGATTGTACATTTTAGTTTCCTGAGAAATAATTTGGGTTTGTGTCCTATGGCAAGGAGATGAATACTCCATATGGTAGTGATTCGAATACTCCATTCATAGCGATGAGAAAGATGGGTACCGCCATTTCGTATCTCCGATGCACAATTAAAACGTTCTGTTATTAGGAAGTAATGAATAAAGGCGAAGGTATTACCTTTGTTGTCCTTACATGCCAGCGTGGTTAGCACATCGGGAGTCCAAATACGGCTATACGCCTACGCAAGGTCCAGAGCAACCGAATCTATGTGAGGGCCTTTCTTAAATGCGTCGTTCAGGACTTGACCGAGGGTAGCAAAGTAGGTGCTTGTACCATATCCTTGGCAAAAAGCATGTTGACGATGAACGAGGAGGTCGTTGTCCCGGATTAAATGCACAAGTCTTCGGTTGACAATCCGTTCCATAACCTTACCGTAACAGACTAGTCAGTGTGATATGCCGGTTTCCGTTTGGTTTGGTCCGCACTGAGTCTTTCTTGGGGATAGGGATGACAAGACTATGTCTCCACTGCTCGGGAAAATTTCTACTTGCCCAAATCCGGTTGTAGCTTTCTAGTAGGACTTTTCTGCCGATGGGGGAGAAGTGGCTAAAGAGTGGATAACCTATTTCATCGGGACCGGTGGATTTTCCATTCCCACTGGCTAACGCGAAAGCCGATTCGGCTGTAGAAAAGGGTTCGTCCATCGGATCGTCAAGCCGGTTGTTTGGGGGTTGTATAGATTTAATGGTAAGCAAAAACTTGTCGATTTGAGTGAAGTTGTGGTTGCATCCGCTGCGTGTGTTGAGTTCGGCGAAAGACTTAATGAAGATGTCAGCAATTTCTCTGCTATGTTTATTGCAACTATGTTGCTGTTTCTTTTCCCTCGTCATGCGTTTAAGTTTTTTCTATTGTTCGGACGATGTGCTTTCGGTCGCTCAAAAAGTCGTCCCACGTCTTGTGCTTGGGAGTGCGGATAATATCTCGGCAGGCATTGCGTTCCAACCGGTAGTACATAGCTTCTGTCTGGGCACCTGGATGTCGTTTCACTAGGGCTTTTTTCCTAGCTTTTATGGCGTCTATTGTTTTGTTTGTTCCTGCGTTTGGGCTCGTTCTTGGAATGGCTTCTGAGACTGCTGTAAGAATGGCATTCGTGAGTTCCTCTAGCGATGAATTGACGTATATGGAACTAGCTTTTCTTAAGGTTCTCGAAGAGTTGCCAGTCGGCAAGCTAATTTTGCCATCGGGGGCGTCTTGTTGCCTTAGGTGCGGTGAAGCTGCAGTGAATTAATATGGGATGGTGGTCGCTGCCCAAGAAATTTTCGGCAATTGACCACTATACGCTACCGGAAAGCAGCTCGCTGGCTAAGGATACGTCAATTGCAGAACTCGTATGCGGTTGTAGAAAGGTGTTAGAACCGTCATTCACAGTAGTTGCGCAGTTTCGGCTCTTAGTACCGTACGGGCTGTTTTCTTTGCGTTCTGCGTTGACTTGGTGTGTTACTGCTACCTGGAGAACGAGCTCTTCAGATTCTGTTTGATTTCTTGGATGATGGTATCTCGCGCTGTCCTTAGGTGGATCTGCCTTTTTGCTGCACTAACTGCCCTTTTTGCTACACTAGCTTCCAGCGCTCATCCACGCTAGTACCGTTGTACTGCTGACAATCGGCTACTCGGTGGCCTGCTCGACCACACGATAAGCATTGCTTACCTGGTTTACCGATGTTGGGTGCTGTAGCAGTCATACTTCTAATTATCGGCGAAGGTCTTTCTTTCGTAGGGTATCCAGACTATGGTGAGCTCGAGAGCTATCACCAGTAAGGACCACAGTAAAAGAGTCGACTGCTGATCGATAATAAAGATCGTTTATTTCGGTGTCATTGGCTTTATATATGGTTTTCGGTTCAGTTACAATATTTGGCTTAATCTACTTTCCTATTGGTGAGAATGAGACAACTAAAATCCATATCCGAAAATTTGCTTGATTTGCTAGGTTGACATTTCGTATGCCTCGGTGGTCCTACCCGGTTGTGCAATTTGAAACCTTTCGTTTTCGTTTGCTCGCCAGTGTAGGGCACACTCAGAGGGAGGAAAAAGGAATGGAATAATTCTAGCACCGCGGCTCGGGTGCCGCATATGGATGCAATTGCATTTTGTATTCTATGTAACTTGAGTTTCTGAACTTAGTTCGGTTTGGAGTTAATGACTTGTTGAGATTTGTTTTGTTTATGGTTGGGTTATTGCCGTAAATATTTAGGGATGCACATCACAGTGCACTGCTGGGCGTTGGAACTGGAGATTCATCGGCGGGGTGAGCTTTAACGATGCCTAAATTCACACCCTTTACTTTATAGCCCCTGTTTTCCGGCTACATGTTGTGTTTTTGCGCACTGGCTCCCAAGGCTGCCATAAACTCTCCGAGGGTTTCAAGCGTCGCGGCTTGATGTTTATTTTTGAAGACTGCCCAGTTAAGTCGTATCGAACCTGGCAGTTTTTCCACCAGTTCCTACATGAGCACCGGATTCGCAAGGTGGTTGATCTGCTGCGCTGCTTTGAGATGGTCGACCAGGTTTTGCACTGCAAGGCCGAAGTGCATGATTGTCTCCAGTCGATCGTGCCTCGGTTGATAAATCTGATGAATTTTGCCCAACAACGACCTAATGAAGAGTTCTGGTCTCCCAAAAGAGTACGCAGGGTCTGGACGACGTGCGGTACGCTTGTGGGTAAAAGCAGTCGGCTTCTCACTGACTCCAGGGCATTCCCTTCAGGCACCGTTGAAGGCGAACCAAATTTTCCGCATCCGAGTGGCCGCTGACTGCTCGAAATTACTGATGAAAACGGGCTAGTCTTCTGGGTTCCCGCTAAAGATAGGTAAATCTTTTCCTAATACTTGTCTGGCTGCGATCTGCGTCTGTGACAATGTTCGCACATAGGGTACGGGGCGTGTCGGCACATGCTGTGGTGGTAGAACAGGACAACTCGATGAAATTTGTGCATCCAGAGATGGTCGTGGATCGGCGTAATTTGGTGGCAGCGGTGGAATAGGGTGATTCACTGTTCGTATCCCCAAGCTGATTTCCGTCTGATCTTCCAGTGTCCTGTTCGTCTAGCCTATCTTTCACTTTCTCATCGGAATTCACAACTGAACCGCATCTACTGCTTGACGCCGCCAGCTGTCGAAAAATACCTTGTCTTTTCTCAAAAAATTCCTTCCTAACTTGCTGCCGTCTCCGTTTAAGGTCCAACTCCACCTGCAGTTTTCGCTCACGAAGTCGTTTCCTTTCCTCCATGTGACGCTCTTCCTCCTCCAACAATTGCTTCATTACTTCTCTTTCTTCCCGTAGTGCTTGTTCTTGCAGTTTCTGATCTTCTTCGACTAGCTTCAACTGTCCCGCCAGTAAAGCAGCTCGAACGCTTGAAGTTATACTTTTCGTTGGGTCGGGATTTTTCTTCCCTCTTCTAGAGCCCACCTCTGAATTCTACTTAGTGCTTTTGGATCGACGTGGATCGTCCGCTGGTACGTTCAAGTTACCCTCACCAGATTTTTCCTGCTTCGCACATCGTGTGCAAATGTATTGTGCATCCGGTTGCCGGATCTGCTCATCAACACCAGAACACCCGAAGTGGTCCCAGAACTTGCACAGGTCACACTGGACCATTTGCACACGACTGGCAGTTCCGTGGGGAATTCTTATCTGCCATACTTCCGATACGCTAACAAGTATTGTTTATAAAGATAGTGAACGATTGATGATTTTTTTCACCAGCTTCAATTGTTTTTCGAACGCGCCACAAGCTAATTTTGCAGGCTTTTTGGGAGCATTGAGATAATGAGAGACAAAAAAAAAAAGTACAATGGATGTAAATCAGGTAAACTGAGACACACAGGACAGACATCCAGGCTCGAACATTTTTTTCCCAATTTATTGTGTCAATTTTTAAAAGTAAACCGTTGGAAAATCAGCGCTGCCTACCCGAATAAAAAAATCTCATAGATTTACAATTGAATGTATTGTTACCATACCATAGAATCTATAGTATGTACAATTAATCTTTTTGTTCACAACTATAAGATGACAATAGGAGTTATTGTTACCAAAATAGAATCTAATGTAAACTGAGACATCGACAATAGAAAAGGGGGGTTGTTATGTATCTTAACTATAGAAAAAATCATTATTTTCCGAAGAAATTTGAACCAATAACTATTAATTGTATTGTTTCGCAATTGTTGAAAGTATATGGAATGAATTGTAGATCTATTGTAATGACAATATGCATTTTTCCTTTATCTGATTTATGAACAATAAGATTCATGGTCGGAAATAGATTTTAATGTTATTTTATATTAATGTATTGTAATTGTATGGTTATTTTTATCCGGGTAGTCTAGGTTTCACCAAACTAAAATTAACAGATTATCAAATCTCAAGGCGCGTAGGTGGCGCCATCAATATACGAATCACCGAAACTAATGGAAACTAGCTGAAATTTTAAAATGGCAGTTGCAAAAATTTACACACGGCGGGCACTCTAGCTTGGATGTCTGTTCTCTGTGACTGACAGGCCAAACAATTGGTCAAAAATGCGAGTTATCGAATAAAAGGATGCCTCAATCACTAGGGAAACGACCGCGCCTTCTATCCACAAACTGTTAGCAACCGGGAGATGGCATTACTCCCACTTTACCCATCCGGTTCTCTACAATCTGCCTGGGTACCTTGATATCCCGATTATATGAGTTTATGCGTACGAGAACATCATATAAGTATATACAACACCTATCTGATATCCATTGGTTTGTTACCAACAAGAAAAAAAAAGTATGTTTTTATCTCTTTCTCTAGGAATCTCTACACAGAAAAAATATATGAAAATTATTAATCACGTAATTTGAACCTTCACTGAAAATATGTCGACATAATTTAACCTGACCACATTTTTCAATGTAATGCATCATAAACATCTGAGTTAATTGCCTGCTCTGAAATTTATAACGTTGTTAAGATAGTATTTCAGTTTTAATGCACATTTGTAGTTAATAGCCTTTAAAATTGCGCCTTGAACGCTTGAAATTTACATGACCTCAACTCAACTTAGCATCACCGCGCAGCTTGTTGTATAGAATGAAAAAGATACCGCCGCCATATTGTGTATGCGCAAGTTCCGTGCGCGGAGTTCAAAAAGATTAAATGAGTTCCATACGTGTTACAAGAATCGTGTTTGAGTGTGATAATTCAGTGATTAATTGTAGGTTTATTTAAACATTTATATCATTATGAGTCAATTCTCGAAATTCTAATACACACTTCTATGGAAGAAAAGGAAAAAAGAGATGACTTCGGGGAAGCTAAAGTTGAATTTTCAGACATCGATTTGAAGTTCGCAAAAGAAAACAATTTTATGTTCCTCTTTTTGATCCGTCTTTTATAATCCAGCGTAACGGACATTGAAGTTAGTGTAGTATCATCACTTTAAAAATGTTCAATAAATAAGAAGCAATTGAAAACATATAGCATTTCTTTTAATTTGAAAAAAAAAAAACACCTGACCTAAAATTCTGAAAACGGTAGATTACAGCACATTTAATCGTACAGACCCTTAAAATATTAGATGATGTAAATTTAACCTACTACATAAATTTCTTCGAAATATGATAGAGGTCAATTTGTTACATTCAAGTCGCCATAATTTTACAAGTTTCATTCTAACTGTGTAGTAATTCTCTAGGTTTTCAATAGCTCTTTGTAAAGGCTAGTATGCAGCTGACAAGTAAAGACTTGAAGTATTTTTTGCTATTTCTACCGAAGTAATTTTGACAATTGCTCCTGTATGGGAGAAATGTCAGTTTTCCTTGCGGAATAATCGAACGGAATATTATTCCGCAAGGGAAAGTGACAGCCCCATTTAGATTACACGATCAGGCGTTACTAAAGTTACGAAGTTTGCCTTCCTTTTCAGCTGCATACAAGGTAAGTAATTCCGACAGTAAAAGCATTTCTTGACCATTTCTTGTCCTACCCTAATGCACATTACTTTTCAGCTGCATACTACACACTTAGAAAATTTTACAGTATTCGGTAATGTTTTACCGAACTTTCAACAGCTGAACAGTTCGGTAATCCAATTTAACGGACTTCGGTAAAATTTGACAAGTTCCGGTAATTTTTTTACCGGAATACTGTAAAATTTCACCGAAATCCGGTGAATGGGATTACCGAACGTTCAGCTGTTGAAAGTTCGGTAAAAAATTACCGAATACTGTAAAATTTTCTAAGTGTGTAGCCTTAAAGCTGAAAAACAGGGTAAATCATTCCAATTATCATAGATACAGCTTTATTAACGGTATATGTTTTTTTTCTTGAAGCAATAGATTATTCTATAAGACATGTTTTCAAAAGCTTTCTTCATACCGTTCTATATTTATGAAATAAATGGAATATCTAATCACCATTGGATTACCTATACCTATACCGTTCATAAGCGCTTGCCAGTCTTCTATGAAAACAGTACATAAAGTTCAATTGAAATTGTGAATTTTGTGCTGCAAATCTAAAATAACCAACAATTTGATTTAATCCTTGCCATGTTACTATTGTCAAGTTGACATTGCCCAGCCTACGTCAACCAGTGTCTCCATGTTTCAGCTGGCAGCAGGGGGTAAGTCACTCGACCACCTTGTGTTACCACCCTAAAAAACACAATCCGCCACACTTCAAACACACTCGCCACCACATGAAAGATAAATTCATATCTGGCACCACTTACACGAATCGATTGTTTGTTTTTGTTTCCTCTCGCTTACACAAATGTAACTCAGACGATGCATATGTGAGAATGTATTAAACGTAAAAACCGTGCATGGTTGCCAATAAGCATAAATTTCCGATTGTAGTTTGTGAAAACACAAAAACACCTTCTGCCACCCTAGAAACACATTCGTACACGATCAACACAAACACAACGTGGCAGAGTTACTCACCCCCTGGCTGGCAGTCAGTTGTGTTCATATGACTCGTAGAGGCTTAAGATAATAACTTGTGAGGATCAGTGTTCGGTTGCACCTTCCTGCCAGGTTGTCAACTCACCTATTGAAGTACACATTTCTTGGCTTCCGTGTATCCTCACCATAGAAGGAAAATTTGTTCCCTAGATTTCAAGTTGAGTTATTATTTCTTTTTTTATTTCCAAAGGTTTCGGATCGCAACAATCTACCTCTACTCAGTCAAATGAGGTTAAGAGGGGTAAGAATTGGAGTGAAAACGAAGATGCACAGCTGTGTCTGTCCTGGCTGGCGATATCGAAAGATTCTGTCAAAGGAACAGATCAAAACAAAATAACTTTCTGGATGGCGATCAGGCAGCATGCAGGAGCAAAGATTTTAGGTATTGGAGATCGGCCAGTCGATGGCGTGCGGCAACGATTTAGCCAGCTAAGCCATCAGATTTCCAAATATGTTGGATGTTTGGCCTTCGTATCCAGAGCAAACAAAAGCGGTGAATCAATGGATGATAAATTTCAGGCAGCCCGGGAATTGTTCCTGAAGGAAACAAAGCAAAAAAACTTTAAAATTCAGAGATGTTATGATATATTAAAAAATGAGCCAAAGTTTCAAGTCGCCAGCAGTGTTAAGCGGATCAGGATTGAAGCCAATGGTATTGTTTTTAATGTTTCCGTTAATTCTATCGTGTACATGTAATGCGTAGACTGTTGTTAGCGTTGTTGTTTACATAGTAGTTCTACTATCCTTCTCATTTTTTCATGTCAAGTAGAAACAGCTGCCAATAATCACTGGAGTTGTAGTTATGGATTCCTTAACTTTCGAACTGTAGAGGTAGTATTTTGAAATCCACCGAACTTTTTTTTGTGTATTTGAATATAACTTTAAGTTAAATTAACAAGTGTTGTTTTACAGGTCCAGAAGAATCCAGCAGTTTTACTACCGTTCCCTCATCCAATATTGTCGAAATATCATCTGGGCAAGAATTGTTCTCTACGCCCACTACAGCAAACAGGCCAATGGGCCGGAACAAGACCAAACGCCTCATTCAAGAAGATAACGTATGGCCAAAAGTGTTGGAGGAAATGCAGCGTAAAAATGAGCTGCTAGAAAGGCATACGTTAGCACTTGAAAGGGCAACCGACCTTCATCTGCTCACAACACCTTTGAATCACCTTGATGCATTGAGTAGGAAAATTATTGAAAATCAAAAAGAAAGAAATAGCGAAAAAATATTCCGACCAAGAAAGTCAGACCGGATCAGTCATTCAGCCCGACTCAGAATTATCAGATGCAGATCAGTCAGACAAGATATAGCTTAGAAAAACAATGGTATTCTAAGAAGAAATAAGAAAACCTATGACAAAAATAAACTAAATAAATGGATACTGAATGTGAAATAAATGAATTAACTAGGTACAGCAAATACTAACCTGTAAATGTAAGACTCTTGATTTGTTATTAAATAAAGTAAATATTGCAGTAATACTAAAACTTTACAGTTCTGTACCAAATATTGACAAATTCCAATAGAGGTGCTCCCAAAAGGGTCCGAGGCCTAAATCTAGCCGATCTCCACTGGTAGAAACTTCTTTGAAAATTATGGGCTGAGCTTGGCGACTTCCTTAACAGGAAGGCCATTGACATCGCTATCGTCACCGAGACACATCTCAAACCGGAACTCAACGTTCCCAGGATACCGGATTGTGCGACTTGATCTGCCATCTGCTTCTGAGCTTTCAGCTCCAGTCCATCGAATCCTTCGGAATCGAGGTAGTAACTACTGTCGGCCCAATCACCATCATCGCGGCCTACCCAAGTAACCACAAGCATTATATTATTGCACTTATTCAATCCAAAATCAACATGGGTAATGTGATCACATTAGCAATGTCTTATGGCATTACAAAAGATATAGCATTAGTTCGATTTTAGTAGGGCCCTTTTCAGCTTTAATCCAACATCAATGATGCACTAGAAGTAATACATATACACTATATATGGATGCTATTACAGCCTCGTGGTTACTTGGTATTGTCCCAAGCAAGCCAGTACCAACAACGGAACAACAACGGCCCTGCGAAACGACATCCGTAAGCTAACTCGGAGGCAGGGGCAGTTCATCATCGCCGGCGACCTAAATGCGAAACTCGAAGCGTGGGGGAACATTTCGGTCATCAGAAGCTGTTCCAGGACTACTTTACCGACACGCCAAACTTATATAAATTTAGTGAACTTTCTAGAATCTCAGGAATAGCCCCCCCTCCCCCATACGTTTTACTATTCTCCTGATATTTAGGAACACCCCAAAAAATCAGGAAACTGTCCAGAAAATCAGGAACTTCCTAGAAGTTAAGGGTTCTTTCTAGAAGTTCAGGCAACTTTCCTGAAATTCAGATTGTTTCCCAAAATTCAGGGAAATTTTCTATAAATTCAGGGAGCTTCACATGAGTTCCTGGAACTTCCCAATAGTAAAGGGTTCTTCACAGAAGTTCGGACAACTATCCAGAAATTCAGGGAGGTTCCCAGAAGTTCAGAAAACTTATATGGGGTATTTCTTAGAAGTCCATAGAACTACTCAAGATGTTCAGGTAACTTCTCAGAATTTCAGGGATCCTCCCAAAATTTCAAGGAACTTTTCTGAGAAAATTAGATAATTTCCCATACATTCAGAGATCCGTCCAGAAATTCATGAACTTTTTCAAAATGTTGCTCTGTTTGAAAAAATTTGTGGACGATGTGAGGAAGCAGGAAGAAAGAAAAGCTGAATAAACGTCATCTGAATTTCGTCGGTGTTCCGATAAAAAGTGTTTGCTGTTGAGGTTGATGCGGTACACGATAAGATGCTGGGACAAAAGCTGAATCTAATGTTCAGGTCTGCAGCAATGGTTGAGCCGTTTTCTCAGATCGAATCTCCTATGACTTCGTTTCTTTCCGACGATTTTACGAGGCTTGTTAGAGCCGCTATGCCGTAAATTGTTAAGCTCGAGCGTCTGACACGTCAAAGCCAAATCGTTAATTGAAATAGAATCTTCTACTAGCCCTTAATGTGGAAATTGGTTTTTCCTCTAAACCAGCTTAAGCGACAGAATTTGCTTAAATGTCCTACAAAGACGTTTTGGCATTCCCCAACGACTTATGATCGTTCAACTGTGGTTTTTGAAGCTACTATACAAATCTCCATTAACATTCCCTTTAACGCGTTACGTCATCTGCATTAATGTTGTCATAACTCACTTCACGGACATAGCTAAAAAGTGTCTGGAAACGTTCGTAGGTAAAGAATATCTGACCGCTGAAGTTGCTCACAAAGTTAAATAAAGAATTTGGACAGCTGTGCTCAATGTCGCCTGCTTGCCGGAATCCAGAGAAAAGAACATAGTTTGGAAGAATTTTAGCTAGAACTGATTGGTCATTCCAACAAGGAGCTGCCAAATTTGACAACATTTGTTAAATATAAGCTCATCCTGTCGCACAAAAATTCGGATTTTCAATAAATGGAAAGTGTTCAGTGGTAAACCAAACTGAAAGTTTGGGAGCTCAGAGATTTGTCTAGGAACTGTCAACAACGTTCAGAACACGAAGTCCTTTATACAATACTAGCTGATTCCGGTGCGAGCGTTGCTACACCTGCAATTAAATGAATGAACATTACAAAGAACTGACGATTTTATTTCTGGAATGGGTTTTTTATTTGACTAAGCTCTCCTTAGTCCCTTGTTCAAACTTCTATCAGAACATTCTTCTTACCCAGACAATACACAGTTTGTGGCTTGGTTACCTGGATAATTCTCAGGTTTGGTTGAAATTTGTGTTTAAAATCACCATAGAAACATTTCTTGCATTAAAAAACCCAGCATACCAATTTTGGTTCCATTTGCTTTATTGATTCTCGAGTTATTCAGAAATTTTTGTTTCATTTGTTTGAGAGCCCTCCCCTTCAGAAGGCAAAAGAGTATCAAGTCATCATAGAAACATTTCTCTCCTTCAAAAACACAGAACACTTTCAGGACGGGAGGGATCTAAAACTATCATAGAAACCTTTCTTGCCTTTAAAACCTCACACATGCTAAATAAGGTTTCTTTTGCTTGATTAGTTCCGATGTTTGTTGGGTCATTCGTATGGGAGCGCCCCTTTCCAGAGACGGGATCATTAACTATCATAAGAACCTTCCCCGAGTGCCCAATTGAAAATATATTATGTGTATGTAATTTTTTTATTCAAACGCCCCTCGTATTCAATTTTTGTTGACGTTTTCAAGTGTTTGTTGATCTTCTTACGGATTTCAGTTGTCGGTTCAGTCCGAGTTATCTAAATAACCATGGATAATACGGTGGCAAGCAAAACTATTCCCTTGCAAATCCGAAAATGTGTTATTCGTGACATCGAGAAAGGTGAATCGCATCGCAAGATTGGTGAAAAGTATTGATACAGCAAAGCAGCAGTTACCAGACTTTTCGCAAAGTACAAAACCTACGGTTCAGTAGCTGATCGCCCAGGGAGGGGAAGGGAACGTAGAACTGATTCCGGAACAGATGCGAGAATCATTCGAGAAATTAAGAAAAATCCGAAGGTT
>JASCZW010000491.1:0-169595 GCA_034211315.2 Aedes japonicus
ACCCTTGCAGTTTCTGGACTGTGACCAAACTCCGCGCACCGGAAACACTTCTCCATATGCTTGGTGACTCGGGAAGCCAATTCCAGCGAGCACACCGACCATCCGACTTTGATCTTGCCTTTTCCGCCAGCTTGTTGGCCGTCTCTGCAGGCAGTCGGATTGCCGCTGTCTCGTTGCCTCCATACGCTTTCCTGCCCGGATTGCCACCGGTACTTCCAGGTTGCACTGCTCGGTCAATGCATTCCTCAGCTCTTCAGTCGTAATTTCGTCCAGCTCCTTGTCCTCGACCACTGCTTTACGCGAAAGAGCTCCCACGGTTGCTCTCGCTGCCCTGGGGATTTCGCAAGGATTTTCCTGTACTCTGAGCTCTTAACGGAACAGATCCTTCTTTGAGCGCGAACAGCATCTCTTCTTTTTTGGGTGCGTCTCGGTCTTCACCACGTTCTCGCGCAACTCCTTCAACTCTGGGTCCTCTCTCACTTCTCCTAAGAATAGCAGCGTACGATGTCTTTGTCGTTCGCTTCGAAGATCAACGCATCGCCCTTGGTAGCTCGTTCACTTTTTCGTCTTACCTCGAATACGCTGGACTATTGACGCATGCTGCTGCTCTATGTCGGTGTGAGCGCCGCTGATTCAGGGAACGCTAGCTACCGCTGGCTTCGCTTGGGGCTCGAAGTGCAGTATCACGCATTCGTTCTCGCAGCAGTTTCCAGCGGTGCGGCCGGTGATCGCTGCATCATTCCATTTCTTCCGGAACGCGTGCTGCGTTCTCTCAAACAACGTCGTTATTGATTGGTGTCTTCGTTTTGTTGGGTCCTCCCTTCCGCACCGCTATCACTATCCGTTGTATCTGAGTCGCTGTAGTGATCTCATGGTTGTCCATGAAACAGGGAGGCCAAGCGAGGGTTGGAACACGTTTCTGCAAGGGGCTCGTGTCCAGAGCCAGGGTGGATCAGCGTGTAAGTCGGGAATGTTACATCCAGAGCTACTAGTAAACATCGACCTGATGGACGAGATGATGAACGTATCCGGAGCCACGCCGAGTTTTTACCGGGACGGGAGGCTAACGTACCATTAGCTCCCATTCACCGTTTTCAATTTGGTGTCACCCTTCTTTGCATCAGGGAACAGAAAAGCAAGAATGTCAGCCCCTGGACGCCACGTCACTGCCTTGTGTGTGTGTGTGTGTGTGCGTGTGTGTGTGTGTGTGTGTGTGTGTGTGTGTGTGTGTGTGTGTGTGAGAGAGAGAGAGAGAGAGAGAGAGAGAGAGAGAGAGAGAGAGAGATTGCGAAAGCGAGGCAATCCATACAAAAAAAAAATTGATGGTCCACGCAAAAACCGCGATGAGGTTGGGGGAGGTAGGGGTTATAGAACGTCACCTTTTTGCGGGACATAATTAATGGACATTCCCTATGTACTGACATATATGTTGATGATGATGATGATGATTATGCTCCCGCCTCTTATCCCTACAAAGGTTTGAGCTACACGTTTTATCTTTTAGATAATTTATTTAAAAAACAATCCAACTAGTTATGCTGCAACAAAAAAAAACGAACTGATTTCATCTACAGATGCTAACTTCCTTCCAAAAACGGTTCAATTTGCTTTACAGCGATATAATTACGAAAAAGCTATTGCTGTCAACCACAAAATGTTCGCAAAGTATTTCCCAGCAATCAAAAAGTCCTATTACGATTCAAATCACAGAATCCTATATAAGGACATTATCAAAAGACAAGCCAATATCCAATCCCGCAGCCGCTTCCCCAAAGTCCATGAGGCTTCAAGACTCATGGAACCGCCACCTCAGTTTTGGGCTGACTAATTCAGAATGCCAGGTTACTCACGTCCATTTCGAGGTCACTTTTACTTACAAACAAGCTCCACATAAACACATTACAAACATCAAATGGTTATTAGTATGTGCATACACTTCCATCGTCAAAGCATGCTTTTAATTAGCAGTATTGTTCAAATTCAGTCAAAATCAGGATTGATCTCACCGGAATTTGCATATTGACAATCTTTAGTCTTCATTTGAACGGTTTCCCTGTTATGGTAAAGGATGCATTTATCGTCTCTACAGAAGTAGCACTCGCCATATTTCTGCCAAATGTTTTGTCAACATTCTCCTTGGTTCCATTCAGCTCGGCAATAACAACAATTGCATTACCTCTTGAGTGATTTTTCGTTACAACTTTTGTTTTATTTTAAAACACATCCGCGATTTACATTCAAACAACCTCTGTTGTAAAAGCAGCGTAACTGAATAGCTTGAAATAATTGTGGTTGTTTCCTTCTGGTTGGATTATAGACAACCTCTTGGCCTCTCAAAAAGCTCCAAATCGACTTTAAAATCACGCCAAAAATGGCGACGCATGGTTGGCAAGTTACTTTGAATAAAGCAAACACATAGTAAGGTCTGTATCCGCAATAATTCGGACACCTCAAAACATGAATAAAACATATATTTCGCATTATATTTCCGTCGTAGTTGTTTATTTCAGATTCATGATATGTGTTTTAACGCATTAATCGATGAAGACAAAACGTAGTTGTCCGGTATTTGCCGCAAAATTTTCCGAACTTTGCGCTTAACTCCGTCCATTGGGTTTGTAAAGACTTCTTCAGAAATCGCTAGCCTTGTCCTTTGTCCAAATTTGCTTAGAAATGTTTGATTCCTTGCTTCTTTCCAGAAAGCTTCCTGTTTCCTCGAGCCCAATATCTCTCGGTGATCTCGTAGCTCTGGACAATTTGGCGGGTTTGAGGTTTTTGGTACAATGTCTACTTGATTTGGCTTGGTACCGCCCATCACAGTTTTAGCATAGTGGCATAATGCCAAATCGGGCAAGAACAAGGGTTTGCCTTTGTGACTTTTGATGATGGGTAGCAATCCTTCTGACCCTCTTCTGATAGATTCCTTGTTGATTGTGCCTGTAGTAACGAAAGATTTACTCTTTTGTCCACACGTGCAAATTGCTTGCCACACAAGGTATTTTTTGAGAAATTTCGCATCGCCTTTCGTTCTGAAATGCTCAGCTGTAGCATTTCTGTCCAATAGCCAGAATAAAAAGCCAGCCCTGGAAGCTGCTTGAAATCCTCCAGGACATAAGTTTCATCGTCCACAACAACGGACGAAAACTTCGTCAAATATTCGCAGTACAAACGTCAAGCTCGTGATTTTGCTGCCAAGTTCTGTTTGTCGTTGCGATTTGGAACTGTTTTTACTTCATACGACTTAAGTCCCAAACGCTGTTTTGATTTTTGGACAAACCAGGCGACATCCCTATTTTACGAGCCACCGTTCGAATGAAGAGATTTGGGTTTTTCGTTAATATACTTTTCTCACCTTTCGGTCCATGAGCAGGATCAGTGCGTTCAATGTTTTTGTCACTTTTTCTCCTGCCAAGTCAAACGTTCCGAAAACGATTTGAGCACATCGTGACCAGTGGACTCAGGTGTCAATGTTTTGCAAGGTCCCGTATTGACAAAGTCAGGATTTGCCGCACGCCCGTACAAAATTCGCTCGCGCACTTGTTTTTCTTTCGTCGCCATCTTGAATACTAAACATGAAATGTAAACATGCAATCATAGTATTTTTCATCGTGAGACTCCTCAGCTCTACCACGGTGAAATTTGTGTCCCGGACAACGTGGATTTTAGGATCAGTCAGAAAAATACATGACAAACGATTTTTAGAAAAAAATAGCTCAAAGATGTAATACACGCCATTTTTTAAGTGCTATGTAAAAAGTTCTATGCTTTTCAAGCAAAAATATAATAAACGCTTTTACGGTCTACTGACACCATGAAAATCGTGAAAAACAAATATAATTACATTTGTTTTTCATTTATAAAATATCGCATCTTATATGATGATTTTTTCTATTTCTGTTCCGAGAAAAGTATATTCAATTACACTTCCATTTGAGTATTTGATTGACAAAATTGGTCCAGTTGACCAAATGATCTTCTCACTCGCGATTGTTTGATGGTCAATAGGTTTTTCCATTAAGACGGTCTCGCTCTTTCACTCTATTTCCAATTCTCTTTTCTGGTTCTGTCACCGTGACTGTCTTCCCTGAGCAGCACACTGATCGTTTAAACAAGTTACAGCAACTTAATAATGACCAGGAGTAGTCGCATGTGAGTAATCTCCAACTCATTTGTAACAAAAAGTGCTAGCTTGGGTTTTTGACAGTGTTGTAGACAGTCTTAGAGGTCTTCTACTGTATGCTTCACGAATAGTGTTCTCGGTGGAAACAAAGAAATTCTGAGGGAATTGTACAGCTCTTCTCTCTGGAATTGCTGCATATTCGGAACCAAGCAATAAACCCGACACCTACAATTTATTTTCGCAAATAAGCTTTTACTCGTTTCGTAAACATGGATTTTGTACTAGAACAAATGGCTCGTATATTGTATAAAACATGATTTTGCGTTTTATCTGGTGAAGTGCTATCATCACCACCATTTTGTATAGAGCACGAAATTAGTTTCGTTAAGGCCAACCAATCGCTGTTTCTCTTTTATCGTACTCATGCATGATGACGTTGCTGCTGGCATGGGTGGGAATAATTCATGTATCCCAAAATAAAAATTAAAGCACTATCGAGAGTTATAGCTTCATACTCATTATTCAAGCATCTTCTCACGAGTCTCCATGGCCTAGTGAGATCGACCAAGGAATCAGTAACAGCTCTTCACAACAATGTCAGAAACATTAGAAGAAAAAAACGCTGGACAACTCCACGTGGTTGTGCTTTTTTGATTATTACATTTCGAGTGCATTTAGATAAAACTCAATTCAAAAAAGGAATTATCATATGTATTTTGCCTGTGCAAAAATCCATTATGAAACTTTCTCTAATATCCCACCCTCGAAGACGCTCATGGGTAAAACGTAGAGTGATCAATTTTGTCAGCCGACTGTTCATTTGTTGCTGCTGACGTTGGCCATTTGGTCGTCTGTCAAAAGGGCACTAGCTTGCACATTTGCTGCCAAGAGGCAGATGTATCTATCGGTTTCAATTAATCACGATAAGCATTTGTTCTGATGTGTTTTCAATTTCCCTCGAACCTTTGTTTTGTCTGTGTTCAACAATTCCATTCCTTTGTGTGTTTTCCGATTTATCCATTAAGCCACAACCTAGTTGAAATTACATTTTTCAAATGTACTCAGCATGAACCAGGCAAGGACGAAATCTGTCTTCTTCTTGTGCTGAACTAGCACCAGCATCTAAAATGAGTCGCATGGTAGTAGTGTAGCCAAGCGTTATTGCATCGGAATCTAGGGCAAATTTAATACCCTCGATGACCGTACTTGAAACAGGTTGGACAAATTGAAAACTAGGCCCGATTCTCCGGAAGGATAAATTGCCAAGAGACCGAAAGGTGCTCTGCCATTGTACGAGTGGATTCTATCAAGATTACACCAAACAAAGTCATTTCGGTTTGTGTGCCCCACATGTGCAGGGAAACGGCACAATCAGCTGCACGTCTTCGGTAATAAATCTAGCCAACGACGAGTGGTACAGTGAAGAAGCGATTTATAAAATACCGGCTGCAAAGTTCGGAGGAGATTACCCCTGAGGGGTAATTTAGTGTTTTCAAAACCAACCACCGCCTGTACGTGACCATGCCACGAACTACCGCAAAGGCTCAGCATAATATAGCGATAGTGATGTGGTAGTCAGTGCCAACAATCCAATACTTCAACGGAGAGCAGTTTGCTCTACTTGGCTGCCAATTGCAATATATCACTTTCACAAATAATCGTTTTGTTGAACCGTCCAAAGGAGCAACTCCTGGTCGGATGCGGCAGCAGTAATACCAGTGAGACACAAACACGAAGGACTCGATTTAAGTGCATATAGTCATCTGAACCCACCGCACCGGAACCGAAGCATTAGCGAAGTGCGGAGACAATTTTGTCGGATGACGAAAGGATAGCTTCCGCATCGGGGATTATCTCTGGTGATTCCTTTCGGCCTCTGACCTGCATTCGGACAGCCTGTTGAAGGGATTTATCGGGTCGGCAGATAAACTCACAGGATGCGCACTTGACAATGCTTCCTCCACATCGGTTTATTAAGAGCCGTCTAGTTAAGTTTGTTTGACGGTAGGCTGAGTTTAGGATGAGAACTATAGTAGTTACTTTAAAATTAGTGGAGAGCATTAACAACAGCAGTGAAGGATAAAGCGTCTTCGCAGTTTGTCTGTTCATCACGCATTCTTCTTACCATCATTCCAACAGGCGCAGTCCAATGAAACCGATCAGATTGCGCGATCTGGATTTGGTCTGGCAGACTACACATTAAGCATGATGTCGGTTGTTACCGATGCGTGCTAAGTGCCCTCTGATTGACTTTGATTCCATCAATTTTGAAACCGACACCCGGTCTTGATTTAGCATTCAGTTTACGCACGATGGATGAACGATGGAACTCAAACGATTAACGATTCATAAATTATACACTTTGAATGGTTTCAGTTTTCCAATCCAGCTTCAGGCCGTCTTCTCGTGAGTCATGGCTGGCGATGCAAATGACGGAGAAGCCTATTCTGGGATGAGCTAATATCTTAACGGGCTCCTCCTGGGCAGATCGCCTCTGGTAACACTCAAATATGGATTAGATCATCATCAACATCATCACCAATCGGGAGTGTGAATCCGAAAGCCCATTAACAGACACTCTTAAGGTTATTCCGCTCGAACCAGCAATCAAATTTGATAGGTATTTCGAAAGTCTGTCAGAAGTCGCTACTGGGGTTGAAGTAAATTTCATTAATAACGCATGCCACGCTTTGTTCTAAGCCCACGCCAGTCTAAACTCTTAGCAAATTCAATTATTCTTTGGCGTGTACTTTAGTTACAACTTTTTCACGCGGCATCTCGTGTCGAGCAAGAAGCATAATCCGCCCGGAGGAACGCCTTTGGAGTGCCGCACCGTTTTCATCATCAGCATCATCATCGGTGTCGTCAACTTCAATCTGAAAATTACAAAAAGAAAAATGCAAAAAAAATATTTCAAAAGAGCGAACGTTTTTCGCTAATGACCTCCTCCTCTTCCGGTTTCGGTGGGTACGAACGTTATCCGCGCGAACCAGACACAAAATAACGGTTCAACTCGTCATGCCCCGCATCGCGAATCATCCTGATGTCACAGAGCTAAGGCAGCACATCCTTTTGCTTCTGGCGGCAGCATGCCTTCCAAATGCATCCAGTCACATTTGCACAAACAGACCCTTACCTGCACAAATGACAACAAGCGCATCGCACAAACAGAAAACAATCACTCACTGGTGGATGGGATAATCCCAAAACGGTGCTGCCAAGCAAAACGAAAAGTGGGACAGTGTGACTTGATGTTTTGTGCACAAAATGAGCGCTGAAGATGGATAAGAAAGAAGTCGATGATTAATGCCCGAAATGGAATAAAGATCGCCGAAAAACATGTGTTTCGGGTTTTATTTTGTGAGCTTGTGTCGTGAGCTTGAGGCATACTTGGAATGTTACTTAAGCAATCTAAAGAAACGTAGTAAGCGATTTTTCACTCATGTTCACAAATTTGTGATTTTGAAGTGGTTTGTCAACTCCTACAACAGGAGTCATGTCCTTTGACTTAATCACGGGCCATCAATTCGAACAGTGACGTCACGTGGTGGAATTCGAAACTTGAGCGTCTTAGAAAATACTCTGGCAAATGTTTAAATAAGGCGAAGAACAGCTCAGATTGGAGTCAGTATAGAACAGTCTCCATTGAATACAGTTTATGAGATAAGGAAAACCAAGAGGAGAACTCGGATACAAACGTGCGAGAGCATTGATGATAAGCCAATAGTTGCATGACTACAGAGAACTCTTGCAAAGGATCATACGGTTGAACTTGAAACATTAAACTCCAAGACAGGGCTTGTTACTAAAACTCCACATGACACTAAATTTGATGAAGCCACCTTGAACAATTTCATACCTTGCCGGTGCTTGGAAGTATGCACGAAAGTTGGGGACATTTATCTTTCTATCCACAGTACGTACCGAAAGATCGGGTCTTTTCCACAACATTTGCTTCACCTTTGCGTCCTTCTGGTGGTTGCTGGCTGTTGTCAAACGTGTATCGAAAGATTTAAGAACGTTATGGACAGTGCTTGAAGGATCACCAAGCTTTTATGCTAGTTTTCATACTGACAGATCCGGATTTTCATTGCTTTTCGCACTTGTTTTTCTTTCGACGCCATCTTCGATCTAAAAGCTTGTAGTTTCACCGAAAATTGATTTTACACAATGAACATACGTTCATCAATTTGCGAAATATTTCACGCGTTGATTTCAGAGATGTATGTATGTTAGGGGTGTCCATATTTTGTCGCAAAGAAGCCTTAATCTTCGTATCAAAAACTGGAAGCGTGATAAGACAAATCCAGAATCCTTCAGACCAAATATGTCTTTCATCAGTGCTACTAAAGCCAATGGAAACAGTTTTGAAGGAATATGTCGATTCAACTTATATGCAAAAGCATTGTTGATTAAATTTTCAATTTTCTTATCAATCTGGTAAATAAACAGTGATGATGTGATGTGATGTGTAATAAGAACCCACCATCAGTGCAATGGATTACCTATGGCTGCAGGACTAGTCTCAGCAGGTTGTGTCTGAGAGAATAGCTCTACGTGATGGCTTCATTGTAGCAGGATCAGCCGATCTCAGTGAGGACCTTCGGAAGACTACGGCCAGAAGTACTTGCGTGTCCTTCGTACTGAAAAGGACTGACGACTCCACGAACCCTTGTCCAGTCAACAAATCCTTCGACTGCCTTAGGCTACCCCCCAGGGAATCCTCATTATATAGTTGTTAAAGGAACAGTAGACATTTTTAGCATAAATGATTTATAAAAAGTTAAGACAAAATGAAAATTTCACTGGCTATACTGAACTTTAGATTCAATTAACACATTTATTTTTGTTTTTATTTGCACTAGTAGATGTACTGGGATATTGCAAATTTCTACTGTTCCTTATAAAATAGTTGTGGGCAATAAAATGAGGAAAGATTTCACAAAATAAAGAATACTTACATTTTTCGTGTGTAGAAGAGTAAGACTTCAGCATTGCTATCTTACCACGCTGGCTACATTGCTTTGGTGGGACTGCCTCCTAGGGTGATAGCTGGACGAGATACAGTATTTTCTTACTCAGCCGCTGTTTGAGCCGCACCTCCTTGGTGGATAGACGCTTCAGCACGCACCTCTCAATCTAGCTGAAGTCAGAAGGACAACGGTGCCGAGGCTGCACTACCAGCCAAGTACGCAACCCTCAGCTGGCGGTCTTTGTCATCTGTTGACCCGTGGAAGCACGAGGTAGGAACTTGTGATGGACCAGAGCTATGTTGCGGGGACGCACGCTCTATCACAGTTGTCGACTCACCATTTTGCAGCCCCCAAGGCACTGAAGCAGATTGGGAGTGAGAAACTAGACGGACGCCTGCGCAGTTGGGTACAGGCGACTCTTGAGATAGTAAACGCTCTCAAGCACATGGAGCAAGAAAGGTAATTTTTACCGATTGTATCTATATTTATTAAATTTTATTTTTAATAGGTTTGCGTCGACCATCAGTTTAATTGGTTGAATCGGTTGTGTCGACACTTCGTTCCATAAAATTTTGTTATCGGGCGTAGCGTTTTGTCTTTTCTTTCGGTTGCCTATTGTTCGTTGCGCGAGTGATCAAGGGAGCATGAAAAGTCGGGGTTCGCCGGGTTAGATGGGTCGGTGGTGAGTACATAATTAGTTGTGATCCAAATTATTCGTTCGCCATGCTCGTTGGGCCACCCTATCTTGGAACAAATAAACCAATGTCCCATTTTTTAAGTGACTACAGCGGCATCCGTACTATTGGTGTAGATCGGTACAAGTTGGCTCTCAGGCGTTGAAATGAATTGACTTGTATTCCCAATGAAAAACCACAATCACACTTTGTGTGTGGCCCCAATAGCATCCCTACTGTATGTTTAAATCGGTTCAAATCGGATATCGGTAATGATTTTCAAATATTTCACTTGACCGCGTATCGTTAATCAAAACGAACCCTGCTGCTACCCAATTCCGCTTTCCAAAATCCCAGTGATTTCTCGTGGAAGTGCAAAGGTGTTCTCGGCTTAGCGAGTTTCACGTCAACATATTCTTACCTTTTCCTTATTTGACCTGCATTTGGACGGGGCCAGCGCCGGCATTGCCTTACTTTAAGATAACCAGTTTTTACACATTGAAAATGTTTGTTAGCCCCAAGCAACATCTGTAGGCTCGCTGTGTAATAACAGCTAATCTGGCAAAAACGGAGTAGCAACCTCGGGTGGTCAATCATGCTCATGCTCATGAGAAGACACTGAGGCAGATTGGTCTGGTTGTGGTTTTTGAATATTAATTTGATTGAATGGGTACACAGAAACACTTGTGTTTATTTTTGGCGTGATGCGATGGCGCTTTCTCTGGCATAAACATGTATTGTCCATCTGCATGATATTTTTTAAAACGGGGATCTTGCCTTCGGCAAGATTTCCAATGTTGTGCAGATGTACTGGTGAGAACATTTAAGTTTTTTTGTGGCATTCCGTTGGCTAAGTGAGAGAAATTCAGAGAATTCCAGAGAAACTCAAAGAAGTTCCGAGAAGTTCAAAAAGTTCCGAAAACTACATATAATTCCGAGAACTTCTGCAAAGTCTCGACAGCTTCAGAAAGTTTCAAAACTTCCGAAATCTTCAAAGAAGACCACAAAAATTCAGAGAAATCCTCGAAACAACAGATAACTTCCCAAAACTTCAAAGAAGTTCCTAGAAGTTCAAAGAATTCGTCAAAACATCAAATTATACATGGAAACGGCAGTTTAAAAACGTCCTCGGAAACCACTAGCAAAGTTCACGGAACTTCAGAGAAGTTCACAATCCCTCAGAAAAGTCCTTGGAGCATTTGAGAAGTCCTTGAATCCTCAAAGAATTCCTCGAAACGTCCATGAAATTCACGGAACTGTAGAGAAGTGCTTAGAACTTCAGATTAGTTCACGGAGCTTCAGAGAACCCGGCGAATGAGATTAGGAAAAAAAAATTGAGAAATTCTGGGAACTTCTAAGAAGTTCACGGATTAAGTCCTCGGATCTTTAGAGAAGTCCTTGGAACATCAGAAAAGACTTCAGAACTTATGAAAAGTCATTTGATCTTATGAAGCAAGTACTAGAGAAATGCGCGAAACCTCAGATAAGTTCACGGGTATTCAGAGAAGTACACGAAACAATAGAGAAAATTCAGAAAAGTTCACGAAACTTTAGAGGGGTGCATGGAACTTAAAAAATCACAGAATCTTAAAGAAGTTCACGATAATTTAGAAAAATTCACGGTACTATAGATAAGTTAATTAAATTTCATATAATTGCTCCGACCTTCAGAACCGTTCTCGTAACTTCAGAGAGTTCCACGAAACTTTGAAGGAGTTTCAACGGAACTTCAGTCAAGCTCACGGATTTTCAGAGGGGTTCATACAATTAAAAACATAAGTTCACGAAACTTTAGTGAAATTCACTGTACTTTAGAGAAGTTTACTGAACTTTACAAAAGATCACGGAACTTCAGAGAAATCATTGAAACTTCGGAGAAGGTTAAGGAGAAATGCTCATGAAACTTTAAGGAATTTACGAATGATTTTCACGGGATGTTCAAGCAGTTTTTAGTGACATTCACAGAACTTCAGAAAAGTTCACGTAACTTCAGACAAGCTTACGGATTTTTAGAAAAGTTTATTGAAATTCCAAAAAAATCAAGAAACTTTAATCAAATTCGCGGTATTTTAGAGAAGTTTACTGAAATTTACAAAAGATCACGGAACTTCAGAGAAGTTTACGGTTTTAGAGAAATCATTGAAACTTCAAAGAAATATTGAAACTTCAGAGAAGATTAAGGAGAAAAGTTCACGAAACTACAGAGCATTCACGAGAGATTTTTAAGGAACATATAAGAGATTTTTAGAGACATCCACAGAACTTCAGAAAATTTTATGGATAATCGGAGACGTACGCGGAACCTTAGAGAAGTCCTCGGAACCTCAGAGAAGTTCTTGGAACCTTGAAGAAGTTAACGTTAATTGAGAGAAGTTCACGGTACGATAGAGAAGTTACCGGAATTTCAGATAATTACTCGGACCTTCAGAAACGTTTTCGTAACTTCAGAGAAGTTCTCGGAACTTCAGAAAATTCCTCGAAACTTCAAAGGAGCTCGCGGAACTTTAAACAAGGTTACGGATTTTCAGAGGGGTTATAAAATTTTTCAAAAATGTACTCGAAACTGTAGTGAAATTTGCGGTACTTTAGAGAGTATTCAGAAGTATACAGAACTTTGATAAGCTCACGGAACTTCAGAGAAGTACACAGTTTTAGAGAAATCATTTAAACTCCAAAGAAGTTATTAAAACTTCAGAGGATACTAAGGAGAATTGTGCAAGAAACTTTAGAGATTTTTTACGAACAAACAAGAGAATTTAAGAGACATTCACAGAACTTTAGAGAAGTTCACGGATATTCAGAGAAGTACACGGAGCTTTGGAGAACTCCTCGGAAGTTCTTGGAACCTTGAAGAAGTTCACGTTAATTAAGAAAATTTCACGGTACGATAGAGAAGTTCACAGAACTTCAGTGAAGTTTACAAATTTACGATGCGTCAAAGGAATTCACGGAATTTCAGAGAGACTCGTGGATCTTTAATTAGGTCCTTGGAATTTCAAAAAATGTTTACCTTGCCATATCAGAGCCATAGTGAATCTTCGCTTCACTCAGCCGTAACTTTCTTGAGGCAACCGTCTGGGAGTTATCGCTGGCACAGTAGGCCTTAAAGCTCCAACACTCTCCGGATCGTCGGAAAACGCAACTGAGTCGTCTTGAACTTACAACATATTACTAAAATAATAACAATTTATCAGTAAAACTTCACACAACCGGTGATCCATCGGATACAAAAGCGAATTTCTATATATTGACAGCAGTCATACGTGAAGACGGTATAAATTCGCTCATGTTTGCATCTCTAACATTTCTAGAGTGATAGATAAATTATTTGCTAGTTTTAATCAAACATTTATGGCATATCATAGTAAAAGGCAAAAACCTATTTGACACATTACCGTTTTGTTCTCTCTCTCTGTTTGGGACTGTCTATTGTAGTATATCCCGTATAATTTGTAAAGTGCATGACGAGAACCTTCATCATTATTGAGAAATGATGAAGTATTTGGTGTTAGCGGTCAAAAGAGACCCCTTCATCATTCAAAACAGGATTCATTGAAAAGAAAACAAACTGGGACTCCGATACTTCACTACACACTTCAAACTATAGATCATCAAATAAAAAATGAGAATTCACATAAATCAAGACTAACCATGTTTTCCTTATTCCAAGCTCATCCTCGGTAGGTCAATCTGAGTATTGTCGCTATTACAAGACATAAAGTGTAATAAGGACTTATATATTTTCCGTTGACTATGAAAACAAATATGTTCCCTAGTTTGAATTAATTCAGACTAGGGTTCGGTGGTAGTTGTGATACTCCGTAATGAGGTGTGAGAGAACTATCCCATCTATTAAAAATTCCCATAGGCTTATCCTAATATTTCCAAATTGTATCTGCTCTCAAAATATGCAAAACTTACTACCCAGTTACCTATTTATTGACTAAAGCTCAAGAGCATTCTAAAGTCGATTGCGTGTAAATTTTAAAGACAGTAAATGGTCATGTTTTTATCTTACCTCACTGGATAATCTTCAATCAATCTCCTTCAATAGCATTCATACACAACATTCCCTGTATCGTTTGCTTCAATAATTAGCAATCCTATTCACATATTTCATTAGAAAATGTAATTCATTCCACTTTGTATCATCCCCATCTAGCCAATGACAACAACCCATCTGAACGCAAAGTGAAGTAGCTATCGTACGACTGCAGTGCTCTCCTAATACCCCACTTCAGTATCCAACATTTAATTTCCATTTCCTATTACAACTCAGGAAAAACAATATCTCGTTAGTTTCCCTTTAGTGCACTTCTCCGCATGTACCGTTCGTCCTTGGTAGTGACGATAATACTGAAAGAGCGTTCCGAATGCGATTTACCCAAGAGTATGGTCGTTAGACTGATACAGGTATTTGTTAAAGAATATTAACGAAAAACTGAATCGCGAACAATTTTAATGAATTTTTCATCACTAGCAACTGCACCTGATTCACCCCCCCAGATTCGAGAATATTAATATTTGAACCAGCGCAACGACCATATTCAGACTTCGGCAACCTTAAAGCACCCACCTACTATCCAGAATTTGGTCCTTCTACTCCTACACACTCCGGATCCGGAGATGGCAAACCACAGACCAACCGAAAAGTAGCACACTCGAATGCACGGCGTTGTAATCCGTGAAGTTTTCCCCTTACGGCAGGCGACAACGAGGACGGGGACGGTACTTGCTCGCCGGCTTTTTGTGATTAAAAGTAGGAAAACCTTCCCTAACCTCAAAGATCATACGGGAAAGCTTTTGTACAGCTGCTATTCACAAGACCGTCCATTCCGTCCTGCGATCCCTGACCTTCGAATTGCTCGTTTCGTCCGTTCACTATTATCCTTTAATCCTCAGACACGGGCCAATGCCGGGTTGTTTGCTCACGTACCGCACTTCTGAAGGGAACCAGCAAAGGCGGAATCGCAGTATGTGACTTTTTGTGGGTCACGGGGTTACACTGTTTCCCCCAAATCTGTTAACGGTTCCTTTTCAGTCGTTCGTTTTCTCTGCTTGATTTCATTCTTGACGAGATGAAGCGAGATTTACTCTGTTCCCGCCCGAAAAAAAAAATAAACAACTTTAGCATGATTGTAGGGTTGATAATCTTAATGATAATGTGCATTCCTTCCGGGCAGGACACACCAAGCCGAATGGGCATCCATCAGTCTTCACGTATGATCCGGTGAAGAGCAACCAGAAGAATTCCGCCGGCGAAGATGCGAATCAGTCGTGTTGCAGGCATATGAAGGTGGAATGCACCGCCGTAATTTCACTCTTTGTCGGGAAGCAATCATTCTTGGTGAAATTGACTTTTTGGTGCCTTGCATAATTACATACTGTCCAGTGGTCGTTGTGCACTGGGTTGGGTGCGTCAGGGTTAATTTAGTCATTCGATAAATTGCAAGGAGAAATGCATCAACCCGGTAAAGTTGGGGTCAAACACAACTAGTGTTCAGAATTACAGACGGCCAAAATTATCTTGGTTGGGTAAGCGCTTAAATATACGTTTGACATTGTTTTGACTAGCTAGTGCCAGCTATTACAGTTCTAGAAAAGTTTCGTAAAATTAGCTGTTATGACGTTTGCATTAAAAAAATGACAAGAATTGCCTATTTTAATGGGTTTACCCTCACTCGCACTGACGAAACTACCCATGCAGCATCAATCATAGTAACCCATGAGACAGCGAGGGCGTTAAATTTGTTTGCAAGTAAGCTTAAATAATTACCTTTCATTGGAAATTTATCAAAAGCAATTATCTGTCTTAGCTTTTTTTTATCACCATCTGAAAAAAAAAGTCATTTTTTTTTAATGCAAACGTTAATGCAAGGAGAAAATCGATTATAATCCTTAAAGGTGCAGGACGGACTTTTTATTTTGAAAACCCTATATCTCAATTATGGAAAAGATCGAAGTAGGTCGCGCTCCGGAACTGACGTGTTTGTGCTTCGCCGCTTGTTTTATCTGCTAATTTTCGAGAAAATTAGATATTTAGTGGAAATTATTGTGTAGTGTTGAACTTTTCATCTTGATAATGATTTGGTCACTAAAGAGTTGATTGCGGTCCAACACGAGGCTTTCGACTGGTGTTAAAACCAAAGTGTCCCCGGTGCAGACGGAACCCCGAACATACAGCCTTGCAGCGACAGGAGGAGCTCGAGTTCACCCGCGTCACTCGGAGATGTTTGGTTAATGGTCGTGGAGCGTTCATGGTCGACCATCTCCTTAAGAACAGAATGTTATCTGGAGGGTACGCGGACCTGCTCTGGTTGCTCGATGTTACAACCACAGCAATGGAATGTTCTGGAAACCCGGGTGAGCTCTTTCCATTTTCTCCTTTTGTGTCCCATTCCAATATTTTTTGTTTCGATTTGTATGTATATGTATGTGTATGTATGGGGTATGGGAGAGGCCGGGCAGGGTTTTGTTGGCGGGAGACTCCGTGTTCAGCTTCCTGTAACTTTGTTAATTGTCGGTGTTTTTGGATGAAGGTTTGACAACATTATGCAAAATGTGTGAACCTGGTGTGATCAGGGTTTCATGTTGATAGGGTTTATAGATTTGGGGTTGTAGTGGCATGTGTGAGGGGAGTCATTTTTGGACGTGAAGATTTCAAGGGTCCGTGTTTCTGTGAAGGGTTTGGGTGGCATATTGGAGGTTTTTCCAGGGCTTGTTGGGGTACGGAGGATTGTGTGGGCGGAATTTGAACTGTTTCCATAGGGTGGTTTGGACTGCAGCTGCATCGGGGTTGACGACCAGCGTGGGCATTTCCCTTTTTCACCCGGTGCTGACCTTGCTGAGGTGTCGGTGCGGGGAGGAAGCCGAGGTGAATTTTATTAATAATACTGTATAACACTGTATACGTAGTTTTCACAAACCAATTCATACTGAATGTCATATTTTCAAAGTTCTTCGTGGGTTACACTAGTTGTTTGGGATATTTCACGCGTAACAAATCATGCGTATTAATAAGATGAATTCACCTCGGCTTTTTTTTCTTTTTTTGCACCGATGTTTCGGCAGGGTCAGTATCGGGTGAGGGGGGGGGGTGGAGTGCTCGTGTTGGTGTGTCAACTTTGACGCCAGCTGTGGTCCGGACCACTTTGTGGAGGTAGTTCGGGTTTTGTCCACATTGTTTTCTGTGTTTTTATAGGCTGTGGAGAGGTTTTTAGTGTGCTACCTGGGTCCTTCACAGGGGTGCGGATTTTTGGGGTTGCTGTGTCGAAGGATGGCTTTTTTCGCATATGTTGTGATAGCTTCGGGACTGTAAGTTTTGTTGGCATGAGGTTTTGATCGCATAAGGTCTATACATTAGTTATTAAATTGTCAGATTTTCATTTGGAAGTATTGATGGTTGACGGGGAGACGGGGGGTTGAACAGCGTGGTTTTGGGGGCAGGGTTTTGCTCGGCTTTTTTTTTTTGCTACTGAGTGTATGTGTATGTTTGTGTATGTATACATGTGTATGTATGTGTGAATGTTCATTTAATTTTATAATGCATAATATATATATGATCACATCACTTATCAAGGTGAATCCTGATCCATCGAGCCCTACCCTATTAACATAGAAAAACTTCCTTCCTGTGACCTTTGTGGGGATGCAGAGGTAAACACGGTCCCTAATCAGCAAAGGTCACACTAACTTTCCTTCCCTATTCCCAACTGATTGCAAGGACGTGGCCGGCGCCGTTATTGATTATTAAAGAAATTGAGTCACTGAAACGTGTACAGTGAGAATGGTCGGTTACTCCCAGCCCCATTCAGTTGATTCATTGTGCAATTTCACTGATTCTGATCAACCACGGAGTAGCAACCATCGATACGTGCAGTCAGTCAAGCTAAGCTAAAGCTAAGCTAAGCTGAAAACCCCATATCTCAATGATGCCTCAAACTTTCCAGCTTTCACTTTCACTAAAATCAAGGAGAATGGAAGTCCTAAATTTTGGATATATGGAGCTCCCTACAACCCATTTCTCTTAGTTTTGTGGCTGACATTAAGTGGCTTTGAGGGTATTTTTCTTGATGATATTGAATTTTTTTTTTCACTTTTTTTATAAACGATTTTAGGGTTTTAAGTTTGTTTTTACCACAAATGGTACATGGAAAGTTTTCAAGTGGTTATATACATATTTTTAGGGATGTTCTACGTCGTCCAAACTCTCCTGGAATGTTGACTATGTCGCTATGACATCTGAGATACCCGAAACAGGATCCCTGGGGGAGACCCATATAGCTAAATCGGGAAGCTGTAGAGGTTCCATGAGAGAAGCTCATATGTTTCTCTGACAGCAAATTGTACAAAAAATTATTCATTAATGGAGAAAAGCCACAAGCGTGGAGTTCATCTGGAAGAACTTCAACAGATACTGAATCAAAAGCCCCCTTTATGTCCAAGAATACAGAAGCCATTTGCTCTTTTTTAGCAAAAGCTAACTGAATATCCGTGGAAAGCAACGCGAGGCAGTCGTTCGTTCCCTTACCCCTACGGAAACCATATTGAGTATCTGAAAGCAGGTTGTTCGTCTCAACCCATTTGTCCAGACGGAAAAGGATCATTTTCTCCAACAACTTTCGAATACAAGATAACATCGCGATGGGTCGATAGGAGTTGTGGTCGGACGCGGGCTTACCAGGTTTTTGAATGGCAATAACTCTCACCCGTCTCCAATCATCCGGTACAATTTTGAGTACAAGAAATGATTAAACAAGTTCAACATGCGCCTTTTCGCGACGTCTGGGAGGTTCTTGAACAAATTGAACTTGATCCTACCAGCCCCTGGAGCCGTATTGCCACACGAAAGGAGTGCGAGAGAGAACTCTACCATTGAAAAGGGTTGGCTAATCTCATCTATCGAATTCGTGGTTTCGCAAGGAATCATCCGGCATGCCGGCAGAGAATCTGGACAAACTTTTCGCGCGAACTTGAGGATCCATTGGTCCGAGTACTCTCCGTTCTCGTTGTTCGTAGTTCGGTTACGCAATCTTCGCGCCGTGTTCCAAAAAGTACTCATCGACATTTCGCGCGATAGCCCATTGACGAATTGTTGCCAGTAACCGCGCTTCTTGGCCTTGATGAGACTCTTAAGTTCGCCTTCGAGAGCCGTGTATACTTCGAAGTGCGTAGGTGTTCCACGTCTACGAAAAACTTTAAACGCGTCGGACTTTTTAAGGTAAACCTCGGTGCGTTGCTGATCCCACCATGGAGAAGGAGGTTTCCTGCGAAATGACGTTCCTGGAATTGGTCAAGTTTGAGCTTGAAGCGCGCTGTCTAAGATCAGGTTGGAGAGGAAGTTGTATTCCTCCAGCGGTGGAAGCTCTTCTACCGTCGTTGCGGCTTCATCTACTGCTGTCCTGAACTTTGTCCAGTCGAAGTAACAGGTTAGATCATACGCGACGTTGATGGATTCCGATGGATTGAGCCCGGTGGCAATCGAAATATTTATGGACAAGTGATCACTACCGTGAGGATCTTGAATCACATTCCATGTGCAATCCAACGATAATGATTTCGAACAAAGTGTGAGGTCTAATCTACTGCCAACTGAGGATGGACCACCAAACGTGTTACTTTTCCATTGTTAAGAACTGTCTGAAATCTATCTGAAAGTTGTTTCCGGTTAATCGAGGCTCTAGGAGGAATATATACAGAATCAATGCAAAGGCTTTTTTTTTCAATAACAGCCTGACATGCGACAACTTCAATACCAGGAGTTTGAGAAAAATTTACTCTATAGTAGCACTTTTTGATCCCCAAAAGTACTCCTCCTCCACGTGAATCCTCCAGATCAAGACGAATTATATTGAAATCATGAAAAAGAAGATTGATTTCTGAAGAGAGCCATGTTTCACAAAGAGCAAATGCATCACAACCGGTATTGTGAGCTAAAAATTTGAATGGTTCCAATTTAGGAATCAAACTTCGACAATTCCACTGTAGAACAGTGATCAAATCCCCGACCTCATTTGAAAAATTATTCAACGAAGTAAATGATTACTGCAAGGAGGGGCCACTTAATTGTCAATTGCTTCAAAAAAATCTTCACTGTCGGAAGCATAGCCAGAACAATGCTTTTAAGAGGGTCAGAAATGTCTAGGTACTTGAAGATACCTTTGGAATTGTCATCAAATGAGAACAGTCCTGATGCAGAAGGAATGTCTGTTCTTAAAACCGGGGCGCTAGGGGTATTTGATGTCCCCGGAAGAGATGGAAAGTCCTGGGAGTAGTTAGTACTGTGGAAACCAGGAGGACTAGGATTTTCCTTTTATCCACCTTTCCTTGAAATGGGCAAGCTGGTTCTGGGCTCCGGGTCAGCAACTTTCCGTGGGCAAACGCGTCTTCGCTTTCGTAAAGCGCCTTCCGGAAAACTGACTGATGTTCCCTTTTCAACCAAGTCAAAGTCAGACTCGTCATCTGACAGAGGAGCAAAGGGATTTGTATTGGCATCGGGTGATGGTGAGGCTTTTTTAACCATTTCAGCAAATGATTGCCTGGAACGCTGTTCTAGCGAGCGTTCTAATTTTTCCCCGTGTTGTTTGTACGCCGTGCACGATGAGAGAGCATGAGGAGGAGTTCCTTTACAGAAAACGCATTTTGGTGTGCTGTATGCACAGGCGCCATCCTCATATTTCTCCCCACAGTGTGAGCAGCGTGCCTTATTGCCGCAGTGGGAGGTCGTATGTCCCATCTGCTTGCATTTCTGGCAGATCATTACCCGGGGTACAAACAACCGCACAGGTAGCCGAAGTTTTCCCAACTCGACGTATTGAGGGAGGGCTGAACCAGACAAGGTCACGCGAAACGAGTCTGACGATGTAAACTTTTTTTCACCATTATTGGTCGATACTGTGCCTAGTTGGCGCACATCCAGTATCTTAACTGGTGACAGCAGAGGGTCCTTAAATCGACCAACCCCCCGCTTCAGCAGGATCTCAGGGGTCTGACTCGTTTCGGTGACCACACCTTCAATTTCAATACCCCGAGCTGGGATATACACTCTATATTCTAGAGTAAAGAGATGGGAGACAGCAATCTCATTAGCTTGCTTGAGGTTGGACACAACGACCCGAAGTTTATTCGGTCTTTAATTATCCCGGTCACGGCCGAGAATCGTTTGGTCAGATCGTTCGAAATTTGATAGACATTCAGAGGTTTCGATTTGGGCTGAAAATAGACAACCTATAAACCAGTTGAACTATCTGGATAAGCACGTGATCGGGTAACTTTAAGAGTTACCCCATCATTTTGTGCCATAGATGATTCATCTTCCGATGAATCTTCCATGGCTCGTTCGTGGGAGATTATGTCACTCAACCACTGACGCAATAATAACATTATAATTAAACACAGAAAAACAAACTTAAGCTAAGCACACTCTCCATCACACTCACACACACTATAAAATTACGCTTCTTGTATTCAAAAAAGAAGTAAACAAAAACTTATCTTATATGTATCACGGATCTACTGCAGACGGGTGACGATGAGTGGCCGCGTGTACCGGCTAGGCGTGGAGCTGAACGATGGTGATTATGATGATGATGTTGCTGGTCGTTGATGGATGAACGAATGCACGCTACACACGATGGACTGCAGGTTGCGTGCCGTATAGATGCGAAGCCATATGGCTTTTAGAGCGTAGCAATATTGATAATTGCAATTAACGACGATGTTGCACTGCATATCACACAACTTTTTCTTCTTCAGAAAACCAAGACTGATTTCACTCGCTACGATTTCACTCGCCATCAAGAAAAAAATAATACTGAAGACTTTAAACAACTCGTAAAAAGCTTCCAAAGCAACTGCACCGTTCGCTTGTTCACTGAGCAATGCAGTTTCAAGATTAATGAATATCGTTCTTAATGTTTTTATCATATGTTATCAGTTTTCCCGAAAAAAAAACTCACTTTTTTGCGTATTTGAGTTGTAAATATTTGAACATGAGTGAGCTTTAACTCTAAAAAAAAATTGACGACCGTTCAAAGTTTCATCGAAGCTTTGGGATTTGACATTCGGGTGTTATTGAGGGGTTTTGACATAGGACTACCTCTTTGTTATCTAAACTGGGGTACAATTTAACAAAAAATCTAGTTGTCACGAGAAGCGGCCAGGTTTTAAGCGCTAATATCTCATTAGTTTCTCCAAACATTTTCAAAATATTTGACCCAATCGGAAATCTTTCTTTGCGTCAATTTCAATATTTCAAAATATTGATTTAAAACATTGAACTATTGAAAACAACACAAGTATAAGGTGATATCTGATAATCGTTTTGCAGAGTAAATCTATTAAATGCCAAGTATTTTTCCATCACAAACTTCAAATGTAAGTAAGGGAGATCTCATATACAGCAGTGAACAATGCAATAAGGGTACAACCTTCGCAAAATGCTTCAATTGCACGACTGCCTTGGAGCAGTTAAGAGCGGCAATGAGCCAGTATTGAATCGGGCGAGCAACCATTGGCCAGGTAGCTGATGGCTCTATCGCCTTTTACTAAGTGTTGCCACATTATTTTCATGGTCAATCTTTTTTTTTGCATTCAAAAATCTTTTTTATCAATATCCGACAGTTGAAAATCTGTAAAAAAAACTGTATCATATATTTAACTATTGTTTGGTTCCCGTTCACTGGTTGAAAAATAACTTTGCGTGCATCGCATTTGAACCAAATAGGGTTACGGGATGTAATGTTAGCCTAGCTCCTTTATAAGCCTATGTACCAAATATTTCATTAACTCGGCGATAATCAACAAAATCATGTTTCTATCAAGATGACCGATTTATTTTGAAGCAATTGAGACATTATTAACCAATTTTTAGGTGTTCACTTCCGCGTAGTTTTCGATTTCCTCAACTTTTTAGACATCATGACTTCACTGGCTAAGCTGAACATTATCTACATGATCTTTGACTTATCTAAATTTGGCTAAATTGAACCTATAAACCGAGTTTTTTTTTTAAAGTGAAAGTTAGTTTATTAGTTCATACCTTCCCGAATTATCTCGATAGTCTGTAGTGACTACTCACCTAATCTTGCCAAAACTGATCGGAGATCGTAAATATGCTTTATCTTAATCAAGATCGCTTATAACGCCAATGAAGTATAATTTAAACGGCCATTATCATGATATCACTGTACCGCATTCTCACTGTAGTAGCAATTTGCCAATTCTGAGCGAAACCCCGGTTAGCTGTGACGAAAGTCAAATCTTCTGACCATAGCTGCATATTTCATTGTCCATAGAATCAACAACTTACCATAAAAATGTTCGTTTATTATATATGTAAACGGCCATATGTAAACGATATATGTAAACATCTTTGGCCTAGCATCATAAAACTCCTGCCCAGGAAACTATTTGAAGTCCAATTTGACGTAACTATCATCATCCATAAGGATGTACCCGTTGAATTTGGGCAGCAATTAATCATACCATTTTCGGGCCCATGTTTTGACCGTAATATTTATCTCTATAACCCGTTTCGGTTACCGAATAGCCCGAAACTTCAGTAATCTTTCCTGAATGAATATATTCTAAACTGAACTGCGAACAGCACCAAGCTTATCCGGAAAACATACAACCATTCCTTGAAACATTTCAGCACTGCACAGAAGTTGTTGTGGCCCATTTTCAAGCCCTCGGCTATCCTAGAGCCTGACCATTTCAGTTTTTCATATATTGTGTTTTATTCATGACCATGTTAGCAAATAGCTCTCATAATATTCCACAAACGGCCACTTTACCATATGAATTCAAATGCTAATTACAGCATGATATGATGCTAATATAATGCTTGTAGCATCTGAAATGCAGATTTAGAGTTGATTTACTGCATATGCTAATGCTTATTGGTTATCTAGGTAGGATATTTTTCAGATCCTTTTGCACTTTATTGATTAGAGGCTTATCAGATAAGGTCACACATTTGTTGGAATAGGCCTTTTTGTATTTAAGACTAGCCCACGAGTTCAGCAGGCATTTGAAACTGGCAATCTCCCCAATCACAGCAAGTTGCACAGCAAGAACAGTGATGTCAAAGCCATTTTCTTTAGGATTCAGAAGGAAAAAAACATCACAATTTCCATGAACATTTATTGAAACTGATATCACAACCAAACTTAGCACCCACACGACATCGAGTCTTATTCTACCTTGGGTTACTCAACCAAACCGGCGAGTACAATGCCGATATAGTGCTTCACATCGAGCCCCATTCGCTTCGAACTCCGTCATCTTTGGAACATTGCGGTAAATTGTCTCTGCAATACCTTCGGATTCTTCGGCTGGCCCGCTGCCATCCCTTCCGGAAGCCAAACGTTCACGAACCACTTCTTGCATTTTCCATATGAAAGGCTTAATCTTGCAGATCAGCAATCGGATGCAACCGGAATCCTCCACTGGTGTGTGCTCCAGATTGGCTAAGTCCGATTCCAGGAAATCGGTCACATTGCCATCCTGGATTGATTCCAGCATGTAGCGCAACTGCTTCGGCGGATTGTTCAGCAGCCAATCCAGTGGAGATTCAGACTGAAGAATAATTGATTCATCCGGTTTTGGGAGCTCTGATTCGAAATTTTGATCAACCCCTGGTTTCTTCAATGTTCCTAAATTTGTTGCGATCTACAAACAGTGAGCGGTAATAGAATTCATATGCTTCATCTAATTTCATCACTACTCACCACGTGGGCCACAAAAATCAATGCATTCATAACCAACGCTCCCAGCTTGCTGCCGTTTAGTCCAACCAACTTCCAAAGCATCATCATCATCGAGGCCGTCTGCTTCTGTAGTGGTGAATTGGTTTCCGGTTTTTGGAAAATATCCTGCCGCGAGAATCCCTTTGCCACCAGATCTGCCACGTCAGATATCGTTTCTATGCCTAATAAGCTTCCCGCCATCTGAACTCCTTTTTTGATTCCCTGCATAAAATCTCCGACCACCGGATCCGGTCCCTGACCAACAACCATCAGCAACAACGGAACGACGGCAACCGACGTCACAAACCGCACCCGTCTCATCGTAACAAGATCTGAAACTCGATCCACCGGCAGACAGCTAGTAGTTTCACGTCAGACACCAAAGCGGACTGCCAATCTGGTGCCGTCTAAAGAAGAACTAACCCACCGGCAGCCGCAACTTGGTGACAAAAACTCCCCCGGAAACCGTTCGGTGTCGAACATCCGTAAATGTGGGAGGAGGGATGAGAGTTTGTTGCTCCGATTTGAAGCAGTTTTTTCTTTTGCGGCATTTGGTGGAACGAGCCTTCATATTGCGCGACAAGATGTTGTATGTAGATTGGTGGCCATGCCATTCGCTCCCTCGGGTGGAACGAAAAGTCGAGGAATGCACTGCTGCATGTCATGGTTGGAGGATAAATGGTTTAAGTGATTTACTGTTGTGTTTTATTAGGTTTAAGTACTGTTTTAAGCCCGGCATACATTTCGCTTTAATCAAACATACGGTAGGGGAAATGTCGGATTCGGCAATGTTTTCCATTTTCGGCAAACGATTTTCAAACTTTTAATTCTATACATTCGTCGATCAAAGCACGAAACTAGATATTTAGCAGAAATTTGATTACATTTACAATACTGAGTTACTTCTTTAAGAATTTTGACGTAGACTACGTCTTACGGCAAGGGTAGGATGACAATTGAAAATCTAAAAATAAGCGACCGTCACGATATATTGTTAGAAACACTTATAATTTGATGAATGCTCGATAGATTTACAAGATGATTACATCAATCGGTTGGAAATTTTCCCGCGTATTGATATAACTATCAAACATTATCCGTTGACAATTTTAAACTATTGAAAACAACGAAAAATAAGGTGATATCTTATAATTCTGTTTTTCAGGCTAAATTTAGATCGAGGCTTACTAGATCGAGAAAGTTTTAATTCAAATGCGAACCGTTTCAAATCCGTCCTTTTCAGAACAACTAATTCGATTTTAAGTGAGTCAACAATGATTTGAATTTGTCTAAAAATTTTTTCCAAGTGCTTACCAGTGCCAGCGATGGCTTGACTAATTTTAGTTTTTTCTTCGCTGCATACCTTGACCATTGTGTACAATTTACAAATGGCTACCGTCACGAAAAATTCAAACACCTGTCAATCATTTCTTGATTGATTTATTTGTGAGGTTCTTGCTGTAGAGGTTCTCACAACAGCCATTTTATCTACTCAAATTTTCAAAATGTAACAAATAAGAGATGAATATATTTCACGTCATCAATCGCCGTCGGAAAACTTTAAATAATATAGCGTTCCGGCAATTATCCCTATCAAAAAAGAAATTTTCAATCACGGACAATGTTTTGATTCTCGAACATGATACATATTCCGAACTAACATTCTCTGTATATTCCAATACGTACTGCTATGAACTGTTATTCTGTTGTGTTAACGATTCGCATTGGATTGAGATCTACTTCTAGGAAGAAATTTGTTTTGAGAAACTGTGAAAGTAAGAATAAGTGTAATGCCTAGTCGTTTTGATGCCAACCGTGTGTGCAAATTTCGAAAGCGCGTTAAGATAGAACTTACGGAAAATTCTCCGAAACAACCACGTATAGGTATTACAAGTAGGATAAGCAATAATAATAGCAGTTATTAAAAGTTAATAATAATAAGCATGTTTAAAAACATAAAATGGATAATAAGTATAACATAGAAGCAGAGATCGAAATTCTCACTTAGCTGGGTGAAAACCATGCTCTCTCTCAAGCAGGTTGTCGATGAGTAGCGAACCGATCACATTTTCATCTCTCCTTTTTCGCTGATAATTCATTATCCTCTCTCTTGCATATGCGAAAATATCTCTCTCCAAAATTCAATGAAAATATTTTCTCGTGTCACATTTTTCTCTGAAATCATGCTAGGTATCGTAAACGAGGAGCAAAAACCGAAAATAAGGCCAAGCTCGTGCACACTGGTACCGTCATGGACCGTCATTATCGAATCATAATCTATATATATAAAAATGAAATGCTGTCCGTTCGTGACAGCATAACTCACGAACGACTCGATGGGATTACTTGATTTCTTTTTCATTTGATTCGTCTTGAATCCCAACAGGTTTTTAAAATAAAAAATGTACGAAATTTTTTCGGGAAAGTTAAAAAAATCATTTAAATTAAATTTTCACTTTGTATGGAAATATCATAATAGAAAACAACAACACCATCTATCGAGTTGGAAGGAGAAACCGTTGGAAAATTTTATAATGGCGTCTTAATTAACAAAAAAAGGACGAGAGAGGAGCGAATCTCTCATTGTTATTTAGGACTTTTTGAAAAATTATGCGAAAAACGATAATACACTGGAGTCGTTTATTATGCGAGTTTTTTTATACGTGGTGTTCAGAATTCACGCGAGGAGATACTGTTCACTTAGATTTTGTCATTAACGCGTTTAAATAATCACCTTTGTTTCTTTTTACAAGGTTTTCGTAAATTACGGGTTTGTACGTGAATTCTATTATCTTATTATGGTCAGTTGAAAAAGCATTTTAAAACCATTTTGCTTCCAGTAAATGCATTAAACGGCTAATTGGCAATTTGAAAAGCTTCCAAGCGACCAGATAGTTTTATAGTAACCATTGCTAAAACTGTGATTTCTTGCAATCGCCATATTGGAATGAATGAAATAATTGAAATGTGGAAAAAAAAACACTAAATTTTAAATGTCATACAATTGAACTGTAGATCTTAGGCAATTTCGGTATTCGTTCAGATAACCCTATTGAATTCCATCAATTTTCAGAAGTTTCTTGATTAATTTATCGAATATATTTCTTTAAATTTTGTTTTTGATGTTGTAAACTCGCATAATTTCCGAGGCGCATTAATTTTCAGCTCTTATCATGCCAATATTCACCATACAATTAAATGCGCATATGATTTGGAGCATGATATGCTAAACAAAAAAACTCAATTTGTTTTACATATTTTTCTTTCAAACATAATTTCCCGCAACACTTGAGCTTTTTTCTTAGCCATTATTTACTGTTGAATGAATCAGAAGAGCAGAGAATCGAACAAAGCAGAACAACAAAAACCAACCACGATATCGCCGTGAAGTTTGACAGCTGTGGCCATTCGGCATTATCTTTCATAATAACATCTTTCACTAGAACATTTTCAAAATCTTTATGGTCTTGGAAAGGTTTTATTAATTTGTTCTCACAACCGTCTAAAGAGTGGGCCACTTTGTACACATTTCGGCTTTAAAGATGCATAGAGGAGGTGTTGGTGGACAAAACAGTTTTGAATGTAGTATCATCAACAAAGCCGGGAGGAGTGCTATACGGCTGGAATAGAACTGAAATTATTACTTGGGCAGTGTAAACGTGTAGGTTCACGTATAAATTGAAACGTTTGTATTGGTGATATCTCGCAGCGAGATGTAAATAGGAGTGAAGTTCGATGGAGAATGAGAGTATTAGTTTTTGTATTCTATGTTGAACTGACAGGTGTAAAATAACATTTTTGTTTATATTAGTATCGTTCACTGTAAGATTAATATTGCATTAGGAAAGTGAAAACGAACATATTACTAGAATTTCAATTAGTATTATTGTGCAATGCCTCCTACTAGACGAAGTAATATTGGTCGCTGCAGCCGCACGACTGTCAGCGCAGCAAAATCTTGAATGAGACGTTCTGCATGCAACTCAAAATGACTTGGATCGACAACGAATGGCACGGGCTCGACCGATGTTGGATCAAGAAGAGAGAGCAGGTCGAAATACAAGCAATAGAAAGAAGCGTAATCGGGAAGTATCAGAAAGATCTGGTGACAATCGTACCCAAAATAACATCACTAAACGACTACGACAGCAAACCTACATTCTGCAAAATCTTCAACGTGCATTTCAATATGATCCTTTGATTAATTTCAGTGCGGATATATCAATCGCCATTGAATCAATGAGTGAAGTTTGTTCTCATTGTTATGCATTGTAGCTCCCAAATGAAACACCAAATGAATTGTGTTGTGCAAGTGGCAAAGTTAAAGTAACGCCACTAAATCCACCACCAGAGCGTTTGCGCTCATTGGTGTCTGGATCAGAAAGTGATTCTAAACATATTCTGCAGAACATCCAGAGTTATAATGGTTGTTTTCAAATGACTTCGTTTGGAGCAACGAACATAATAAGAGAACAGTTCATGCCAACACCTATGGTAATATCTATAATGCTCTATAAGTTTTCTTGGACAATAAACCTTACCTTACAGCAACACATTTTGATTAAATCATCACACAACAGTAAGAAATTAACTCTAAATAAATGGAATTAATACTTATTGCAAATAAACTTTTTCATTTATAACTCCTTCTCCATTTTTCCATTAAGTAATTTAATTATGGGCAGGACAACGTCTGCTGGGCCAGCTAGTGTCAGAATAAAACAAGCATAAAGACTGGTGCATTTTCAGGTGTCAAAAAGTAAGTGAAAAATAATTATCGGCATCTAGGATTCACTGAAAAAGAAACGATTTATCAGTTACTCATGCTCTCCGAAAATTATAAATCGCTGGTGCTCTCCTCGCAAAACAAGCTGTGAGCGTATGAGAGTCCTTCGCTTCTCATATTCTCATCTGTTTCTCCAAGCGGGTGGAAAAGGACGTTTCTCTTCTCAAGTAGGGGAAAATTTCTGTCTCTGCATAGAAGAGTTTACTCACAGTGTACCGTGATTCGGAATCTCTTCGGTTGGGACAGCTCTCACGTGAAAGACACTCTCTTGATAGCTTGTCTTCTACGTGGACAGATGAAGAGAGGGTGTGAGAGAAAGAGAGTGAATCGTGCGATACTAAAAAAATGCGAGTTCAGTTTGCACTGAAACGAGACAGACGTTGAATAGAACGACTAACGAGTGGAAATAAAAATGGAGAATCCTGAACCCCACGTAACTATGCCGAGCGAGCTCTTGGTTATCGTGTGAAACTGAGAGCAGCCAGAGGTAATGCGTTGCCAACTACTGGTTGAGAGACTGGAGAAGGACGTTCGGCCGTCTTCAGGGCCAACAAATGCTTTCAAAAGAGTGTACAATAGAATTTTCTAACATACTTACTATCTAATTCAGGTCTAAAGTTCTATGAGGACCACACAGACGCTATTTTGGTCATACTATGCCTTACGGGTAGGTGTAAAATGAAAATTTGAACATTACTGATACAGTTTGAATGCTAATAGCTTTATCTTTTCTCGTTTGGTTTTCGAGATTTTGCAGTTGAAGTTTTTGACGACTGAACAATCTATAACGCGAAAATGGCCTCCAGCTGGTCGATCATATTAAAACAATCTCTACAGCCAGCACAATCGTAGCCCTATCAGCATAAGTTGTGGCCCAGTAAGAATTGGAACATAGACTATTGCGCATATTCCGGATATACATCTACAAAATAGTGTTCTGTTCTAAAATGTTCGACTTTACCTGAAATATAGAGGAAAAATACATAAAAAATTATTCATCTCGATTTCGAAGAAATTTGCAGACTTTCCCTGGAATACGTTTCATCAACCGGCGCACATTATTCTCATCCATCGTTTTGGCTATCTTATTCCAATTGGTTCTCATAATTTGATGCTTTTGACGATACTGCCATTCACCTTCTGTTTCCTCTTCATAGAAGCCCTAAATCTCTCTATCGGTCTGAGCTGGGGACAGTTTGGTGCGTTGAGTTCTTTCGGTATAAACTGAATCCCGTCGGTTTTACACCACTGTTTATAACACTGTTTTACTGTAGTTACAGCTTGCAAGATCTGGCCAAAACATGACAGGTTCATTGTGGGATCTGATGAATGTTCATATTCGGAGACATTCCGTTCTGTACAGCTCTGAATTGAATGTCTTATCAGTGTTGAAAACCTTGGTCTTCCTACCGCAGCTACAGATGCCTTGCCAAATCATGTGTTTACGTACAAATTTTTCTGCAAACAGCTTGAATTTGACAGGAACATCTCCCCGAACCGTAGCCAAGTAATTCTTGTCCCGGTAGCTGTTTGAAATGGGCCTTTACAAAGGTTTCATCATCCATGAGGAGACAGCCATTGAATTTTGTCAATACCTGATCATACCGTTTTCTGTCACGGATTCTGGCCACATTGTTCTGCTTTTGATCCCTATTTGGTTGTCTACAAGCACGGTATGACTTGAAGCCTTCCCGGAGTCTGATATGTTGGGGTTTGCCTTAATGTTCTTGATGACTTTGATCCGCAGTTGACGGTTGGCAGTACCCGCCGGACGCTTGCTGCGATCCGTCGACGAAGTTTCTCTGTAGGTACTTTTTCAAAAGACGCCACACGGTATTTTGGGGGAAAACCCAACACTTTAGCAAGCTTTGGCCCAGACCACGAAAAGTTTTCCAAATGATTGCGCACGATTATATTTCTTCTTTTTTCTTCCATTTTGTATTTCTCTGAAACACGTTCGAACTGCACCGCAAAAAAAAACATCTGATGTTGTTATTGTTATAGGGAACACATAAGATGACATAGTTTACAAATCTGCCCACTAGGGTCACTGTAAGAATCCAAAATATGTGTTCCAATACTAAATGGGCCACGCTTAACAACATTCAAACCAAACGCCAAAGAATTTCTAAGAAGCGAATCATAGGATGTTCTAAAATACTTACTCACTATTACTTATACTAACCAACGTCCTATCAGAAGAGCACTTGCGTTGCAATGCTCCGCTATGTAACTAATGAAACTTATAAAACGGTTTAAAGCAGTCTACGTCAACCAGTCGTGTGTTAAACACAACTCTACTTTTTTTTATTTTTGACGTAGGACTTCTGATTTCGAAAGCGTTACGCAGGTTTGGAGATTTTGAACCATAATATCTCTTATCTGACCCGCATAAATTTTACGATAAGAATATCATTCAAATGGACGTACATCAAAGCTAAATCCTTGATGCTAATTGAACTCATTATATTTGTATAAACTAATTAAAATGAACTTAAAAGAAAAATGTCTGAACGAACAAAGCTATTGGTTGAAAATTACATATTTGCACCACGCTCTGATTGGTTCATACTGCCAGCGATTATAAAACATATATATAATATATAAACACGTCCGACCAATCATCAGTTTTCGATTTGCATCAGTATGCGACAGACGTGTTTGCAAAGCACGTTGGTAGAAAACGCCGCTCGTGAAAACAAGAAGACCAGAATCATCCCACGTCAGCTGCAGCTGGCCATCCGCAACGACTAGAAGCTGAAAAGATCTTTTCTCCAGTGTGAAATGGTGTCCTGTCAAACGTCCTGCAGCCCAAAAAGCCAGAAACAAATTTCAAACGCGAACCATGTCTGCGAACCGTTCCGTAAATAACTAAAATCCATTCTTTTAAGGACGATCAAATCAATTCACCGACAAAAGAGTATATTTGGTTGAAATTTCCCTTGAGTTGTTCGAAATTTTCATAACCACCGTTTCAACATGGCGTTGCTTAAAAAGCCACGTCTCGGGAAAAATGGCCAAATCCATCGCCCACGTCATCTTCCTGGTCAAGTGGTTGGCGGCGTCACCCGTCGTTCAAGCTATTGCTATGAAGTGAGGGTTCGTTTCCCGTTCCAGCCAATGGAACTTTTTGCAAAACGGAAATCTCCATACTGGTCCACTGGGTGTTAGGTTAAGTTGTTGGTTGTAATTCGCTCTATGTTCAATGTAAATTTAAACAAAGGATTCATTTAACACTTGCAAGCACGTTGGACATTCAACAAACAATATATTATTGACAGTTAATTTGACCCGAACTGCAATTTCTAGAAATTTTCGTGGAGAACCTATATTAAAGCCTCACACTAAAAGCATTGAGTTTCATGGTTTTTAAACTGAATAAAATATAATAGAAATTGATTAATTCGATTACATCAATTTGTTCACATCAACAAGTAGTCCTAGGTCAACTTTGCAGTTATGTCACTGACATAACTCACCCTTTCAGCTTCAGCACCCTTTCAACTCACCCAGCAGCTTCTCCGGCTTGGCCACAAAATTATTGGAGTAGATCTCTCGTTCGTCTGTTTAAGGTTCGCCCAAAAACTTCCATCGGACGCAGTTGGGGAACGTTGGGAGGATTTACGATCCTACAACGTTTATCTCCATCCGGTTCAGTGGTCTCTTGGCATGAAGTGGTGAAACAAGATCCCGAGATACTTTTTGACGGCAACTTCCAGCAGGCACTGCATTTCGGAAATAACAATGGCTTGGATATTCCCGCTGGCCATTTTCGCTGACCGTCAGCCACAGAAGAGTCATCATGGGAACTTGGTAGCTGAGACATAAAGGCTGTCCACGTTTGATTTCGGACCCCACACTAATAACAGCAAAAACAAATTACAACTAATTCAACAAAACCGATTGTTTATTTCATAATAATAGAGTTATATCTACATAAGAAACAGTTGATTAAGATGTAAATGATTCTTTCTGTAAAATTCTCGAACTCTCTGTAGTACACCTGCCATCAGGCTCCGTACGGTATCCTCAGATACGCCCGTCATGACGATTCTCCTTCTTCTCTCGAAATCATCGGTACCATTTGCTTCTTTCTTAGTTTCGACAAGTTTCCGCTTAGCTTGAGCCTATTATTTCTCTATTGGGTGGAGTTCGGGACAGTTTTGTGGATTGGCTGTCTTTAGCACGTATTTGACCTCTTGTACCTTATACCATTCCAGGACGGATTTCGCATAGTGACAAGAGACCAAGTCAGGTCAAAATAGAGCTGGTGAGTCGTGGCTTCTGATAAACGGTAGCAACCACTTTTGCTGACATTCTTTCTTGTAAAAATCCCTCATGATGGTGCCGGAAGAGATAAAACTTTTAGAATTTTCGACCGCAACTATATATTGCCTCCCAAATCAATTATTTCTTCGAGAATTCGAACACCTTCTTAGTCCTTAAATGATTGGCAACGGCGTTCCTTTGCATTGCGGTGTATAAAACCAGCCCTGGAAGCTGTTTAAAGTCTTTAAGTACGTATGCTTTGATGTCCATTATGATACAACAAAATGTTGGCAAAAGTTGGTGTAAAACTCCTTAGCACGACTTTTTGAGGTGAAATTTTGCTTGTCATAACGGTTGGGCACCCCTTTCACTTTGTACGCCTTCAGTCCTCAACTCCGTTTTTCGTTTTGTACGTATGATTTTGACTTCTCAACTTTGCGATCCACATTTCGCACAGAAAGATTGGGATTTTTCCCAATAATGGCTACCACCTTCTTGTCCATTTGTCGGGAGCATGCTTTTCGATTTGTTCCACTTTCAACTTTTCGATCCACTGATGGTCAAATCATTTGCAAACTCAAAACATGGTACTTTTCGGTATTTTTAGTTTCTTGGTAAGATCGCGTACCGATAGATATGGATTTCACTGCCGTTCAAACAAAATGCGTTTGCGCACTTCAACTTGATTGGACGCCATTTTAATGGATGTAGCAAGTTTGTAAACATGTTGTAACACAAAATAAAGTGGAAAGATGTCATAACGTTTTAGTGATCCTTGAAATAATTCAAAATCCACACTGGAAGAAAAGTGTCCAAAATTTAACGTGGACAGGCTTTATTATACGTAAAGTACCCGACAGGTCGTCTATTATGACCATGACGATACGTTAATTCGAAAAAAAATTCAATAATGTGTTGGTGCTCAACAAGATTGGAAAAGCATACACTGATGAAAAAATAATGATAATATCTATGTGTTTGACACATGAATTTTTGCAATGTTTTCAACAAAAAAATTGCTATTTGTAACCATAGATAATTTTCATTTGTCACATAAACTTTGTTTGGGTTAGCTAGAAATGAGAAGAAAATCATTATTTTCCATTTAATTCCAACTACCTTTGCTTATCTTGACTTATACGCGTATTTCGTCTATAATTTACAGACTTCTTCAGTGTCTCGTACTAATAACGGTTTCAGGTATTCCACTAAACAGCTCAAACCCTCTAGGATTCGTTTGGGTTGTTTCTCAAAAGGGTTTTGTTTATATGTGATCACATCAGTATTAAAGTATGGAACGGTCATAACTTGGTCGACTCAAATATGACGTAGTTTTTTTTATCGTGCGTTTAAAAAATTTGAACACTCCTCATTTTGAAAGGTATGTTAACATTTGTTTTTGCCATTTTTCTATTCAGTTCTCGAAACGGCGCATAAGCAAAATCCATATTGTTCTCATGCCGATCTGCACAATCACTTAATAATGCGAAATCAACCGTGATGAATGTTATAAAAGTGTTCGCAGAACGTCTGACGATTGCCAGGAAGTCGGGATCAGGAAAAAACCGAAATCAGGAAGACGCAGCGACCGGAAGAATAGTGGCCAGCATTTTCAAACGCAATCTCAACCTTTCCATCGTAGATATAGGAAACAAGCTACCTACACAACAGTGCAGAAAACAAAGAAACGAGCCTGACTGTTTGGCGGGCAATTTGCACCTGTGGGCTGGAAGTAAAATTATCGTGACAAGGGGCACTGTCAACCAAGATTTTAATGTAAAGGAATGCTTTCAAAAACGCTTATTGCCTTTCTAGATAAAACATAGTTGTTCCGTGCTATTTTGGTCAGACCTCGCTTCTTGCCACTACGGAACAATAGCTTAAGACTGGTATACCGCCAATAGTGTTCAAATCGTACCCAAGGAGAAAAAAACCTTCAAACTCGCCGGAGCCGTGCCCAATTGAAAAATATTGGGCGATCGTAAAGAGAAACCTAAAGAGAACTAAAAAAAATAGTTGGAAGTGAAAAAAAGTTTTAGGCAAATTGGCGTTCAGCATCAAATAAGGTGGATATAACAGCAGTTCAAAGCTTGATGGAATGTTGTGAAGCGTAAAGCCCGATAGGTCGCATTTGGGAAATCGGAAGCCTAATCAATTTTTGTTGTGTTTTGTAGACGATGACCCTATTAACGAACATAGATTGATCATTTCTTTCATAAACTAACCAATGCGCACTTTTTTTTTGGCGTAGAACCATTGCGTCTATTGAATTGAACATTTGCGGTATACCCCTGTTTACTTTTAATATTCGCATTTTAAAGTTTGATCACCAATAATCATGTGAACAGCCTAAGACGCGTCTCCCAGTCAGGCAAAATCGAGTTTATAAATCCCATCACCTTTCCAGGATTCGTAGTCCAAATTTCTTCAGGTTGCATATAAAGGGCGAACACGAAATTATTGCAACACATTCAACAGGGCATAACTTTTTTCCCATGGGGTAAAAATCAACCAAATTTTGCACACTTTCTCATTGATGTGTATTGTTTACATGCTGTCAAACTCGAAGTCGTGTTTTCGATTCAACGAAAATGGAGGTGAACCAACGCGAGTCGATAGAACAAATTCTTTCCAAACACCAGGAATTTCCTGACCTGTCGCACCGGCAGTTGGGAAAAATGTTGAACATTCACCATTCAACCGTCTCCAGAGTGTTGAAGTGGTTCCAGTAGCAGTTGACGTTGAACCACGGCAAAGGAGCTGGAAGAAAACCGGGACCGGAGAACAAAAAGACGGAGGGAAAGGTGAAGCGGATGATTAAAGCAAATCCCAACGTCTCAAGCCGTGATTTGGCTAAAAAGATCGGCATGTCACCCAGCTACATCCAGAATGCAAAGAAAAGAGCTGGACTACATACATACAAGGTACAGAACTTCCGCTTGGCTGTCTGTAAAAATACAAATATTAGCCTGCCTATATTTCCTCTTCAGACATACGTTAACATATTTTATTATTGCAAAAATCTCGGTCTGGACAACCGTTGGATAGGTTCCCATCGCCACTGAGATTTCTACCCCAGGGCCGAAGATTCCTGCTCCCTTTTTTGTTCCAATTTTTGAGCCATCTGTAAAGAATTTTATGGAACCATAACGAACAGTGGGACCTCCGACATTCCAATCTATACGTGACATCTCGCATATGTTGTAAGGGATGTCATGTGCACTTAATCATGTTTGACCAACTTTTGACCGTTCCACCCTTTGTATGGTATTGTCCATGTATTTTTGCCAATAAATATGTATGAATTATTTACCGTGTACTGGTATACCTCGATAGTACGTACATCAACTTCATCACTTCAAATTGCATAAAATTGCATAAAAACTACTGATTACACTAGAAAACTAGTACAACCAAAAGAAAGAACAGAAGTTGTTCTTTCTTTTGGTCTTATTAGATTTCAGATGCAACCAGCAGTTTTTATGCAATTGCAATTTGAAGTGAGAAAGTTGATGTACGTACTATCGAGGTATACCTGTAGTTGAATTCACAACCAGATGGTAGGATAATTGTCTGAAAATCAGTCATTTTTTAAACGCATACTTTATGCCTCCACCAAAACGCTTGAGTCGACCATCTCAATTATTTTCAGTGAGAGGTACTCCAACATTCAACGAAACAAAGCTTATTTGCCGGTAAATATCCTGAAAACAACTCATTATACAGTTGCATATTCCCTTCTGATGATTACATCAAGCTGAACAAGAAAAACAACAATAATTCCAAACAATCGTTTCTCTTCTTCTACCCTTCCTTCCGCAGGCCACTACATCCCTTGTTAACAAAACACTTCAAATGAGCACCCTCATCATCGGCATCGTTCAGTGCGAATTCAGTCGACATTGAAAGTTTAAAGGTAAGTTTGACTTTTTTTTGCAGCTACTGTAACAACTCAAAAAACAAACATTTTCAACGAGCATTCATTCGACTGAACAGAGTAGAGAATGGCTTGTTAATTATACCTGACTGTCAATGGCGCTCGAACTTCAAAAATCGATTGTCGTTCCATTATGTTTGACCTGTTAAAATTTAATTCTGAAGCTGGTTCACTTTGATTGTAGGACTTCGGCATGATCGAAAAACTTTTCTTTTATATCCTATCGATACAGAAACAAACCCGCAAAGCGCAAAATTATCAAGTGCTCAAAACCAATCAACGAAGAAAGCATATTACAGTAATCGCTTTTTAAGGCGATTTTTTGTTTATCTTCGCTTTCTTGCGATACAATAAAAAAGTTTATGCTCAGCAACATGAAGACAATAAGCTTTCAGAGCGTGTTCTCATGTTTCTTTCTTTGTTTTTTTTTGTCAACGCAGGCGGATTCGGAATAACACCAGCTGGCGCAGCATTAGGATCTGTTGTGAATTATGGAACAAAGTCAGTGTAGTCAGTCAGCCGCTCTGAATGGAAAAGTTTGTTCCGATGATACTGTTTCTTTTGAATGAGAGCACAAAAAGTTTTCACTGCGGCGCAACGAATAAATGCTGGGCTTTGTTGAGATTGCTCTCAGCCTGGATACTGTTTATGGATGTTGCATTATAAAGTTGGGTAGTCGTTTTGTGAAACTTGTGGCATTGGTTGGTGCTTGGACAATGGGCAATCATCTCCGTTACAGATGATGCGAAGCTGGAAAGGCATTCTAGCACAAACAAGGCCCTCCTGATCGAAATGGAATCGGAGATGGAGCTCTGGAGGTGGTTCGAGAAAAATCCAACAATGTTGTTAGGCCGGAAATCAAAAATCCACTTGATAGTGAAACCAATTAGTTAAACAAGACACTGCACAGATTGCTTTCATTTGTCAACTTCCCCCGAAGACAGGGATGTGAGTGTTTTGCATGTAAACATCCGACGTGGTTGTCGGTCGTCGGTAAGTCGCAGTGCTACACGAAAACTAGTCCACCAACTACCGTCGGACCACCCCGCACCCAGCACACTCCCATTCGAATTGGTACCTCCGTAGGAATTTGACAGCTAGCTTGTTGACACGTTAGTACGGCTCGTGCATTTGTTCTACAAAGGGACTACAAACTCCTCATGACATCCTGTTGAATGAAATGCCCGTCGCCAGCTTCAATTTCGTTTCGTCCCCTTCTCAAGAATTGCGATGTAGGTTGAAGCTAGTATGCTGAGAGCTAGATAAAGGCTCTGAGGTTCCTTTTGCCTGCCTTAAGCGGCAACACTGTCGCTTTTCTCATGGAAAAGCAATGATTTTCGTTTCTCGTATTAATAGCCCCTTTTGCCGCACATTCAACACCGTTTTGTTCCTACCTGTTAAACATACCTCGTTGACACAGTGACTGACTCTATCTGTTCAGTATGGTAAAACACAGTTGTCAGCGTGGATGAGGAGCTTGGTGGGGTTTGGTTATAAACTTGATAATAGTTGAATGTTTGCCGACGAAAAGGAAGCTGATGACGAGGCGGTATTTTTCGTTTACCACTCATTCATTCAATCATCCACTGGCCTGGAAGCCCCCTCCAGGTTTTCTATCAAGCATAGAACTATGGAATTGAATTCAACTTGTAATATATTCCGGTCGAATGTCACCACATCTGTCATCCCTTGTCAGTGCGGGGGGTTATCTTTTCGGACAGATTCAATGTGTTGTCTGGCATTTGATTGTAAATGTTTGCGGAGCAAAATTTAGGATGTAGAGCATCCGACACATCACTGAAGAATGTGAGCTAGGTATCGAAATAGCAGAAAGGAAACGAACAACTTTCCGATTACTTGTCGAGGTATGATTTGCATGTCGAGTGCATACTACCGCCAATCTTTACTTGTTGGAAGTTACTTGTTCCAATTTTGAAAGTTAGTTGTTGTGCTGGCAACAATAGTTTCACACATTACTTGGCTTCCTTTGTTTGTTCCTTAGTGAATCTGGAAATCTTTCGTACATAAAAAATGTACGAATTTTCTACAAAGGTTTATGTAAGGAGTGTATCGAAAATAAGCAATCCACAATCTTTCTTTCAAATTTTGTTAAAAACCGATATTTTATTCATACAAAAAATTGATCCTTTATTGTACGAGGTTAAACTTGAACATGATGAAGACCGAAAGAAATTTAAGTTATTCCTTCACGAATTTTCGAACTTTGGATCGAATGCTCTTCATCAAGTTCCGGACAAGTGTTGCATCGCATTTTTTGGACGCTTGAGCCCAAATTTTTTTGAACTCCTGCATGTTCCCAGCTGCCTTACCAGTCTTCTTGAAGACCCTCTTCACGATTGCCCAGTAACGTTCGATGGGTCGAAGCTGAGGGCAATTTGGTGGATTGATATTTTTCTCAACGAAATCTATACCCTTTTCCGCAAGCCAATTGAGAGTGGTTTTGGCATAGTGAGCCGACGCTAAATCCAGCCAAAACAGTGGAGGCAACAATCTCTTCTGGAGACACTCAGATCGATAGATTTATAGTTCCGGTAGTGTAAAAAATGGTTGACTTCAAACCACAGAAACATATTGCTTGCCATACCAGTACCTTTCGAACGAATTTATCCACTTGAATCGACCTGTTCGCATCGCTCACATCCTCCCCAACGACGACAGTAAAATATTGTGGACCTGTAAGGGCTTTTGAGTCCTGCTTAACATAGGTCTCATCGTCCATCAAAACGCATGCACCCGGACGCTGCAAAAGACGCGAATACAATTTCCGGGCCCTTGTTGCTGCTTGCTTCTTTTGTTCTGCACTTTGTTTCGAGATTTTCTGCTTCTTGTAGGTCTTCAGGTGGTTTCACCTCTTGATACGCTGGATCAGTTTGACATTCGTTCCTGCTTTTTTGGCCAAATCACATATTGACATTGATTAGTTCTTCATGATTAGAAATACCACTTTCTGCTCCAGTTTCGGGTTGGAAGATCCGGGTTTTCTGCCTCTTCCTGGTAGCTCATCCAAAGAATAGTGTTCCCCAAACTTATTAATGATGGTTTTAACACTCGCATGATGAATTCCAAACCGCTTCGCCAATTTTCACATTGTAATACCCTTCTCACTTAGCCATGTGTCCAGAGCCTTAATTTTCACTTCCTTTTCAATACGCGACATTTTGAAAACGCAGAATTTGAACCGCACAAACAAGTAAACAAAAGAAAGCTGACAGTCAAACGCACAGCATGCAGTGTTCAGAGCATAAAAAATCATCACAAATACATGCGTACAACGCAAATGTACACACTTAGAAAATTTTACAGTATTCGGTAATTTTTTACCGAACTTTCAACAGCTGAACAGTTCGGTAATCCAATTTAACGAACTTCGGTAAAATTTGACAAGTTCCGGTAATTTTTTTACCGGAATACTGTAAAATTTCACCGAAACCCGGTAAATTCGATTACCAAACGTTCAGCTGTTGAAAGTTCGGTAAAAAATTACCGAATACTGTAAAATTTTCTAAGTGTGTATGTGGAGGGCTTATATTCGATACACTCCTTATGATCAGTATAACTACACTGATTATAACTTTGATGTGAAAATTACCAATTCAGGAACTGAATCAACATAACAGCACGAACGTTTTCCAACCAAAGTGACGCCAGATTTACGACGACAAGAAGTATTACAATTCTAACCATGTTTAAAACTTTTATATTTTCATGTAATTTGAACTCATCTTTAATATTAAATTAGGTTTAACTAATAACAAACAAATTATGTATGTTTTAGAATGACTCATATTTGTTTTTTTTTATAATTTTATTATCACCGATTTTCAAAATATGCTAGTTCAGTTTGATTATTGATTGTGCTCAAAATACTCCTTCCATACATTTATTTATGTACGGATCGGGTTTTAAGCAGAACATGAACCAGCTAAGATATATGATATAGCTGTACATGATTAATAATAAGAATTAGAAACGGAAATATTTAGATGTTAATCCATCAATTTACTTTTCATCTAACGGAACCCAAAATAAGAAAGCAAGATTGTAATGCAAATTCTCATGCAAACATACCAGCTCAAATCACTACAGAGCCACCATCTTCTTTCTTCACTGTAGCACCAGTGGAGTTTTCTGCTTCTGTCGACATCGTGCTTAATTGAGGTTATGTCTTAACCGACCACGTGACTGCACAAACTTCACTTAAATTTTTTGTGCAAAACTAAAAACTTTTTATTCTCGTCGGCAAGTTTAACTGTTGTGACTTGGAGGAAATAAAGCTATGTCTATTTAGAATCCGGAATAATAAAATCATCTGTATCTCGGTAACAAATTGACGAACAAATAAGTTTAATCCATTAAAACAAAAGTTATTCACTGTACTTTGAGGAAACCATATCAATACAAATAATTTCTCTTCGTTTCTAATGAAAATTTGCACTTTCTTCTTTAGTCCTCCCATCAAACGCCGCACACCTCTGGAGTCAACTTTCTTGGCACTTTTGTTCTACATTGTGGTCAACGTCCCGAGCCGTTTTTCCACTTTGCTTAAGCTTCCGCTTCATTACTGCCCAAAATCTCTCGAGGGGCCGGAACTGCGGGCAGTTGGGTGGATTTATGTTTATATCGATCAAATCTATATGATGACTGGATGACTTTATGGCTGTAGTGGCAACTTGCCAAATCTGGCCAAAACTTCACAGGACCTTTATCGGCTTTATTGAAAGGTAGTACGCGGTTTTTGATGCATTCTTCCTTGTAAAGCTTCGAGTTCATCGTCTTATTTGTCACGAACACTTTGGTCTTTGCTCCGCAGCTGCATATCCCTTGCCATATCATCAGTTTTTGGCAAATTTGTCGATGAGCAGGCATCCTTGGTACTTCGTCAAAACCTGCTGGTACTATTTCCAAGCTCGAGTTTTGGTGACGAAACTTTGCTTCAACGTTCTGTTTGGTTGCTTGCTGGCTTGATAAGAACGATATCCTTCTCGCAAACGAATTCTTTAAACGGCACTACGAGCAGCAGCGTATCTTTGTGCAATTTCATTATCTGATAGTCCAGGGTTTGCTCTGACGGTTCTCTACACCTTCTGGTTCAGCTTGCGGTTATATGCTCCACTACGACGCTTACCTTGAGGCACTCGATCCAAGCTCTTTCGCTCCCTGAAATGTTTGAGCACATCATGCACGGCTGATTAAGCGATTTTCAACGTTTTTGCGATTTTTATTGCGGACCACGTTGGATTATCAACGTGGGTGTGCAGAATTTTTTCTCTCCTCTCGGCTTCCATCTGGAATAACACGAAACACCGTGAAATTTATACCACAGAAAGTGGGCGCCTAGGTCAACAAGAATCCTTACAGCGGTCACTTTCCTTGCCGCTGAAACACAATAATTGATTCCGGATTCTAACTGGAAAGAACTTTAGGTTAAATAACAATCACTTAACAAGAAAACCGTAGACCCAATGTTAGAAACATATTTATTTCTAGGTTCCCAACTATGGCTTGTTGTATGAAAAGGATATTAAAAATGTTATTACTGGTAAAACTTCCAATAATAATGTTTGAGTTTCAGTGGTATGCTTTCCAAATGGCTTTTCTAAACACAAACCAAACAAACAAAATCTGAGCAGAGTGATTTAGAACGTTTTCATTACCGGATTTCCTATAAATTATAATGTGAGAATCATATAAGAGTTTCTTAGATGTTTCATAAGAATTTCTTTTGTGAAAATTGTAAATCAGAAAATTAGAAAAGAAAACCGTACGAAGACTACATTGAAAGGATATTCCCATCGAAATTTGATCAAACAGTAATGTGTGTGAGTCGATCAAAGCTTTTATTAATAAGTCAAATACTTTTTCTTTTTCAATTTTAGTTAATAAAGAATACTGAAGAAAATTCAGCTTAGCTTCCTTTTTACCGAATGCGAATTGCCGGGTCTTTCGTTTAACACCTGTCAGATGATTTTGTACAGTCTCCTTGCCCACTCTATTCACCGCAGCACGCCAGTTTGCCTTCAATTGTTTTTCGCTCCGCTTTTTGAGTCTTTTTAAGGTTCCGCTTGATGATGGCCCAATATTGTTCGATTGAGCGGAGCTCTGGCGTGTTGGGAGGGTTCTTGCCCTTGGGCACCACTTGAACGTTGTTGGCAGCATACCACTCCATGGCCTTTTTCCCGTAATGGCAAGATGCCAAATCCGGCCAAAATTGTTTCGCTTCAGGAAAGGCAGTAGACGTTTTTGTAGGCACTCGCTCAGATAAATTTCCTGATTGACGGTTCCGGTCGTAATGTAAACGTTGCTCTTCAAGCGACAGGTACAGATGGCCTGCCACACCACATATTTCTTCGCGAACTTTGACAGTATAATGTGCTTCAAAATATCTGCCACCTTTACCCGTCCAGATGCCGTATACAATTCCTGCCCAGGAAAAAGTTTGAAGTCTGTTTGACGTAAGTTTCATCGTCCTGTACCAAGCAATCAAATTTCGTCAGCATCGTCGTGTGCAACTTTCGCGATCTTGCTTTGGCCGACGTGTTTTGTTTATCGTCGCGATTTGGAGTCACCATTTTCTTGTAAGTCGACAGTTCAGCTCGTTTTATCGTATATCTATCCAAGGATGAAAGCGCCACTCCCAGCTTCTTTGCGACATCTCGGACGCAGAGTTGCATACCACTGTAGCACTGTTATACTGTAATGACAGCTTGCAAGATCTGGCCAAAACATGACAGGTTCATTGTGGGATCTGATCAATGGTAATATTCGCGTTTGGAGACACTCCGTTCTGTTCAGCTCTAAATTAAATGTCTTATCAATTATGAAAACCTTGGTCTTCCTACCGCAGCTACAGATGCCTTGCCAAATCTTGTATTTACGTGCAAATTTATCTGCAAACAAAAGCTTGAATTTGGCAGGAAGGTCTCCCCGAGCCGTAGCCAGTAAAATTATTGTCCCGGTAGCTGTTTGAAATCGGCCTTTACATAGGTTTCATCATCCATGAGGGACAGCCATTGAACTTTGTCAACACCTAATCATACAGTTTTCTGGCACGGATTCTGGCCACATTGTTCTGCTTTTGACCCCTATTTGGTTGTCTACAGGCACGGTATGACTTAGAGCCTTCCCGGAGACGAACCCGTTGTACGGTACTGCGTGTGGTGCGAAACTGTTTGGCCAAATCGCGGTCTGATATATTGGGGTTTGTCTTAAGGGGGAAATATACAGTTAAAACGAGAAAAAAAACTCACTTTTGAAAGAAAAAAATCAAGGGGAGTTGTAATGTGTATCCATGTAGTTAACAACAATATTTTTTTTTTTTAAATGGCGGCCGTTAGAGTGTGTTGAAAAAGTCGTTGCATTTTGCTTGTGCCGGCTCTCCTGATCGCAGTTTCGATCTGAAACCTGCTAACCCAAAAAAATAACATAAATTACATTTACAGTTAGTAGATGAATTGAAAAAAAAGAAGCACTTTTTAGAAAAAAAAAACACACGCCATTTTATCACATTTTTCCGTATTTAATCATACAATACTACAACAATTTTTAATTCATATAGGTAATATTATAATAAAGAAATCCTATAAGTTTCAGCTCAATCTAATAACTAGTTTTTGAGTTATCACCGGCATAAACTCCGAAAATGCTGTTTTGACAAAAAAAAACGCGTTGAAAGTTTTATTTATCGGTCTGCGCGATGGTAAAACGATGAAACGAAACACTTGGAGTTCGAATTTCGAAAAAAAAAACCTTTCAGGAGCGTATTCTACGGGAAATTTACTAACTTTTAATGCAAAAAAAATATTGAAATTTTTGGTCATTCTAACTGTATATCCCTCCTTAATGTTCTTGATGACTTTTTTCCACAGTTGACGGTTGACAGTAACCAGTGGCCCAGACCACGAAGGAATTTCCAAATGATTGCGCACAATTGTTTTTCTTCTTTCTTCTTCCATTTTGTATTTCTCCTAAACATATTCAAACTGCAACGCAAAAAAAAACTTCTGATGTTGTTATTGTTATAAGGAACACATAATATGTCATTTTACAAATCTAGCCACTAGGGTTGCTGTAAGAATAAAAATTGTTCCAATACTAAATGGGCCACACCTTACGGCCTGGAGAGGACTTCAGCACTGAAAATTACTACGGTCCAATACTAAATACTTCAACTAGTGCTCAAGCGGCGAACATAGGCTAGCACTTTTAAGGCATTGATCGTAAAAAAGGTAACTTTGGGAAAGGGTCTATTCTTCACAACCAGGCTGTGAGTTAAAAGTTTTGTTATATGGAGTTCTTTTTAAAAAAAAAGGTTCTACACCAATTGACCACTACGATAAGACTAACATTATTGAGCCTAGCCAAGTAACACCTAACCGATGAACGCTTGCTGACTCTGCTGTCTCAGCACCTCGTGCGATGGGTACCAAGTCCGATCGATCGACCCATCGATCGGTGGATGAATTCTGCTGACTCTGCCGATTGCCGTGCTGGAATGTGTCGAGCCCCGGTTGGCAACGTCGTTAACTCGCAGCTCCAGCTAGATACTCCAAAAAAAATCAATCGTTCCTGTGTTTACCAAAAAAGACTAGCCACAGTCGTCGAAAGGAAAGCTGTTGGCATATTTCTAAACTCTTTCGTGCCCTCATTGATCAGTTCATTTCCATTTTTCGCCATGAAATCGTTCAAATAGGTCATCTCCGCTTTAGGTTCACCTAGAAAATTTCAATTGGTCGTACACAGAAAAAAATAATTAATTTTAACAAGCGCGTAAAATTTCCCCTCGTGTAATTCCAAGTCAAAGGAGCGTAAACAACGATATAGTTTGCAATCTTTCATACAACAGGCTAGATTCAGGCGTTATCTGGCTTAAATTTACATGAAATATCCCATTATTTTCTGCCAAATCTAGCATTCCCTTTATGTGCATTAGGTAACGCAGAAAATTCAGTGTTTCTTTTAATCTGTGTATAGCTGGGGCACTTTGGGAGGGGCATTGGCATTCTTGGAGTATGCCGGGATCTCCAAACGCCCCATCTCCTCCAGCAACCCGTTTGCGTAATTTGCCGAAGTCAAATCCGGCCAAAACACGACATCGTCCATCGTGTGTTGTTTCGTAATGGAGGCCGTAACATCCGTTAAACATTTCATGCTGTACAGCGGCCCTGACATGATTCAGTCCCATGAGCACCTTCTTCGGGAACTTTTTGGTGGAGATGTACTTCAGCTCGCTGCTCACCGTCTTCCTGGGGGTCGTGAAATAGCTGGTTCACTGCCAGTCATTACCGTCGAACGTTAGTTGCGTTTCATCGTCCATGATAACAACCACGTTACGCTTCGCAAGGAAGACAGCCTTGACGAGTACCTTCAGCCACCCTTGATAACCAAAATGCACGTATTTCCTGATAAACAAACATATATGCAACATATTTGCAAACAAATGTGGAGTCCATATACAGTCAAATTCCATTGTTTATTTATACGAGTTGATTTGACATCTTATGCGACTTTATTTTTAATAACAAATTCGATTTCAAAAGATTAAAGGTTCAAATCCGATTTAGTTCACAACACAGTACGATGGATAAATGACAAATCATATATAAGTCGAAAATTTGCCTTTAGACGACTAAACTTAAACATAGTACGATAAACGTCATAATTGTATGAGATTAATGTATGAATATACGATACTTTCTGAACACTGTTATACAACTTCTGGTTGTCTGGGGCAGCTTTTGGGTGGCCTCTTGCGCTTCCGACACGGCTGGCCTCGACTTTCGCTTCCTCAGGACGATGTTCATGTCGGTCAAATACTTTTTGAGAATCTGACCAGTTGCACCGACCTCCCATCCCGAAGCGCGGAAGGTTTGCGCCACCTTGTCTTCGTTCTTCCGGTTCAGCGCTTGCTGCACGCAAGACCGTTCGACGGCCGGAACCCAAGATTGCGCTCGATGCTCTTACATTTCTCCAGGAGCGCCGCTCGGCAGTATTCGGCCGACACAATATGCGTGAACATGCAAGACTCGACTATAACATGAGTGGTAAAACTGAATTTCAAAAAAAAAAGTCAACATCGCCATCGTCGAAACACACCCAAACCCATAAATCAACACTTACCTTCTGGATTTTCCTCTTGTGAGGCTTGATCAAACCAGTTAATACCAGGGATGGATCGGCTGTGGAGTTACGAAAATTTTGGAGCAACCTAGATTCGAACCTTAAACTTTGAGGTTCCAGCGACTTGCCAACTAGTATAATAACTTATAATCAGGAAAGCTTAGAGGCGTACAAGAACAGCGTCGTGTAAAAAAAATCCATTAACAAAACAGCCCTATGCAATGCCAAAGCATCGTTCATAAGTTGAACCACGTTGAACCTTATGAACTAGGGAAGCGGTACCTATATTGAGCTCAATAAGCAGACCTCCAGTGGAAATCGGTGAATATGCACTGAATACCGAGCACTGAGTACACAAGTAATTCACAATTTATTGGTCCATTTACCGTTAATCGTTTAGCAACACACAAAACATTCGATTCTGATAATTTTCTTCCAATTTAATACGGAAAAGTTGAAACTGCTATGTACCTTTATTAATACTATGACGAAAAACATTAATCCCATCTGTGTACATATGTTAATCGTACTGATTTTAATCAAGAAAAAAATACAAACAAGTTAACGCTCTTCACTACTACACCCAAAAATGAAGTAGATCATTTGACAGCACTTCACGTGTGTCGGGTAGCATGCATATAACCAAGACAATATGAAAGGGTTTGTTTGTTATTCTTCCATGAGAATATTGACAACAAGACTCACCACAACGCGGGGCATAGAATGCTCTATGAATGATTGAACACGCACACTAGCGTTGATGTGTATGCTATACAGTGTGTGAGCAGTGCAACATCAAGCGATTACGTCGATTGTAAACACGGTTCAGAATAGGTGCAAGCGTATTTATATTATTGTGAAAATTAATCCCATAGTTTTCTAGTATTTTATCAAGTATTCGTAGATTCTAGTGTGGCTAGTGTAATAAGTGAAGTGTGATTTTTATGGTTTGTACAATTACGCACCGAAAATGTGTGAGGATATAGTGCAACTAAAGATAAAACTTGGAGTCTGGCTCGAGTATATTCCCTAGAACGGTTAGATCAATGCGACGAATTTGTAGTTCAAAGGTAAGCAATTGTGTTGAAAATCTGATTGCTCATTATTTTGACGAAATTTAAGTCTCCGAAACGTTTTTGTAGCTTTAAATTATATTCAAGACCTAATTTTATTTGCCAGGATTATATATTCTTGGTTACTGCGTCCATTTATTGGAGTAATTTAACATCTTTTTACGTTTGAAGTTAGATGGGTGCAGAATGTGATGGATATATGTACTATGGTGATAAAAGGTTCCGCTTCTCTACTTAAGTTTATTTGTCAGAGTGTTAACACAGTATAGATTGTATTCGATAAAAATGCAATAGACAAAAATGATTTTAAAAAAAAAATCATTTTTAGTCGGAAATAGATGAACACATATTAACTATGTTTTTGCAAAGTAAGTTTATTCAACCTTCTCTCCTAGGCTATATATCCGTACCTTGGACATAACGCTACCCATCAAATCCTGTGCAACACATGCGCCATATATCTTACACACTTTCATCCACTCTTTCTTCGAATCCTTCTCGTGTTTGAATACCTTCCCTGTTTTCCGGAGGTTGCCCTTCATAATCGCCTACAATTTTTCATTTTAAAGAAGTTCTGGCGAGTTTGAGTAATTTGCCTCCTTCGGCACATAAACAACATCGTTGGCATCGTACCACTCCGTCACCGGTTTCGCGTAATGCCGGCCAAAACAGAGTGTCACATTCTTCTTCATATATTGATGGCCGTTGATGGTGCTGGTCGTTATGTATGGCTTGCTGAATTTGCCGCACCCACAGATCGCCTGCCACACCAAGTACTTCTTGGCCAATTCGTCGTCCTTCATCTTCTGGAACTTCTCCGGAACATCCAGGCGGGACTTGGCGTCCGCATTAAGCTACGTCCCGTCATCTATCACGATGCATTTCGGCTGCACCAACCACTCGCGGTACAGCTTCATGGCGCAGGATTTGATCACCATATTCTGATTATCGGTTTGGTTGGGCGCCTTCCTTACCTTGAAGACCTGAAGTCCGGCCTACTTCATTGTTTGCTGGACGAACCAGAAGGCCACGTCCCGAACCGAATGGTTCGGAATTGCGCTTAAATTAATCCCTCACCTTCCTTGCATTCAAGGGGTCGATCGTATTAGCTTTTCTTCCAGTGCCAGCTCGCCGCTGGGGTCATCTGAGTCTCCTTGAACGATTTTACCGCACGGAACACGATCGAATTGACGATTCTCAACTGTTTCGCGATCCACTTGTGGGGCTGGCCTGGATTTTCCACGACCCCAAATTTCTTCCGTTGAGGAAAACAACCCATTCGTTGATCAAATCAATGCCATATTAGTACATGTTGACTTCGTTTTTAATTTAGAATAACTTCCTGACAGCAGCAGCTCTTTAAAACAAATGTCAATCAACTTTGATATGTAAAAGTAAAGCGTTCATCAAACATTGCTTGTGATCCATCCGCTTCATGCATCGTTTCATCTAACGTTAGTTAAAATTGCGCTTCAAACGAATCGAGTTCACTTCTGCCCACAGCACAGCTTGCGAGCTCCACCGGGATGTGCAACCAATATATGCAACAAGCAACAGAGGAAGCACAAAGTAATGGGATTACACTGGAATCATTTTATGCGCGACGGTACAATGATTTCTAATTAACGCGGTTCTCGGAACCCACGTGGGTTCAAGAAAATTTTCACATGTGTCATTATTTTCTAACGAAGTGCATTGAGAAAAAACCATGTCGCATTTGTTAACCATTCCACGCGTAAAAACCGACTGCACTGTTCAAGCAAACCGAAACGGATATGCCGCTCTATGCCCAGATTTTTCAAATTGATTCTTGCACTTGCTAGCTCCATTCGTATCCATCCAAAACTTACACAGACGGTTGGTCACCAGCATACGATGTGTTGAATTCATATATGTATCCGAAAGATTACAACATCTCGTGAATGAAGGCAACAGTGAGCAACCATCAGATCCTATTCGTACTGCTGCTTCACCGTGCATGTTGAAGCTCCGAAACTAACCCAAAAGCCCCAAGGTAAGCCTCGTAGAGCGGTCTGCTTTCATTGCTCCATACCGACTTGGACACGGGAAAAATATCCAACAGAAAAAAAAGGTACATATCTGGGTACATGCAGAAGAATGCATTTGGGCATCAAAGGTACTTACACTCAAACTGGTGAATTGCTATAAAGTGGCTTGTTAGCAACTCGTGGTGGGCGATTGCCATTTGGTGCCACACTCAGCGAAATAAACTTTCGATGTTCATAAGATTTCATTATGATTTTTTTCCGGAAGAAAACTGTATGAATTACAGTGTGACAAATATTCATTTTTTGTACCTAACAACATATGATAAATTTGACATACACCCGGTATTCTCTCACTCTGCAAGAATGATATGTTGTAACTTGAATGTATCACAACAAAACACGAAGGAAAACAACAAAATGTTGTATCGATGATGGGAAAGCGACAAGTTGCTGTGAGAAAATGTTGTTTTTCGCACATATGTTGCAACGACCTTGTTTTCATATAACAAGAACAAAAATAGGTTTGTCCATAGACACTGTATACAGACCGGACAACAATTGTCTTATGCAGCCAAACAACCTGTCAAAAAATGCAGCCAAACGACCTGTCAACTTTTGATTCACTTTAAAGGAGCAAGTATTGTGATCAAATATTGTTTTGACAAAAGCCAAATATGAACAAATAAGGGATTTTCTATTTCCATATTCAGTAAATGTAAGTATTTAAAATGTAACTGAATATATAAAAAAAAAATAAAAAATAAAATAATTAGTAATGGAGAAAAAAAAATTAAAGTATTTTGTATTAACACTGCACAGCCCAAGGCTTCCTAGAATCTGAAATTCTGCCAAAAGGCGGCAGAATGCAGGCCATTTCTGCCTTATATTATCTTTCTTTGAAAACCGGAAGAAATCCACAGAATTCACTTCACATCCCGAGTGGAAATTGCCACAATTTCGCTCCCAACTTCAAGTTTGTACAAATACAAGTGGTGCCAGACCAATTGCTCAAATTTATGACATTTTTCAAGATTGGCAGATTGTATGATTTTGCGTTGTTCGGTCTATATACAGTGTCTATAGGTATGTCATTATTGCAACACTATTGGTAGTACATTGCTTTATCAGTAACATGAAAAAAAAACCCGCATTAATCCACCGAAGGTGAGACTGAACCCTTCTTACACTTCACCAGAATTCAAATGTGGGCAATATTGTACTGGATACATATTTTCATCAGAAATTCCAAGAAGATTCAGAGATATTCAATATGCCATACATTCAGTTTATAAAATGAACTATTTGTCAATCCTGAGCGTATTGTTCAGCGATGTTATTAAAATATTACCATTAATAGTCTTTAATGACCTGTCTATGTTAGTTATATAAAAGGGGAAATTACATAAATATTAGAAATTTCATAAAATCAGTCCATAAAATGATTCAGTAAGCTTAATAAGTACATTTTCGTTGAAAATTGGTTATAATATATACAGACTAATTTTCGAATATACTCGTTGCAGTTCAAAACCAGACCACTCGAGCCAATCGATGCTGCTCTAATTCTATAGAGTCGCATAGTGTGGCTAGTCCGCTGTATGTGCTATACAACGCTCAAGATGCGACACAATAGAATGCAAGCGGCATCGATTGGTGTGATTGGTCTTGTTCGGTTTTGCACTGCAACGAGTATATTGTCATCTCACAATTATGTGCTTTCAGCTATTGTTTTGGTCATATCTCCATGAAGGATTATCCAATCATAATGAAATTTTGACCAGTTATTCAGAGATTTCATAAGAGATTTGGCACCAACAAAACTAAAATCGGTACACACATAGCTCAGTATGTAATCGGAGACTAAACTGTTTGATTACTATCAGTGAATCAAAATTCATGAATGCATGAATGATAAAGACATTGTCCTAACTTTTCAATGTTGGGACAAAAAATAATGTATCTTTATCATTGTTGCATACTCAACACAATAATGACAAATTGCATGGCAGTTGAATCAAGATATTAATGTTTCACAACATCCGATTGTTATTTAGGGAAGAGACAAGGCGTTGTTTGTATATTGCTTTGTATGCAACATAAATAAATTCAATAATGTCACATGTTGCATCTACCGAAAAGAGACAATGTTTAGTTTTATCCCTCTTTCTCTCTCAAACATTTTGTCGAGTGATAGGGGATGGTTAGTAAAGAATGAAGATCGATACCTACTGCTTTAATGAAAAACATACGATTTGCAATAAATTTCAGTTTGTTCTTTTCATGAACTAAAGTTTATCATGCATGTTATTTTAATATCATAAGATAATTTATTTATTCCTAAAAATAATTTGATTTGCAACAGCTAGTGTTCATCTCTTAAACCATTGGCCGTTTCTAGCGGCGTTCCCCTATTTATTGCATAAGTTTCATTAAAGCTTTTGCAATCCCGACTAGTGCTGTTCTTCCAATATTCGAGCGATCAGTAATTTCCGTTCCTTGTGGCATTTCCTCAGTGCACTTTGTTGCGTTGTGTTGTTTAAAAAAAATAAAAAATAAAAATGGATTCTACATTTGTTAAAGAGGATAAAGAAAATGTGTCCCAAAAAGTTCGAAACATATTTCGTTCCGAGCACGAGGATCTTAGTTGTAGCCGGGGTCTTAATTGCAAGTTTAGTCCGAAAACTTTTCTGGTGACAAATTGTTTGCGCCACATCAAGAACTCTCACCCGGAGAGTTACAATGTATTTCCGGTGGGTATGGGTTACTTCTGCAGATATTATCTAAAATATTTCCAAGCTATCGTGAGACGCGTCGAATCACATAAGGATTCGATTACAAGATGAATGGTAGCCATACATAGTGCTCGGGAGAATGCTGGCCACATCCGGGCATGCTGCGGGTACCTATGGAGATGTGGCCAGTTTTTGATCTGAACCAAAACATTCCATGCGACATCTCTTATTACATTTAAATTCGATAATTGCCCAAAACCTTATTGGCATGTTATAGGTACATCCGGGTAAAAGCGTTCCTTTTTTTCTTGGACCAGAACACATCATTCTACACCCCAAATCACATACGAAAAAATAAGAGAAATAATGGTAGAATCAAGTGTCAAGAACTACACCGGTCACATCTGGACACGATCTGGGTCGGTGATGGTAAATGTACTGTATTTTGGTGTTTCTTTTCAGCTCAAAACCTAGAATTTACAATTGTATTTGGAGATAGTTCAACAATACAAAGTTGCGATATGCATTCAACCACGTTTATTGAATCTTCTGGAAAGTAAAAAGATATTATGTGATAATCTGGGATAATATTGGTCATTCTGTGTTTGCCTTTCAGCTAAAAAAGACAGAGTTACAATTGGTTCAGCCAAATTGGAACCAAGAGCCTATCGAGAATCATCAGTTTTGTTCGACATGTTCAAACATAACTTTTCAATTTCAAGATGCATTCTTGAAGTTTATAACCAACAACCAATTTGAGTGATTCATATCAATAATGTGCCAAAAAAATATTCTGTGAGGATTGACTATCCAATTATGTCGGTTGACCTAAAAGAAGATCCACTGAACATGGTTGAATACATATCGTATATTTGTTTAGTCTAAAAAGCTTCAGTTAATATTTCAGCTCTTATTTTTTGAGCTCCAGAACTGTATGGCTGATAAGGAATCATCTCATAATGTTTGCTGACCATCCAGAAGACTCAATAAACATGTTTGAAAACGTATCATAACTATGTATAGCCGAAAAAGGTACAGTAACAATAATAGATCCTATGTTCAGTACTCCAGGACAGGTTGGATGACTTAGAATATCCCAGATTATCTCATAATGTTGGTTGCTCGTTCATAAGATCCAATGAACATAGTTGAACACATATCGTACATTTGCACATCTGAAAAAGCTACAGTGTCAATGGTAGATCCTAATATATGAACTAATGAATAGCCTGGTATGCCCCAGAACATCCCAGATTTCATCATAATGTTGGTGAACCATCCAAAAAATCCATTGATTATGGTTGAATATATATCGTAAATTTGAATAGCCGTGAAACTACAGTTACAACTGCTCCGGGACTGTTTGGATCACCTAGAACATCCCAGATTATCTCATTATGTCTGTCGACCTGCCAGAAGACTCAATTAAAGTGGTTGAATACATATCGTACATTAGTGTAGCGCAAAAAGCAACCGTTACAGTTGTAGATCCTAAGTTCTAAACTCCAGAACAGCTTGATTGACCTAGAACATCCCAAATTATCTCATAGTATCGGTTGACCTTTCAAAAGATGCAATCAACTTTATTGATTACATATCGCAAATTTGGATTGTTAAAAAGCTACAGTTGCAACTGTACATTCTAAGTTAAGAACTCAAGAACAATTTGGATTACCTAGAACATCCTAGTTTATCTCAAAATGTCTGTTGACCATCCAAAAGATTCAGTTAACAAGGTTGAATGCATATCGTAACTTTGTACTCCAGGACAGTTTGGACAACTCTAGCACATCCCAAATTATGTCAATATATTTGTTGATCTTCTATAAGACTAAATAAACATGGTAGAATAAATATCGTAGCTTTGTGTAATCGGAAAAACTATAGTTACAACTGTAGATCCTCTGTTATGAACTTCTTTATTTTCAGGATGTTCTGGGTTGAAAACAAGGCGTTAAACGCACATATTTTTATGTGATAAAGTAGTCAATTTGCAACAAGTTTGCTGAAGATAGGCTCGCTTTTGTTCTGTGTGTGATTTCATACAGGCATTTTTCTTCAGGTGGATGTCTATCCACAACAAATTTTATAATTATTCAGATCAGTAATTTGTTCGACAGCAACAACTGATTGTCGCTATTTTTCATGTTGCTGATAAAGCATTGTTGCTATCGATAGTGTGTTGCAATAATGACAAAACGTTATTTTGTCGCTGTTACAGGAAAACAAGATCGTTGCAACATGTGTTCGAATCACAACATTTTCTTACATCAACTTGTCTCTTTCCCATCATCGATGCAACATTTTGTTGTTTTCTTCGTGTTTTGTTGCAATAAATTCAAGCTACAACATATCATTGTTGCATAGTGAGAGAATAACGGGTGTATCACTCGTCAAGGTTATCTTATGTTTTAAGGTACACAAAGAGAATATTTGACACACTGATTACTATTATAATAGGCCTTCAAGTACTGTTTCGTTCATATCTTCGTAAATGGAATGTTGTAGCTTCCATTTGCCGTCAACAGAACTGAAATTGGTTCACAGATGGCTGAGAAACCGATGTGACATTATTTGTAACGCACACACACACACATACACACACACACATACATACACACAGACATGTGCTCAGTTCGTCGAGCTGAGTCGAATGGTATATGACACTCGGCCCTGTGTGCCTCGGATAAAAAGTCGAGTTTTCAAGCGATCTTAATACCCTTCTATTGATGTAAGAAGGGTAAAAAGCGACAATCAGTTGTTACTGTCTTACAAATCACTGATCTAAGTCATTATCAAATTATTAACCCTGAAAGAAAATGCTTGTATTACATCACACACTGAACAAAAACGAACATTATCTTCGACAAACTTTACACCATTATATCAGGAAAAAAGGCGTTTATGGTCTGATTTTCAACCCAGAAGCATCTACAGTTGTACTTAAGTCTTTTACGTATATGCAAAGTTACGATATCTATTCAACCATGTTCATTTAGTTTTCTGAAAAATAAACAGATGTTATGAGATAATCTGGGATGTTCTATGTCGTCCAAACTGTCCTGGAGCTCATGTAGCTTTTTCGTCTATTACAACATGTATTCAACCATGTTCAATGAATTATTTGGATGGTCGACAGACATATTTTTAATAATCTGGGATGTTTTAGGTTATCCAAAGTATTCTTGAGATCATGTCTTAGGATCTACAGTTGTAAATGTTGCTTTTATAGCTTACAATTTAGCTATATGTATTCAATAAAGTTCATCGAATCTTTTGGAAGGTCAACTGACACTATGAGACAATCGAGGATGTTCTAGGTCAATCAAACTGTCCTTGAATTCAAAGCTTAAAGCCTGTACTGCACCAGAGAAAAATGTTTGTCAAAAATTTATTTTATGTTGGATTTTCTTGAAACTTTCAGGAAATGAATGAATACATATGGATTATGTTTAGGCATAATTACTATGTTCAATTTCCTTTCCATAGCTGAAAGTCCGCACCCTTCCCTTAAGACCCCCTCATTACATTTTGTGCAATGGTCGAGCCGACCTTTTTGGTCACTTTCATCCATTTTTTCTTCAACTCCAGCTCATTTTTAAACACCTTGGACGATTTGGCTTGAACTTTGGCTTTCAATATGGCCCAAACTCTTTCCACCGGACAAATCTCTGGTGAATTTGGGGGGTTGGCGATTTTTGGTACAAAAACAACGTTATTGTCTCTGTACCAATCCAACGTCGATCGCGCGTAATGGCATGATGCCAGGTCCGGCCAGGTCCGCTTCTGGAAGCACTCAGTGCGGTAAATTCCGCTGCTGATGGTACCCGTTGTGATGTTTACTCAGTTTACCACATTGGCATATGGCCTGCCAGAGCAAGTATTTTTTGGCGAATTTGTCCACTTTCTTCTTCCTTATGTCATCCGGAACATCAAACCGTGAACCGGAACCGAAATAATCTGGAACCGAAATAATCCAACACCTTCCGGACCTTCACAGGGTCAGCTGTCTTCGATTTTCTTCCCTTCCAGCCTCGGTCGTCTGGGACTCCTTAAACGATTTTACCACCCGAGACACAGTTGTACTTCTTGTTTCGATGACATCTCAATAACCACTGAACCGATTGTTACGAAATTTTGCACATGTAAATAGTTCACTCCAAACTAGTTATACTCAAACATGGATAAAAACAGTGCATTTTTTTCGAGTACAGGCCTTAGTATATACAATAGTAACGGTAGTTTTTTCTGCTATATTTATCTACGATATGTTCAACCATGTTCATTGAGTCCTCTGGAAGGTCAACAGGCATTTTGAGATAATCTGGGTTGTTCTTGGTCATCTAAACAGTCCCGGAGCTCAGAACATGGAATCTACAGTTGTAACGATAGTTTAACGGCTAGGAAAATTTAAGATATGTATTCAACCATGTTCAATGGATCTTCTAGAAGGTCAACCAACATTATGATAAATTCTGGGATGTTTTTAATCATACCAGATGATTCATTGATTCATAACTTAGGATCTCTAATTGAAACTGTAGCTTTCTAGATATACAAATGTAAGATATGTATTCAACTATGTTCATTGGATCTTATGGAAGGACAACCAGATAAAGCTTGCTTCAGATAGAATTGGAACAAAAACAATTGCCTGTATTTCAGTTATTTATTATTGAATTCAAGATCTTTTTTTTATACAAATGTAGCGTTACTTTTAAGAAAAAATACGTATAAAATTATTCGTCACGGTTTCGAAGGAATTCTCGAATTTTTCCTGTAACACGGCTCATTAGGCAGCGTACACCTTCTTCGTCCATCGTTTTAGCTATCTTATTCCACCAGGTCTTCATCTGATTGATGTCTTTGACAACCTTTCCCTTTGCCTTGAGTCTCCTCTTTATGATTGCCCAGTATTTCTCAATAGGGCGGAACTGGGGGCAGTTGGGTGGGTTAAGGTTTTTCGGAACAACCTGGACCCCTTTCTCTGCATACCATTTTTGAACGACTTTGCTGTAATGACAGCTTGCCAAATCTGGCCAAAACATTACGGGATGGTCGTGGGATCGAATGAACGGCAAAATTCGTTTTTGGAGACACTCTTTTTGGTATAGTTCCGACGTCATTGTCTTATTTGTAACGAAAACTTTCGTTTTTTTGCCACAGCTGCAAATGCCCTGCCAAATCATGAATTTTCGTGCAAATTTGTCGACAAAAACAAATTTAAATTTGGCTGGAACATCCCCCCGAGCCGTTGCCAAGTAAAATTTTTGACCTGGGATTTGCCCGAAGTCAGCCTTGACATAGGTTTCATCGTCCATCAGAAGACACCCGTCGAACTTGATCAGCACCTGGTCGTATAGCTTCCGAGCACGGATTTTGGCCACACTATTCTGTTTTAGTCCGATTTGGCTGTTTGCTAGCTCGATACGACTTGATTCCTTCCCGGAGTCGAGTTCTCCTCCTGGGCAGGACCGAATTTTCTGGCCAAATCACGGTCCGACAGATTGGGATTCCTCTTAATCGTCTTCAAAATCTTACCACGCAGTTTCTGGTCGACAATTCCACTCCGACGATTGGCTTGAGGCTTCCGAATCGTCGTCAATGTTTCCTTATACCGTTTGATAACGCGCCATACGGTATTTCTGGGCAATTTCAGCTGTTTAGCTAGCCTAGATGCAGACCACAATGGATTTTCCAAATAACTGTGCACAATTTTTTCCCTTCTTTCGGCTTCCATGTTGATTGTTTACAAAGTACAGTCGATTTGCGGAATGTCAAAAATACATACGTGGAGATGATGAAATTCCCGACACGTGAGCGCCAAGAACTTTCAAATCCGTCCACCAGGAGCGCCACAATATGAGCAAAAGTTTGTTCCAATTCTAAATGAAGCAAACCTTAATATGGGAGGTTCTAAGTCATTCAACCTGTCTTGGAGTACTATACTTAGGATTTATAGATGTAACAGTAGCTTTTTGGTTATAGAAAGTTATGATATGTTTTAAACCATTAATACATGAATAGACTCTGTGCTAACTCAGTGCTACCGAAAAAAAATACAATTACTACTGTAGTCCCTAAATTCTGACCTCAAAAATAGTTTGGACGTCCTAGAACCTAGACCCAGACCTATACCAAGATGATCTAGACCTTTGGAATCGCATATCACGGTTCAGAGATATTGACGGAACCAATTTCAAAAATGCACGGATTTTGCCAACTAATTTATGTTTCTCAGCTACCACTCACCCAAATTGAGGGCCAAAAGAACGGTATTATGGTTTCATTGAATGCTATTGAATTATATTGGATTCGGATATCGAGTTCTGTAGGAAATGTGGCCCCATAACACTTTCTTATATATTTCTGGAATTGGTAACCTGTTTTCGGATATATTTCCGGAAGAAACTCCGAAAAACGCGGATTTTAAGAACTAAGTCGTATATCATGGTATCCATTTGACAGAATTGGACACAACAATTGTCAAATAGAAAGTAATGTGATTTCAGAGAGCTTTTTTAATATTTCTGGAATGGATACACCAGTTCTTGATATATGGTAGGACAACATTTTGGCAAATTTAGATTATAGGAACTATTTCAACTTTTTTGGTTTCAACAAGGCTTAATTCAACGCGAAAAACGAAAAATGAAAAATATAATGGTCTGATAGAGCCCTATCAACACAATTTGGAACAGTTCCGGAGATGTGGTTGGACAACGTTTCAGAAAACATGGACTTCAGGAACTAAAAATTGGACGCAATAGAAGTCAAATGAAAGGTATTATGATTCTATAAAAAAATGAATTCATGCACCAATGGTCAGATCTTACCCTTTCTACGTATTGGATATTTTTTTTATTGCTTGCTCATGTATTCAGGAGAGAAAAAGCGAAATGTTTAAGTCCAAGTTAAAAACTGGCCATGGGGTAAAATCAGCCATATCTTCGTTCACAGTGTCGTGCAGTGGTTGAAACAACCTCTGTCCAATTTTTCAGGAAATTTCACATTGTTGTAGTCCTATTTTGTTGCTCTTGGCAACAACAAGCAAAGATATCTATAAATTATTCGATAATATAAGGGGAAGTGGGGTAAAATCAGCCATATCTTTGTGCACAGAGCCTTGTGGTAGATAAAATAACTTCTATTCGATTTTTCAGAAAATTCTACATAGAATAAGCCTTATTTTATTGATCTTGAGGAGTGGCAAAGATATCTATTAACTATTCAAGAATACAAGGGGAAGGGGGGTAAAATCAGCTATATCTGTGTTCACAGAGCCGTGTGGTAGATGAAATAACTTCTATTCGATTTTTCAAAAAAAATTACATAGGATTAACCTTATTTGGTTGATATTGAGCCACTCCGAGCAAAGATATCTTTAAACTATTCAAGAATACAAGGGGAAGTGGGGTAAAACCAGCCATACCTTCGTTCACAGAGCCGTGTGGGGGTTGAAACAGCTTCTATTCGATTTTCCAGGAGGAATTTCACACGGGATTAGCAATATTTTGTTAATCTTGAGTCTCTCCGTACAAAAATATCTATAAATTGTTAAAAAATAAAAAGGAAGTGGGGTAAAATCATCCATATCTTCGTTCAAAAAGCCGTGCGGTGGTTACAACAACCTTTATTTGATTTTCTAGGAGATTTTACATTGAATTTGTCCTACTTTGTTGATCTTGTGAGACTCCGAGCAAAGATATCTATAAACTATTCAATAATATAAGGGGAAGTGTGGTAAAATCAGCCATATCTTTATTCACAGAGCCGTGCGGTAGATAAAATAACTTCTATTCGGTTCTTCCACACAAAAAAATATAGGATAAACTTTATTTGGTTGATCTTGAACCACTTCGAGCAAAGATATCTATAAACTATTCAAGAATACAAGGAGAAGTGGGGTAAAACTGTCTATTTTTTCGGTCACAGAGCCGTGCGGTGGTTGAAAAAACCTTTATTCAATTTTCCAGGAAATTTCGCATTGGACTTGTCCTACTTTGTGATCTTGAGCGACTCTGAGCAAAGATATCTATAAATTATTCAATAATATAAGGGGAAGTGGGGTAAAATTAGCCATATCTTTGTGCACAGTGCTGTGCGGTAGACGAAATAACTTCTATTCGATTTTTCAACAAAAATTACATAGGACAAGTCTTATTTGGTTGATCTTGAACCACTCCGAGCAAAGATATATATAAACTTTCAAAAATACAAGGGGAAGTGGGGTAAAACTGTCTATATTTCCGGTGACAGAGCCGTGCGATGGTTGAAAAAACCTCTTTTCGATTTCCAGGAATTTTAACCATTTTCAATTGGGACGAGCACTATTTGGTTGATCTTGAGCCTCTCCGTGCATAGTTGTCTATAAATTATTCAAGAATAAAAGGGGAAGTGGAGTAAAATCAGCTCTTTAACTCCACAACCATATCCGTGTGGTTCCATTCGATTTCCAAGCGGAAACGGCCTTGTTTACAGGCCGCGATTAAAAGCGACAAAAGTTACAGATTTTTACCCTAGTTTTCATCAGTTCTTGCCCACTGTGCAATGCAATAAAATTCAAATCATCGTTCATTAGTTGTACCTTATGAAATTCTCAAGTTCATTTGCCTGAGTGTACGGATGAACGAATCGGAACAAGCTAACTGCTGCTTTGCGTCGTAATTGCCATCAAATTGCGAGACTTTGATTGATCAGTGTTTCAAGTGTCATGGTTGCGTAGATTTGCAAGGATTTATTCCTTTTGCTGTTGGGATCAGCAACATTCCCATAACAGGACCGAGGTCGACCACATCACTGTGCTAGGAGGCAACGCACAGTGGGGCAGCGAACCCAATGGTGTGTCCAAAACCTTTAGTGCCTCGGGTATGCTTCCTACAGGTTTGCATTCTTTGAGAAAGTTATTCAACTGAAAAAGCGTCATCTCTTCACGGTTTTGATTAGTTAATATTTCCTCCGCATAGGTGGCGCTCGATTCTTTCTTTTCAACAGAGCGTCCTAGAAGGATAGTTTTTTCGACAAAATTGTTTATTAGATCATGCTGAGAAAGTTTGTCCAAAACGTCAAAGAGCTATCTTACACAGAAAAAAAATATAGGCCAACTTTTAAAAAATACCGCAAAAAGTCGTTTTTACTATTTTTTGGCGAATAAAATTCTATAACATAAAATTTAAATGGGTGAAATAATGTCATGATGCTGCAACTTGGTCATTTCAGACACATTTTGCGATACATGATACATGAATATAAATATATTTACAATAATGTTGTAAAATAGAGGTGTTTTCAAATTACAATTACTCAAAATGTAGCTAAAAGTAGCAGCCAAATTTTTGGGAGAGCTTAGTGTAAACGTGATTGGACATTTGAAAGTATGTAGTTCAACAGGGTACGGCAGGGCTTTTTTGAAAATATCATTTTAATATACAACATACACCAGATCACCAACCTTCAAATTCATGTTCTCTTTGAACCATTTACTTCGTTGACTAATTGTCGGTACATGTTCTTTTAACCATCGGTTCCACATATTATCAGCCAACTGCTGTGAGTGTTTATACGAATCTCGTAGAGCTTCCGCTGGGTGTACTGGAGGTACCACCAGTAACGGTTCATTTGATGAACTACCGCGTAGAAAATGGTTTGGGCTGATGGTTTCTGCCTTGTCCGTTTCTAGGACCACGTATGTAAGTGGCCAAGAATTGATGATGTCTTCAGCCTCAGCAATCGATTTTACCAGTCTGCCATGTCTGCTTTCATCCAGCAACTATCAGCACTTCTTTCAAGGACCTCACGAGTCATTCCCAAACTTCCCCCATGTGAGGAGAAGCAGGAGGATTGAAGGTCCACTTTGTGCGAGCTGACGTGAACTCATCGGCGCATTCTGATCCTATGCTTTGAATTTTTTCAACTAATTCCTTGTTGGCACCTCTCAGGTATGTTCGGACCACGTCGACAAATAAATCGGTGGATTGTCATTAAGCAGGACCGCTTTGTTAACGTATGGACGACTTCGAGATAAACCGACCTGACAACCAAGCATGTGAATTGAACTATCCACCTGTTCTCACTGCGACGGCCGACTGTCACTTCGAACGGTCCAAGGTAGTCTACGCCCACGAAGCTGAAAGTCCTCATAAATAGAGTTAACCTTTGGACGGGTAATGCTGCCATCCTCGGTATCTGCGGTCGGTTTTTATTTATCCTGCACCACAGACAGCCCCTAGTTGCCTTGGTAATCACTGATCCAACCGCTTGTACGTAGAATCTTTGCCGTAGCTCATTTTTCACTGTCTCTCGATACCCATGGCCAAATCGTTCATGGTAGTATTGCACAATATTTGCTGTGTCAGCGTGCTCCTTTGGCAGGACTATGGGATAACGAAGATGCCATCTAATGAGAATTCGTTCTGCCTTCTCAAACTCAACTTGCTTTAACGGGGTTCGTAGCCTCCAGCGTTTCGATTGGCATTTCGCTCATCTTCCAGCGACAGTTGGATATAAATCTGAAGACAGTAGCCACAGTGCGGATCAAAATGGTCCATTTAGAGATACGATGGACATCGATAACTGGTGCAAGTAGCTGGATGTCGTGAACAAGCAAATGGGCTCTTAGTTCTTCCTGTGTGGTAGTCAGCAAAGTCTTTTGTTTCGGCCACTCATCCTCCTCTCGATAGAGGTACTTGGGTCCAGTAAACCACTCGCTATCTGGGTTCACCTCTGGATCCCGGGTCCATTTTGTTAATTGGTCCATTTTAGGGACCCAACGCCACTCACATTGCTTGGTAAGAGACTGAATCTCCCCGATCCGCAGACCAACGAATTCCTTCTACCTTCGCACATCAGAAGTGATCCAGGACAGCGCGGTTGAAGAGTCGGTCCAAAAGAACTGTTGGCTGTTGGCTTACCTACGAGTGATTGCTTTGCTTCGCTACCGCCAACCACGCTCCTGATACTGCCTTCCGTTGACAATCGCCCGAGAATATGCTACACAACCGTATGCACTTTTACTGGCGTCCGTAACAATGTGAAGTTGAAGATCTTGGATGTCGACGAAACATTCTTGCCGGAAGCAGCTGCGTGGCACTCGAATCGCCATCTGCCTCGTCGTTCATCACCACCGCCACGTCGCGATTCGCCGGGAAAATCAGGTTGACCATCTTATGTCATTGCCTGCAGCTCCGAAACCAGTGGACGCGACTTCCGCTTCCTGACATGTATGTTCATGATCGTCAGGTCCTTCTTCACTGTTTGGCCGGTTGAACCGACCTCCCGGACAAGCACACGCAGCGATGTAGCCACTTTTCCCTCGATCTTCCTTTGGAGCTTCTTGTCGCTAAGGGTCGTCAGCCGTCTGGAACCGGGCTTTCTATCGATGCTCTGATTGTTGTCTAAATGTGCCAAGATGTTTTTTTTTTTTGTTGAGTCGTGAAAAACCACTGCGACCAATTAGAGGAATATTGTGGTAGTGCCAAGATGTTATAGATGCCGTAACGGGCGTATCCGGCGTCCACGAAGTGGCGCACGATGTCCGTTTTTGACGCGGCAGGGTGTCGTTCTATCAACGCGCACACTTCTGAACGAAGTTGCTTCACTGTTCTTGACATCACGGTTAGAGTTCGACTGAGAGCTGTCAAGTTTTGTCCGTGACTCATGGGTTACTATGATTGATGCTGCATGGGTAGTTTCGTCAGTGCGGGTTAAGGTAAACCCATGAGAATTCGGCAATTTTTGTCCATTTTGTTTAATGCGAATGTTAAGGCAGAATCCAACCATAGCCGCTGGCAACAATCACTGGCCAGAACCAGGGTCAGTAAATTGCTGCTGCTTCAAACAAATGCCTCGCCGGAAATACTTTGGCCCACCGAATTCACTTTTCGAATGATTCATCATCGATGGGTTCGTCCCATCCACAGCCAGTTCTCCACGAGTCTTGTATTAACATACGTCCGTATATTGTGAAGGGTGATAATAATCCAAGAGGGTCGAACATTGACATCACTGAGCTTAAAACGATCCTTTCAGTGGTTCTACTGACCCCATGAAACGTAAATTGGTATTCAGGACGGTTCGCCGTAGAAAAAGGAAGAACATCGTCCTCCGGGATCCGAACTATTTCAAGGACGCGCTCTGTCAACGTTTCCTTATCTTGCTAGTTTCTGTTGAGGAATCTAGAGACCCAGTCTCTGATATGAAACCCGCCTCGAGAATGAATAAGTTTTACTTCAGTCGCGATCTTGATTGCTTCGTCTACTGAATCTACACTGTCGTTCTGTATCACTGCAGCAGACGCCTTCGGAAACTCCTGCGCGAAATGCGCCGAATTTAAGTTTTTAATAAATTGGGCGGAACATGGAGAACACGTAGCTCCAAACGTCCCAACATCCTTGGAAAATCTTTGGAACCTTTTGTTTGCCGCTCGTATACAAAACTGGTGGTACATCTCTTGGATGTCTACACCAAACGCCACGCTGATTACTTACTGTAGTGGTACCAGAAGATAAGGGCCAGTTATTAGCTCCGTGTTAAGCGATATCCCATTAACAGTTGCCCTCGCGTCCCAAAAAAGGCGCATTTTTTCAGGTTTCCGGGGGTTGAGAACCAAGTTCAGAGGAAGATACCAGACGTTACCATTCTTCATATCTGCTTACTCGTCCGCTGTAGCTTTTTCCGCATAACCCTTTATTAGGTACACGGTTATCTGCTGATGAACCTTCGAGCGAAGCTCTGTGTTTCGCTCCAATTTCCTCTCAAGCGCTTTTAACCTAGACATCGCCATAGGATAACTGTCTGGAAACCTCCTTTCATCTCGTCGCCATAGTAGCTCGGTCTTGTAGCGGTCATCAACTCGTTTTGCTGTCACTTGCAGAATGCCTCAAGCCCACGCATCTTCGGCTGATTCTACCATTGAAACTACAGAGGGATCGTCGAACAAGAACTGAGCGCGCATAGCGTCGTGAAGTTCATGATTGGTCATCGGCTCCACCGAATTAACGTTGACTATAGCTTCTCATACTACGGCTTCACTTGGTTGAGGGCCGTAAATCGTCCATACTAGCTTGGACTTCACACCAACTGACTCTCCAGGTGCCCCAATTTAGTTTCCTGTCCATGTTACCACCGACGGCTCGGCAAAGCCTTGACATTCAGCTCACTGTGCAATTTGGATGGCGATAGGTTGATCCATAATCTGGACGATTATTTACTGGGGTTTTGAGCCTGGTTCTCACATGACGTCGAGGTCAGAGCTTTGTCGAATACATTTGACCGAAGAAAAAGCAAATGCAGTAACTGTAACTGTTACCGGAATCTGTTACAAGTCTACAAACTCTAGATATCAAACCAAAAATTTTCCCTGAAATTTAAAAAGTCTATGTATTTAAAAAAACAACACTTCGCCAGAAACCTCATATTGAATTTCTTCGTCGTCATCGTCTGTTTGAATTAAAAACATCTTCATTAGAACCCAACCTCAATGCAAATCTAGTTACTCAGGTAATTATAAAGTATTAAATTGGCCTACAACAGTTAGAAACGAAGTAAATTTAGATCAACTCTGCCCTTAAATCAATATAGAACAATTTCTCCCTTACTTGACTTGGAGTGGATATCTTTTAAATTGGAAAATACAGAGAAGGAATTCATAAACGTGATTCAAATAAAAATAACACTCTTAACCTTCCTATCAATACGAGGAACACTTACGTTCTGATCAGAAGAAAACATGACCAAAATTCACAAAAAAAAACCAATCCCAAAAACTGATCCGCTACGCTACCAGAAAGTATTCCGACTCCGAAAACTTTTAATAAGGATGTATCCTTATCCTCAATAAGTTCGTATGAACTTCCGACCAACAACTTGAAAAGTGAAACAGAGCAGAACTAGGAACGGTAAAATTTCGATCCCTCCCGGCCGGCCGCTCGCTTTACTACATGCTTATACCGTCTGGCTTTCGCCGAAACCCTTGTCTGATAACAAGCAAATTTATTATTAAATTAATTTGATATCCCTTCCGGGTGCAGCGCCCTCCTGCCCAGCCAGACGACTGAAGAAGGAAGCTTGCGAAGAATTTGTCCGTTGGATACTCTTGAAAGTGCAACGAGTTGCAGTTTTGCCAGCTTGGATTCCTTTCCCCCGTAACGACTCGTTTGGTTCCGTTGAACAGCTCTCCAGTGTGTCGATAAAGTTGGAAATTAGTTTCATTCCAGTGCCGTCATCCAGGCTGTTCGTCTGATAAGACCAAATTGTCAGTGCAGGATAGATGGGGGGGTAGATTGCAGCACACTTCTCCGTCAACTAGATCTAATATAGGTATAAATATATTTGCGGCTGTATCTCGTCCTGTATAGTAACCATCGAAGTTGGCCGGTTCTGATGTTGTCCGGATACGAGCAGAAGCCGGAGGCAAAAACGGAAGATGAATGAATTTTTCAGTACCGCAATTAAGCAATGATTCAATTTTGGTCGCAAGAGGAAACACCACGACCGTCATTGTTGCAATTGCAAGCGAGCGGCAGGTGTGAGCAATTAGACGATTACTGTAGAAGAGTCATTCAAGGAGAATGGTTGCTGGTGTGAAATCGTGGTGGTTATTTGTGGTAGGTACTCAAAGTTAAACACAATTTTTTTTTCTTCTTATTGCTTATTGTTTTTTTTCTTCTTATTGCTTGCTCTCTACTTAGTGTTCTAAAATGCACTTCCACAGTTATATATTGAGAGCTTTCGATGACAGGTACCATTTTTGCATTAGTATGATAATGTGGCGGCAAGTACAATCATACCTTCTTATGCCTAGGGAGTCAAGAAGTTTTCCTTAACCAGACCGGGAATCGAACCCAGTCAGCTTCAGCATGGTATTGCTTTGTAGCTGAGCCTTTACCGACCGAGCCAAGACAGGACCAACACAATCGGCTATGCATTTGGTGGATTTTCGCTCTGCAAAAAATCTGCTGCTCGGAGTAAATATATAGAAAAGATAATAAAAGTGTCAGCCAAGAAACAAGAAAATGAGCAACAACAAACAGCACTACAATTTAAACAACTTGTTGTGGTGTGATTTGGTACCTGTGGTATTAAGTTCAACTTCAAATGAAGATGCACTTTAATCTGTAGCCGCTTAACTCCAAAACATAAGTCCACCTCGTAGCTGGACTTGCTGTTATGAACAGAATTCAGATTAAAGATGATAATAGATGTTAATGTTAATGTTAAATGGATTTTAAAAATACGCGTGTCTCCCTTCTTCTACTTCTTTTTTGGCATTTCTTACAGTTATTAACTTCTTAATGTGTTCTTAATACAGTTCTGCTGTTATTCATTCAAAGTTTTTGATGCCACTGCAATATCTACATTAGGGGCAGACTGTGTGGCAAGTATGCCCATAACCAGGGAGCTGAAAGATTTTCCTATAATATTTTCTAGATCAGACCGGGAATCTATTTTTTTAAGACCTTATGCAAAATTTGAAAATTGGACATGCTCAGGGTTGGCGCAATGCATTAATAATTGAACCTTGTTAATCCCATGAAATTTTGGAAATCGTAAATCGCCCTTTTTGAGGCGGTTAATTATGACGTCACAAAGACACTTGAATCACCATATATCAAAATGTGGTCACCAGAGAGCATTGGTGTCTTCAGCAAAAATGTGTATTTCAATACTTCCTACAATTTCTTAGAACATATTTAAATCTTCAAATTTGGACAATGTACTAATTATCTCCAGAACCCGGTTTTAAGGTAGTCGTGAAAGAAAACAAACTATATCTCTTTAACGTTAGGCTCTAGAAACTTAGTGTCCTGAACAACCTTTCTTAAAATTACTCTTTCTGCAACTTTGTCCAGGACAATAACCCGTTATCTCGTAACTTGACAAAGTTAGAATTTGAAAGTGTAGTTAAGCCTTTATCACAGGTTAGGCGTGTTTTTTCAAAACATGCAGAATAACATTTTGAACAACTCTTCTGAAGACGCCTACGGGAACCTCCATTAATTACGTCACCGCAAAAAATGACTTTTCATAATAACCCCCCACCCCCCTCCCTCCCTTGACACATTTTTTGTATGGGCCTTCAAATTTTTTTGTATGGATCGTCACGTTTTCCCAACCTTACACCCCCCCCCTCCCCCATTACTGCGTGACATAATTAATGGACCGTCCCTAGTCGATAAAATGATGACAAAAGGGTGAAAATGTTTTTTTTTTTTGTTTTTTTCTCAGAATTGTTCCAATGTGTGGCGGCATGAAATTTTGGATATCGTACAAAAAGGTGTAAGCCAAATAACACAAAAAAAGCATGTCGATTAACTTGATCTGGTGTTATCTAGATTTTATTTTACAAAATCGACGCTCTGCAGTTTGTTTTTTTTCGTGAATAGAATTCATAATATGAAACTTTAGTTTATTGGTTTCTAAATTTGTTCCTAATGGCTTCCAAACTTCGAATACATAATTTCATACAATCATTAGCATTTTTAGCATCCTGGTAACTGTAAACTTTATAGTGGAATACCTATAACCAGAAAATAAGAAGACAGATTAGTAATTTCCGTTTAATTTCAACTACCTTTGTTGTTTATCTTGACAGATACGCGTATTTCGTCTACAATGTGCACACTTCGTCAGTGTCGAGTATTAGTTCACGAAGCACGGCATTGAACGGTAGTATCCGATCAGGCACATGACCTTATGCCATACTACCCCATGCAGGGTAGGCAAGGGGGTGGAAATCCCATTGACTGGCAAAAAGTTATGCAACCGATCGGGCTCTTATACTACGTATTGCTTTTTTCTAGTTCTAGCGATTTGTCCCGCTCTCAATATTGCCTAACATCGGCGAGAAATTATCTCCCGCTGTTGGGTTTATTTTTAGCATGCACCGTTCAAATGCCCTCCGCTCGTTTTCAAACTTGTATCTTTCAATTTCAAAGCCTGCCGTTGCCCTATACGGAACTATCAATACACTTTCTCTTCATGCCTATATTCGTTCTAGCATTAAATTACTGTCCACTTCTAGTGCTTCGCATGGAGATGAGAAATTATCTGCTTCTGAAAACTTCATCAACTTTATTTAAGTTGATATTAAAGGAACCACCGTATTAGGATATTGAATGGCGAATGTAATTCATGGAAGTTTATTTAAAAAAAAACTATGGTCAAATCGTCTCCTGCATCACTCTCGAGTTAGAACTAGATGGCACCATAATCAATAGGAAACTAGCGTTTTATAATTAGCTCACTGCTGGGGGCCCCATTAGTCTCAAGTACACCTTGCAGCTAGATCCTTGCAATACATTCTTGTGCTTTTCTCTACGAGAAGCCCGTTTTTTTCTTTATTCGCTGTGTTATTTTGACAGAATTTGTTAAGGAATTGTTCGTTATGAGTTATGTTTTAACGGGTGATTTGTTGGGTAAGAGACCGAGCTTGGAACTGATGTGCTGGTACTTTAATCATATCCATTTCCAGCTTGAGTATCCAACCAGTAATTGACTTTTTAAATGAGATTTTCCACAGGATTGAGAAGTAATTTCAGTAAATTCATAGAAAAAAGATTTACAATCTCTTAGAGTTTCATAACAATAGGTATTTTTGAGTTGACAGTGTAAAGGGGGTTCCAAATTTCCAAAAGTGACATTTAAAAATAAAAATAATTTATTTCTTGAGCCACTCAATCTATTTCTCAGATTAAGTTTGCAAATTCAATGTAGTTTATGAAAAAATAAGCCAACAAGAACTTAAACACGAAAAAAATTTATCTAGGCTTCAGGAACCACCAAATTTATTAAATTAATGTTACATAATACTCTTGGAACCGCAATAATGCTTAGAAAAAAAATATTTTCAGCTATACACACAAAATCTGTTTGGTAAAATTTCTGCTGAAAAGTTCGAAAAACTTAAAAGGAATCATAAATTCTTTCAATATGCAAACTCAATGCTTCATTCCAACATTATATATTGATAAAAACATATAATATATTATTCATGTTCGTAACATTTCATGCGCTGATAAATCAAAGTTTACTGACTTTTTCAGCTGTTTTAAATCTCAATACAAATTTACCGATCTTGGTATAAAACAAAACTAAGTGTTAAGCGTCCTCTGTCCATCAAACTAAAGGTAAATCTATGTACACTAAGGTATTTTTACACGTTTTTTAATGCACGGTTTGTTTTTGGCGACAACTCCAGAACGGAACAACTTATCGATCTAGTTCGAATCACCTTTACGTTTTGGACAAAAAGTAATCATATGGCAGTTTTTCAAAAAAAAAAAAACTCAAGTTTTGGAGTAAATACTCATCATTATAACAACTGCATGGAATGGTAGAACATACAAACAAAATCGAACGGTTTTGAAGCAAAAGTGGAACGTATCCCTCGTGTAAAAATAAACCTTTCTGTATTTTTTATTTTTAAAATGAAACTGATTTTGAAACGCTAGTCATAGTGCTTTTTTGATAGACAACATTTAATATTCTTTCATTTACGCACTCCACCTAAGAAATCGGTTGAGTGTCTCAAAACATTGTAGTTTTATAAAAATTTCATTGTTCTAAAATTTTAATAAAATTAATTTTAGAACCCAATAACATTGACATGGCGACCCGAATTGAGAAATAAAAAAATACGGGTCTAATACTTTTCGCGATAGAGCGAAACTACCTAATGATAGTTGTTTAGGAAGTTCTGAGAAATCTTTTACCTTTTTTTGTGGAATTGCTGATTTAGAATGTGTTCAATACATTGACATATTCTATATTTTCAATTCCTAGACTACATCAGATATAGTCATTTATTAAAGGTATTATAACACTCTAAGAGACCAACTTTTTGTATTCATTAAATCAAATGTCTTTTAAACAGTTGTAGAACTGATTAAAATATGAAACATTGTTGATGAAATCAAGTTTCTACATTATAATGCTTGCGAGGTATAAAAACTGTTTTTTCTTACAAGTTGGTTGAGTCATTAAATTCACCAATTTTTTAAATAGATTTTCTCTGGAAATAGCTCTTTATTGCAGCCAAATTTCGCATCATTTGATCCACCACGAAATAAAGTATTAGTGGAGTAAAAACCCCAACCAAGTCTGCTTGGGTGAACAGGTTTCCAATCATTTTGTTTGGTATTTGTTCTTAAATTGGAACTGTTTTTCACCGCTTTTGTTGATTCCTTGACGATTTCTTTTTTGATTGCATTATATTGTTTTTTTTTAAATAGAAATAATTCGACCAGAAGGAAACAACAACATTATTTCAAGTTTTGTTATTCAGCTACGCTGTTTTTATAACAGCGGTTGTTAGAATTTAGATCTCGGATGTAGTTAAAATGACAGGAATTGTAACTAAAAATCCTCAAGCTGTAAAAAAAATAATAACAATAGATATAGATAAAACATAAACCAAACAAACTTGGTAACATTTTTGTTACGATGAAGCAAAATCATATCAGCTAGTGTTAGAATTAATTTATTTCTTTACGCAGATTGTGCCTCCCAAGACATTATATCATACTTAATTTGTTATAAGTATGTTGTACAATTATCCAGATGAAAACGTTTTAAGCAAATTTACATCATAATGAGTTAGTCTTAACATGGTTCGTTAGATATTGTTGTTTTTATATTATACCCTTCTGGTTGGAATCTTTCTAACCAACATGGAACCCTAGAAATGGACAACAATTTCTCCTAGAACCAAATATGTGAAGAGAAAGTATGTATAGGTCCGTTAGAGCACGACAGCATGCGAAATTGGATAACTAGCCGTGCTCTTACGGACCCTATCAATACTGTATTTCACATATTTCTAGGAACATGGAAATTTTGATAAGCTGGATATTTCCATTTAAAAATAACATCATAATTGATTACGTACTTCACGCAACAACAACAACATGACTGTTCAAATGTATTATATTGCCAAAATTATTGAAATCAATTGATGCTGTCAACTTTCTGGTGTTATCGTATTTCTTCACAGTCATTGTCTGTTTCAGAATCTTTGCCTGAAGTTGATCAAATATATCTAATAAAACCGTTTTTGCAGCAGTTTACATCTGAGAATTGTTATGAAGGGATCTGAAAGGCAGCCCTAAGTTTGTACCTTTGTAATTAAAGAAATGATCCATGAACAATCGAAGGTTGTTCCGTAAAAAAACTTATTCATGACACGTAAGACTCTGATGTAAGTCCCTAAAGAAATGGAAATGATGCATAAATTTCATCAATGTGCCTAATGTAAAATGTCAAAAATTTACCGTTATATTTCTAGACAGTGATCGACAAAACTGTACGGATTACCCATGAACATATGGCAAACGATCCATTAAAGTTTCGATCACTTTTCTTAAACTTACCAAATTTATTCACAGAATGTAACCTTTGTGCTCGGGATGATCCATTAATTATTGAAAATTTTCCATAAATAAATTACCAATGATCTCTAATAGTTTGAACTATGAACCACAATCTTAAAAAAAAATGCTGCCTAGCTAACTTACTCTAAGCTATTAAAGTTCCCTGTGTGATACATAAATTTTGTCTGCATTTTTTCAAATTAAGGCAATATTTTCATAATATTTATCATAAAGATTAAGAAATCGATCTTTAAATGCGCTCTGCTCAGACACAGAGAACAGACATCCAGGCTCGAACTTTTTTTTCTTAATTTACTGTGTAAATTTTCAAAAGCAAACCGTTGGAAAACCAGCGCCGCCTAGTCTAGGTTTCACCAAACTAAAATTGACAGCCTATCAAATCCCTAGGCGAGCAGGTGGCGCCATCAACATACGAATCACCAAAACTAACGGAAACAAGCTGTAATTATAAAATGGCAGTTACAGAAATTTACACACTGAGGGCACTCTAGCTTGGATGTCTGTTCTCTGTGGCTCAGATTAAGTGACATGCCAGTTCCTTCAACAATGCGGTGAAATGATTTCTGCCAAAGAAGGATCACGTAGGTCTAAGAAGATTTTGCTGTTTTTCCGTAAACTTTATTTACTTCTGTTGATTTCACGTTTCTTTAAGACCACAACTGCGGCAAATGTTTGCCTCATAATGTTGAAATTTGATTGGAAATTTGATAGAGCACGTAAAAAACTAGAGGTTAAATTTAGGACTTGATCAAACTGTACTAGGCAATCGCTTGAATCAGTCGTTTGCTTGGAATCTGAGCTACGCGACGTTAACACTTCCGGTGTCGGAGGCATCGGCCGCCTTCTGTCGCTTCATCAATCCTCAATTGGGCTGGAACGGATATGGCACTACTGATCAATTTTCCAATCTTTATGTATCAAAATTTAAAAAAAAAAACGGTGCCCAAAACTGGAAAAATGTCGGTATAATTATGGACCATTTTTATAAGTTTACGGTTCTTTATTCATCATTGTATGGATCATTAGAAAATAATTCATTGACCATTTTCAATAATTCATGGAACAGGTGAACATATTTTGTTGCAGAAAGTTTATATTTTCCATTTTGCATGTGTAAGGAAAGTAATTGAAATATGTTTTATGTTATGTAACATTTGCAATATGTACGTGGGTAATCCGTACAATTGTATGGATTATCACTTAGTTATATAGGTAAGTTCTTGACATTTTATTGTTAAACTTTATATGAAATATAAATTACATTGATGAATTTCATGGATAATTTTATTTTTTTATGGATTTTCACCAGAATCTTATGAGTCTAGAATTTGTTTTTATGGCACGATTTTAATTTTTTTTTTATGGATCGCTTATTACATTTTATTAGCAAAAGTATGTTTGCCGATCTGAAGTCGCAAGTTTTCGAATAAAAAAATCGTTATGAATAGTCCCTTTAAAACCAAACCAAACAGTTTTAGTAATAATGTAATATAAAATTATAAATTTTGGCATTCCTGTAATTCCTCCGGGAGTTAGCCGGTATACAGCTGCTTTATCTATATCTGTCATAGTCATAAACGACGAGTGGATGTTAGGTAAAGCAGAAGTCGTATGCCAAAAATAAACCCAAATGAGCGGAAGATAGTTTCTCTCCCATATATGGGATTTGGGAGTGTGAACAGACAGCTCGTTAGAACCATTTAAGCTACCGGTAGTACATGAGCACGATCAAGCGCACATTCTTTTGCCAGCCAAGGTGGTGGATTCGTTCCTGCCTTGACCTTCTCCGCATGGGGATGCTTGGCAAAATATTATGTGTTTGTTTCGAAATACTACCTCACAATGCCCTCCGCCCAATTTCAAAAACCTACTAGGCTGCCTGAAAAGTCCCTTTAATGTCCTACAGATGACGTTGGTAATCGCAAATGTGAACCATTGTCTATGAGCTACACTCCTTGAATGACGGCTGTCTAAATTTCAGCCATTTCTGTCCACGCATTCATTAGTGACAACAGTGAGAAGAGACTGATCAGCAACTTTTTTTTAAATGGAAAAGTCCGAGTTTCAAGTTTTGATAAAATACTATTTTTTGCGTTTTATTTAAACTGTTTTTAATTTTTATGGCAAATATCCTCAATTTTAAATGCGCAAACTTAGTTTTGTTGCAATTGATCACTCGAGATCATAAGACATCAGCAACTTGAATTAATAAACAGCTTTGGTGATACTTCAGAGCTACACTGAAAGTTTATTTTAGTATATATTACAAAATCGATGGTAATACTCACAAATCCTTTCGTTGTTTTCTGCAACGAAACTCATTTGTTCTTTTTATGAAGATGCCTTCGTAATTAATGACACACGCGCAACTGTCAAAAGCACGAAGCTTTTGTAGACACAAAAAGAACATTCGTACATTGTACGAAAACAATACAAAGAGCTACGAGTATTAAATTAAAAAGAACCGTCTCTCTGGTGATTGCATGATGGACTGACAGATCTATTTTATCGACTCAAAATGTTATTGACAAAAAAAGCGCAACCACGTGGAGCTGTCCAGCATTTTTTAATGTTTCTGACATGGGGTTCGAACTTGAATATTTGAAAAGTGCTGATTCTGAGTTTGTGGTTGATCTCACTAGGCCACGCTGACTTGTGAAAAGATATATGATTAATGAGCATGAAGTTATAGCTCTCGACAGCGCTTTTATTTTTATTTTGGGTTAGCTAAATTATTCCCGCCCATACCAGCAGAAACACTATCATGTATGGGTACGGTATAAAGGAGAAACAGCGATTGGCTGGTCATCACGAAGTTCATTTCGTGCATTTTACAAAAAAGTGTAATGATATCATTTCACTAGATAAAAAGCCTTATGAATGTTTCATACAATAGACGAGACATTTGTTCTATGTAAAAAATCCATGTTTAGGAAACGCGTGAAAGCGACTTTACGAAAATAAATTATCAGTGTATGCTAACACAGATTTAAGGTTTCCCGTAATAATTCCCATCCGAATTTCAAACTAGCTGTGCGCTGTCAGTTTAAAACTAAACTAAGTCAAATCTTGAGATGCTTATGAGAAGCTTAATTGAAATTGTTTAAGCTTAAGGGCGTAAAAATGATAAAAGGCCAAACAGTCTTGGTTCAGTGAATTAGTTGATGAGTGAAACTGCCATTGCCTGCTTGAAGCAAGTTTGTAGCAGGCTCAATAGCATAGGATTTATTGAAATTTTGTTCCATTGAATTAGGTTTTGGAGTTTTTTATGGTCCTCATCGCCATCTGAAATTATTCCCTTTTTAATGCATACGGTATGTTTTCGAACTACCCGTCAGTCTCTCGCACACGCTTGCACTTATTTGATTATTTCATAAAACGCTTTGTGGATCACGCTGGGCTGACTAGCGTTACTGATTCATGCGTTTTTCGCAAGATATGCTTGCGAAAATTGCAATATATGGCCTGTTACATATTTTACTACGTTTTGGATCCATAATAATCAGGTCAGCTAAAAACTTAATTAAAACACAAATTTCGTATCACATTTAAATTGAAGTTGTTTATTTCAGATTCATGTGATATGATTTAACAATCCACGAGGTCAAAATATAGTTACTCGGTGTTTGTAAAAAAAAAAACTTATACTTTACGCATAATTCTGTCCATTAACAGATTCTACAAATTTACAAATTGTTACAATTTTCTCGGGAGTGATTGATAATTTTGATTCCTTGTTTCTTTCCAGAAAGATTCCGCCTAATAAGAACCAAATATCTCTCAATTGGACAAATTGGCGGATCTGTGTTTTTTTGTACAATATTCACTTGATTTGCTCCGTACCACTCATCACACACGTATTACAGTTTTAACATAATGGCATGATGGTTCGTCTGTGTGGTTTTTGATGAAGGATAGCAATCAATTCTGAAGGCACTCTTTCTGAAGGCAATATCCTTGTTGATTATGTATGTAGTGACGAAAGATTTACTCTTTCTTCCACACGTGTAAATTGCTTGCCAAACAAGGTATTTCTTAGAGAAATTTCGATGCTTTCTTCGTTTTTAAATAAAAAAGAGCAGCATAAAAAAACAACCCTGGAAACTGCTTGAAAGCCTCCAGGACATAAAATTCGTGGTCCAAAACAAGGCATAAAAACTTCATCAAATATTCGCAGTGCAAACGTCAAACCCGAGATTTTACTGTTAAGTTCTGGCTGTCGTTGCGATTTGGAACTGGAATTTCATACGATTTCAGCCCCAAATGCTTGGTGTTAGGACAAACCCAGGAAACATTCCTATTTCACGAGCGACCGATCAATCAGTCGGGTTTTTTTTTTCTTCAATATCCACTATTCACTCTTCGGTGTATGACAGGATCTGAAAATGATTTGAGCACACCGGTAAATTGATTTAGGTAAACCCAATTTCTAGCAAGTTTCCGTATTGATAAGTCAGGATTTGCTTTACGGCGGTACAAAATCGGCCCGCGCACGTACTTTTCATACGTCGCCATCTTTAACACTAAACAGGGAATGTAAACACCAATCATAGTATTTCCCATCAAAGACTCTAAGCGACATTTGAGCGAAATTTATCTTCTTTATTTCAAATGTTACGGTGATTTAAGGGAATCCGGTTTAATATGAAAACATACCATAGAGCGACCTAATCCTACAAACATTCTCGGAATAGTTAAGATCATTGAACAAAATAACGGTACAAAACTTGTTTGGTAGTTGCCTTGTTATCATTCAAGGCCAAAATTTTTTTTTTTACGTAATTTTTGACCTGGATATAATCATTATCACTTCAACATACGTTTTACTGCTTATCACATCGAATGCTTTATTTAAACAACAAAAAATAACAATGTCAACAAACTCCATATTGTTACCAGTGTCTGTTTCTATCACTCATCAATTGCTTACGCAATGAAAGACATTTTGAGTTAGAGTAGATGAATTGTATTTGTTTTGAAAAACTCAGATGTAAAAATCAAGAGCGATGAACAAACCAACTCCTTGTTTCTGAATACTCATTAGTTTGAGTTTCCAGTCCAGCTTTGTTAAAATCGCAAGTGGTCATCAGACATCAAAAAGTAATTTTCCATTCAACCAAAATGATTATTTTGAATAGTGTCAATCGCAGAGCCTTACTGCCCTCTAATATCATAAGGGAAGGTCCATTAATTATGTCACGCAGTAGGGGGGGAGGGGGGGTTTGGGATAACGTGACGATCCATACAAAAAAATTTTAAGGTCCATACAAAAAACGTGACAAGGGGGGGGGGGTTATAAAAAGTCATTTTTGCGTGACGTAATCAATGGACGTTCCCTAATAACAATTTGTGGTAATTATAATCTGAGCGTTAAAAATTACACATCATGTTCTACATCAAAAGAAACAAATATTGTTTCTTCATTTACTACTTCAAATCATCCCCACCTAGATGAAATTGAATATTGATATTGACAACAGCACAGGCGATAATGAACATCCATCGACGAAAAAACAAAACCAAATGGCGACTTCGAAACTCGGCGCTTGCTCTGATCAAGAGAATACTGTCATTTCAAAATTTGAATTCCCGAAGATAGTTGGTCTGTCCATTAAGATTGTCTTCGTTTTCAGCTCAAGAGCAGATGAATAATTGATAATTATTGATTTTTACTGTTGTTGACTATTTTACAATTCCTGAGTCAACCATTTCCTATCATAGGTCGGTTTACTGAATGATACAATTTCATCAAATCGAGTCGTGAAGTTGCAACATCCACATCAACCTCTGCACACGACCTCTCATGCTTATTTACTCATCTCTTGGACCTTATTTGAGTTCATCCCAATCCCAAACACGCAAACACCAACATGTATGCACAAAACAGCTTTTGCAACGATGTAATGAATTCTGAAGTGTAGCTGAAAAGGGGCAGTATCAAAGGCAGGAAAAAATGTAATTTCACCAAATTAGTTCTCGCTTTGCAGATCGATATCCTAGTATCCACCCACAATCGAAACTATCCCATGATCCGCATGGAAATTCAGTTCCCAGAATAGTTTATTTAAAATAACGCTTCTATTCCCAATCCAGAGTGTTAAAAACTGTATTCACACTGCTTTTTTTTCACTGACACTCCGAAAAATAACTCCAAGCGCTAACTACCAACTATTGCATAGCATACAATGAACCATTCATTGCTCCCAACCCGAAATTGTCTTTCCAATGAATAGGCGTGCAGGATAAGTTTCCACTTCACGTGTTGCCGGTCGGGAAAAACAAAAAACAAAACGTTGTATGAAATGGGCTTCTAAATTAGAGCAGGAAAATCGGTGCTCGTTATATGGTAAAACTAGCTGTTGCGCACCGAAAAAGTGACACCCAAATGGTATTTCACTAAATAGTGACATGCTGGCTGTGGTGTTTGATGGCAAACAGTAGTTTTCCGCTGCACTTGCAATTCCACCCAGTAGTGGGAGGTTTCCGTGTGTGACTTGCTGGGAGGAAGTTTTAGTCTCATGAATCACTGACATGTGTATTTGTGAGTGTTTGTTGAACTACTGACCTCGGCCGATCGGATGTCTCCACTGTCATTTTCGGTTGGTGATGGCATGTGCCTTTGTGATTTTATTGAATGCACATTGTTTTACTGGGTTGTAGTACAATTTTTTTTCGGGGAAATTTTCATGTCAATTGTGATTTACTCTGAATTGTTATGAATTGTTATCTGAGTGTCTCAGATCCAATATAGTATTTATTTGCTTACATTAAATTGGTTCAAATTCATACAACATTTAGTTCATTCCCGAGATCGGGCCCTTCCTCGGATTCAGATCAATTAGATTCGCACTAAGCGACCGCACTACGCTGGTAGAACGAAGTTAAGCAATCAAGGTTCATTAGGGTGGTTCAAAATAATCGACTTCAGATCCGGTCCTGACAGTTCTCCCAAAGTTTGAGCTCAATTGTTTACGAACTCGAATTCCACTGGCCCTTTGAAATTTCTTTGGGAATTACTATGGAAAAACCAAAGTTTTTCTAATTCAAGACCACTTCATCTCCACAATGAATCAATCCCAAATTTTGCGAGAAGTGGAAGGACCTGATTTGGAATCGCCCGAGTTAGGAAGAGCGGAAACCATAATTTGAACCACCCTAATACCCATACAACTGGCACAATAACGGCGACCCTGGTAGGCCTTTGCCACAATTCAATGAAGTGGTTGGAACCAACAATCAGTATTACTAGTACATAGTAGTTTCGCAAAAACACATTTTCCAGTTTATCGGAACCCATTTGTTGTCTGCTTTCGAGTAGTACAGATTTTCACCAGAAAATTCATGAAATATAATTTTGTGGGAAACAGCACGTCCGGATTATTTGCTGGGACAATCCTGGTGAACACTGGAAAATATTTAGCACAGGACCTATCGGCCTCTCACTGTGTGAACAGATTTTCCTGTTTGACATGAGAAAAAGATGTGACATTTGGGCTTGGACAGTGGTTATTCCGGGGTGCTGTTTTGTAGAAAATTTTCGAGTGGTTATCAACGCCATTCCACTTGCGCATCGGGGGTTGGATGGGAAGCCTGAAATCGGTTCGTTTATCGTCATTGCTGCCTTTGGAGTTATGAAAACTCAATTACTGCAGAAAGGAAAACCCCATTAATAATCGAATAGTTGCATCTCTTCGATGATGATAAAAATCATCGCTGACACATGGCGTGTGGCTTTGTTCAGACGATAAAGTGCGTTTTGCGTTTAAGCGTTTTACAAATAAGGATATGCATTACAGAAAAAAGAAACGTTGAATTTTCTGCGTTATCTAGAGCACCTAAAGGGATTGATGGATTTGGTAGAAAATAATAGGATATTTCATGTAAATTTAAGCTGGATAACGCCTGAATCTAGCCTGTTGTATGAAAGATTACAAACGTTATTGTATGGCACATGAAAGATTGCAAACAATTTCGTTGTTTACGCCTCCTTTGATTTGGAAGGGGAGGGATTCCATCCAGAATGTGCCGGAAATCCCAAAAATCATACCCGATCATCATTGATTTGGATGAAACTTGGCACATGAGTTCGGTACGTTGGAAAAAAAATTCCACTGGTGTTAAGATAATTTGGGTTCAAGAGTAACTTTGAGATGGGCGTATGTGTTTTTTCCAACATTTTACTTGAAAAATCGTAGTTCAAAACCATTACATTTAGAGAAAAACTTTATATAAGGGAATTGTAGGGAACTAAAAAGCCTTTCTTAAAAAAATATACACAGAAAAAAATTTTTTTTTCATCAAGAAAAATCAAAAATAATTACTAAAAATAAAATATCTAAAAAAACATATTTTTAATATTTTTTTAATTTGTTGTATGGAAATTTGAGGAAAAAGACACGTTTTAAAAAAACTCTAGGATGGACGCTCTTATAATAAAAAAGTTTTTCAAATAGCGAACTTTGGTGTATATTTCAAATTTTGGTTATTCATTCTTATAAATAAATTTTGATGTTACAATATGGTTTTGGAGATCATTACAAACAATAATGATGATAATGATAAACCACGTAAACGCAACTGTTTTCAAGATATTTCTGATTTTCTTTCAATAAAATTTCAAAACCTCAAAAAATACGCCCTTTTCATAAATTACTCGTGATATTAAAACAACAATAGCTAACGATTGTTTCTCTTGTGTTTTTAGCCTTTTAAAACACATGTATGTGCCTCTTACTTACTCTTAACAGCTCGTCGATTGAAAAAGCTTCACTTAAAGTTATAAGACAAAAATAATGAATTATGGTTGGATTTATATTTATATATACCATTTATTAGTCTCGGTCATTGATAATATTACATAAACATTATATAAACTATTGATTGCTTTTATATATATTATGAATCCTGCCTTCTTCGTCATTCGAAAAACAGTTTTACAAAAACTTCGTTTTCTGAAATTGGAACGAATGAGTGGTACTTTTGTGTACCTGCAATCGTTTTAGTCTGTCGGTAAATTTCATTCCATTCTGCTACCCCTGTTCATACTCTTCATGTGATACATAACAAAACGACATTTTTGTTAAACAATCATCACTTTTTTGTTCTGCCCATTCGAATAACTCTAATGCACTTTTTATAGGGTGTTCATGTTGTACAGCAAGGCTTGCATATCTTGCCATTCGTTTTAATGTACCACCAATTGCATCGCAAGGTCCCTTACCGTGGATGTTGCGAAAAAATGCCATTCAGCATCAATATTGTATTTCTTTTTAAACTTACAAAGGCTTGCAAAGTTCTTCCTATTTTTATATTGGGATGCTGCCCCGTCAGACATAAACGTAGCTTTCTTTACTTTAATTTTTGTTTGCAAAAGCTTATTAGTTTTGAAATAAACACCTGCACTGCAATCGTATCATGTTTCAACACTTCTGAGATAACAATGAAACTGATATTTTTAAGTATTCCAGATTCCGTGTAATAAATGACAAAAAGGGTGAATAGTGGCTTGCTCATTACTCCAATAACTACTTTGAACAGCATCTTGAAAAACAAATGAATAATTTTCAGAAAAATCACAAATTATTATTACTTCGCCGTCTTTAAGACAACTTTTATAATCTCTCAAGAAACTAGACTGCTGAGATTTGACAAAATCGTGGATACTAATTGTTCCAACTTTTCACCAAAAATAAGCAATAAATTCGATCACATTCGGTTTGATCAAGTTGTCTCTGAATGGCTACATCTATCAGTTCGGCATAATTCACTGCTCAAAAGATATTTTCAACTAAACATCGAACGTTTTCTAATTTGTCTGTTAAACTACGTCTCAAAATCTGAAGACGCCTTGACATAGTTCGCATTCACGGCGGTAACATTTTGTAGTTCTAGTTGATGAGCTACATAATATTTCTTCGAGACACAATTTATAATCATTCTCGAATGATGTAGATTTCTAGATCCATAATGTTAGTAATTGATGGTTTCTCACTAGGCTCCGAAATTGCAGCATGGGATTGTTCCGTTCTATTTAAATGCAAACGACAATTATCACAAATCATCAAAGAAGTGTCCAAATGTGTTTTGCCCATAAACTTGAGTTTTTTGACATTTTGTTCGGTTAATTTACGAAGGTTTTTTGAGCACCGTTTAGTGGGAAACGGCATACAACACTTCTTCATGTTAAACTCCATTTTCAGTTCACTCAGATAGATTTTACTGATGAATGCGACTATGTATGAGCATATATATTGGCTGTGGTACCTTTGGAAATGCAGGTATAAAACATCTCTGGTAGTTTACAGGCAGCGTACATTAGCTGTTTTTTTTTATGAGAAGATATACCTGACATACGTTATAGCTGCTATTTGTCTACCTACCTTAAACAATATGTGTTACTTTCATCGCTACATCACTGAACTGTTCGGAGTGTAGTTTTCACACACTACACCCGACCTCTAACATCGTTGGAGCTTGGCAAAATAGTCAGCAGTTCGATTAATATGCTTCTTCTATATGACCCTCCGCATAATTTCATCATCTGTCCATTTCACACTTGTCGCCCCTGCGACATCTATCTCGCTGTTACTTTCATCGCTTTAGCAAATTCGCTCCCTTCATTCTCTGAGCGGCCCGACCGATACAGCCATAAAACAATTATAAATATATTGATTGCAATATTAAAACAATAGTGCTATTTATCTTGTTCTTTTCAAATGAGTCTTCTTATCATCCTGATATCAAAAGAAAAGAGGACATTAGAGTAATGTGAACGTTATAATATGAAGATCTTGGAAAATTTATCATTTCTGGTGGAAATCTCGATTAACTTAAGAAAAGAGCGAATTTTCTGAGGTTTTTTCATTCTATTGAAATAAAATCCGAAAAATCTCGAAAACGGTTGCGTTCAGGTGATTTATCATTATCATCATTATTGTTTTTAATGATCTCCAAAATCATATTGTATAATTAATTTTCATTTATAATAATGAATAACCAAAATTTGAAATATGCACCAAAGTTCGCTCTTCGGAAAACTTTTTATTATAAGAGCGTCCATCCTAGAGTTTTTTCAAAACGTGTCTTTTTTCTCAAATTTCCACAAAACAAATTTGAAAAATATTAAAAATATGTTTTTTTTATATTTGATTTTTAGTATTTATTTTCGATTTTTCTTTATGAAAAAAAATTTTTTTTCAGTGTACATTTTTTTACAAAGCCTTTTTAGTTCTCTACAACTCCCCATATAAAGTTTTTCTCTAAATGTAATGGTTTTTGAACTACGATTTTTCAAGTAAAATGTTGGAAAAACATACACCCATCTCAAAAGTTACTCTTGAATCCAAATAATCTTAACACCAGTGGATTTTTTTTTTCAACATACCGAAGACGTGTACCAAGTTTCATCAAAATCGAAGATAGTTGAGTTTGGTGACCGACCGATTTGGCGTGGAATCAGTCAGAGGGGAAATTTTACGCGCTTGCAAAAATTAATTATTTTTTTCGGTGATATTAAAACAGCTAATATATAGCACATCTTCCCACAAAAACAAGAAAAACAAACTTTAAGAAACTTTCAACTTTCCAGTTTACTGGTCACATAAATTTCTCGCTAAACACAAGACTGTGATAGATCATTTTAGTTCCGATTGCTGATAGCCCATTACAGAAACTGAATTTCAAAATATCATGTATCATAAACTTGTTGTGCTTGATTATTTAGTTCTTAATCCATGATAAGTGAATCAAAATAAGTGTTCACAACCCTGGCTAAGGAATGCTTTCAACATAGAGAAATATCATGGTGGAAAATGTCACAGAAACTACGGGAGAGCCCGAGAAGCTTTAAATCTGGACAAATGAACTCAACAACGAGATTAATTAAGGTATCAGTTGATAGAATACACGCACGGCGTCTATTAAAGAGTGGATCGAAAAGTAATTATAATCGTATGATACGTATTTAACCTTTAAGTAGTGCATATTATTCTAACGTGTATTTGTAATACGTTTTTTACATGTTAAAAACACTTTTTCGGTCCGTTTCTTCTCATATTCCCAGTTGAAAAAATTTGAAAATAGTCATGGATTGAACTTGAATTATAAAGGGTGTCTAAGATGAAATTGCATCACGGAAAATACGTTGTAGAAAATTACCTAGTAGGCTTTCAGACGATAAAATGTTACACATTAGTAAGCTTTTGACTAATTTACTTAATTCCACTTCAACAGCACAACCGTTCGGTCGCACCTTACGCTTAACTCCACTCATTAGGTTCTGTACAGCATCTGACTGCAGCTTCTTCTGTACGGAAACCCACTTTTTCTGCATATATTTCTCATATTTGACCTCCTTGGGATGCTTTTGTAGTGCCTGCTTCATAATAGCCCAGTATTTTTCGATGGGCCTTTGTTCCAGTACGTTGGGGGGCGGTTCATGTACTTGGGTACTAAAGTGATTCCATTGGCTTCGTACCACTCCAGGACAACATTTGAATAGTGGCACGAGGCAAGATCCGGCCAGAAAATCGTAGGGCTCTTGTGTTGCTTCAAGTTGAGATAGATCTCCCCGTTTGCAGTCACGGTAGTCAAGAACGGCGCACTCGGTATGCTACATGAGCAGATTTCTTCCCAAATCATGTATAACTTGGCCAATTTTGACGGTTCTGCTTCCTTACTTTTCCGGAACATCAAACATGTGCTGGGCGGTGAAGAACAGTAGCCCCGGAAGCTTCCGGAAGTCTGCCTTGACGTAAGTCTCATCATCCATGATGAGACAATGGGGCTTCGTCAACATCCGGGCCCGTGACTTTCCCACCGTATTTGGCCATTTGTCACGATTTGGAGCCTCCTGCACTTTGTACGTATGATGCCCCTCCCGGTCCGTGGCTCTCTGACCAAAAGACTTGGACAGATTCAATTTTTTAGTCACATCCCTGACCGAAGCATTCGGATTCCGCTAAAACACTTTAACGACACGCTTGTGATCCTGATCACTAATAAAGCATCCATTCTGACCGCATTTCTCCTTCCGTTCGATGCTCAGAATTTCGTAGTATCGTTTAATTACCCGAATCATCGTTGACTGCACGATTCCGAGTTGTTTTCCGATGTCCCGAAATTCGATTCGACTCCCGATAATAGAGTTGAGGATCTTCCAGGTGCTTGCCCAAAATCAATTTGCGACATTACTTTTTCAGTGACGCCATTTTTTACAATTTTCTAGAAAGTGACAGCGATAAAAAACACTCTAAACTATTTTTACCCAAAATTTACAAGAGAAAAAAGGCAAAAAGTACCGAAGCAATCTCGGCAGTAGAAGTGTCGTTCCAAAATGAAGGCCCGAAAGCTATTAAACCGTATTTTGAACTATCCTTCCCAGTGTGTTCTGATGGACGACTAAACAAACGTTAAAGGAGGAGGATTCCTGGACACTGTCGGGACCTCAATTCTACACCAAATTGATTTGGTGTCCTTATTGCAGATACGACTGTTGCGAGGGACAAATTCGATGAGAAGAAGCTCGTTTGGCAAGCAATTTGCACAAATGGCTATCAACCTTTCAGTTTCTACACAAAGGAACAATAAATGCTGAAATTTACCAAAACGTGTGATTGCAGAAGAAGTTGCTTCCAGTCACAATCGGAAGCATAAAATTCCTCCTCTCCTCTGGTCGGAGTTTGTCTCTCTGCCGATTATGTCAGATCAACTCTACAGTGGTGCTCTGATACCAACGTTGATTTCGTTGCAGAAAGTATCAACCAACCAAACTGTCCTCAACTGCGACTGATTGAACGCTACTGGGCAACCTTCAAGTGGACCGCAAAAAGCATGTGCCCATAATATGTTATGTAGATTTTAAGAAAAAGTGGTTTGCGGTGTCCAGGAAGTGCACAAAAACCACTATGCACAACTTGGTGGACGGTATAAAGGCCAAAAACGATCATATTACCGAACTTTGGGATCTGATTAACTTGTTTGTTTGATTGGTATTGTTACATGCTCAGCTGTAATTGAACAAATTGCTTCGAAAATTCACCCATTTTCGATGTTTGAATGTTCGAAAAAACTTTTCGGTACACTCCTTATGACAAATTTCGACCAGAAACCAGACATAGTTCGACATGCATGATAGGGTAGGGAACGCCCAGCAAACACAAAATCGTATATGACAGCAGATATAAGTACAAAGTGAAGGTAATATACGTACATGCGTCCATTTGGTTTCATGTAAAATGTACGTATATCGCCTCCACTTTACAACTCTTATCCTCTATCATATACGATCCTGTGTTTGCTGGGCGACATAGCACCCCAAGACCTATTCCAACATGGGGTAAACGTTAATTATAAAGCTCATTTTGTGCGGTATGGTGCTTCACTACATGGAGCACCATATCGCAGATAAACGTTGTAGGTTAACGTTTCTCTGTGCTGAATGAGGTCCAGGGTGCTCGTTCCCTACCCTTTTTGTAGTTTAAATTCGTGGCGTGAAAAATTCAAAGTGGTGATAAAAAAAGAGTGCATTCATGAAAGATGTCCACACACACACACACACACACACACACACACACACACACACACACACACACAGTGCATACGCTCTAAATGTTCACCAAAAATTAGACCACTTCTCGGGATTCTATAGAATCCTCTGTAGCAATTGATGATCATACTGACTAGCAGTTGCAAATATTTTTCCAATACTGTACATAGCAATTCAAAAGTAACCAAGTGACAAAGAGACAAATTAAACCATATCATTTAGAATTAATTGCCAAGAAGCGTCAAACCTCATCATAGGGCTTTAAGTCCGATTGTTTTTACGAACAGACAAAAACAAGAATAATTTCAATATCGATTATGATTCAGGACTTCATTGAAGAAATAGTATGCTAGCACATTTTTAGACTACAGTTTATGTTTAAAGGCTTGTTCGCGACATAATCTGGACACCCCTAAATACGAACGTCTCTGGAAATACTTCATCAAAGCGTGAAGTATTTCGCAAACTGATGAACGTATGTCTGTTCATTGCGTAAAATCATTTTTGGTGAAACTACAAGCTTTTAGATCCAAGTTGCGGTCGAAAGAAGAGCAAGCGCGAAGAGAAATTGTGAGCGGTCGCAATGAAAATCCGGATCTGTCAGTATGAAAACTTGCAAAAAAGTTCTGTCCCTAACGTTCTTAAATCTTTCGATACACGTTTGACAACAGCCGGGAAGGCTGGTAGCTGAACAAAAACGGATCTCAGGAACCACCAGAAGGACGCAAAGGTGAAGCAAATATTGCAGAAGAAACCAGATCTTTCGGTACGTACTGTTGCTAGGCAAATAAAAATGTGCCCAATTTTTGTGCATACTTTCAAGCACCGGTAAGGTATGAAGTCGTTCAAGGGGAAACTGTACCGAACCGTAATAATAAACAGAATGTGCCGCCGAAAACCCGGGCTCGCAAGTTGTATCGCAAATATTTGACGAAGCTTTCCTGCGAGTCATAACGCTGTCCATAATTCATCCTGGTTTGGCATCTTGTCACTACGCACTAAAAATGTTTTGGAATGGTTAAAAGCCAATCCACCAGGAATAGAATGGAATAAGGCTAATCTGCCTAACTGATGCGCCCTATCCAGCGGTATTGGGGTCTCGTGAAGAGAGAACTTTCTCGACCTACAACAAGCAAAAATCTTGGTCAAAAGCAGCGTTTGCAGAGAAGTCAGCACAGACTCTAATGGCTGAAGTAAACTCAAAGTTCGCAAAATTCTTCATGCAGCCTAACTAAGTAACTGTAATTCGTTTTAAGATGACTAATAATGCACAATTAAATGAATGAAAAATGTATCTTGGATTGATCTAACAGCAAATTTGTTTCTATTTCAAATTTAATCTGTCTAAATTTTGTCACGAACAAACCTTATGATCTTTTTTATTTATTTATTTATTTATTGGCGTCAATCAATAGTAGACCACATATTAAATTACATTACATTCTTAACATCTATGTTCGTTTCTATTTTTACATTTTGTTATTGATTCACTTGCTAGCCTCAAAAAGAATTTATTTTTCAGTGTTTTTCTATCCATAGTTATATCAATTATTTCCACTATATGCATTATAGCACGACATCATTCTATTTAATGGCCCGTTTTTGGCATAGGTTGTTCTATGATTGTTGATATAAAACAAGTTTCTATTTCTTAGACTCGACTAGGGTCACTAAAAGTTTATATTTTCTAGAATCACCGGAATGTATACTCTTTGCGCAATAATATCATTTATGAAGGCTACCATTGCAAACTCTCTTCGTTTTTAAGTGTGTCTAAATTAATTAGCATGCATCTTGAATCATACGATGGCAATGGAAGGCTCATCCATCCTAATTCCGTGAAAGCAAATAACAAAGACCGCTTTTGTACTGATTCAATACGATTTACATGTGAATTGTGATATGGAGACCAGAGTATGCTACAATATTCAAGGATGGGTCTAACATATGCAATATACAATGTTTTGATAGTGTAGGGATCCTTGAAATGAAAACTAAACCTCTTGATAAAACCAAGCATGTTAGGTTGCCTTGTAGATAATGTTATTATAATGCTCCACAAAGGATAATTTGGAGTCAAGTATAACATCTTAGGTCTTTAATATGACTGCATCTTTCAACTTGCTTCTGGCCAATGGTAACTGCTTCTTGCCTTATAATGTGCTTTCTTGAAAATGATATGGAATGACATTTCTTAACAGTAACAGTAACAGTAACAGTCTCTAGTAAACTTTTCGTGCACCAGGTATGAAATTTATCGATTTCGCGTTGAAATATTTTCAAATCAGATGCTTTACATATTTCAAAGAAAAGTTTCATGTCGTCAGCATATATTAAAACATTCAAATGATTAAAAATCATTTCTATATCATTGACAAACAAAATAAACAATAATGGTCCAAGATGAGAACCTTGTGGCACTCCAGATGTCACATTCACTACTGATGACAAAATACCACAAATCTTACTCCTTTGTGTTCTACCAGCCTCGATAATTTAAACAGCAATAAAGGAATATCAACTCTATCAAACGCTTTACAAAAGTCAGTATATAACGCTTCAACACAATTTCCTTTATCCATTGCGTTTAAAGAAAATGTTACAAAATTCAACAAATTGGTAGTTGATCGCCATTTAACAAAACCGTGTTGTTTGGTAGATAATAAATTTTTAACTTGTGAGAAAATGTTGTTGTTGACTATCGATTCAAATAACTTAGGAATACAAGATAATATCGCAATTCCACGATATTTTTTTATGTCAGATTTTTTGCCGCATTTAAAAATCGGCATCAGAAAGGATTCCTTCCAAACTGACGGAAGAATACTTGATTCAAGGGATGAAGTGGATAGCCAAAACAAAGGTTTTACTAGCTCTTTCGATACTGCTTTTAGAAAAGCTGGCGGCAGATCATCAGGTCCAGCTCCCTTAGAAGCATCCAATGTATTTATTGAAAGTAGAATTTCGTTAAGTGATGTGTTATTAACTGTTACATCACTGATTGTTGCAGGAAGGTACGAGAAATACTGATAATCCCGATCATTAACGTCATGAGTAGTGTAAACATCCTGGAAGAAGTCTGCGAATAAGTTGTTGATTTCGTTTGGAGTTTTGCCTGTTTTACTGTCAACCTGCATTTTTATGGGAAATTATTCGACTGCTGTTTGGTCTTAACGAAACTGAAAAAGATTTTGGGTTTAACTTTATATTATTTTCTACTTCAATGTTGTAATCCTCATAAGTATTTTTTAATTTCTAAGTTCAACTGGTCCCATATGGTTAAATATTTTGTAAGATTCAAATCATTATTATCTATTTTATAGGCTTTATGTGATTTTTGTTTTCGATTTTTCAGGTTGATTATTTTTCTATTATACCATGCTGGAGCTTTAGATTTGATTGATTTTTTCTTACATGGTTTATTTGATTAGACGAAAGGAATATTGACAATGGCACCATAAAATTATTAAAAGAAAGCTTCCCATCAAAATGCGTCAAATGTTTGATTGTTTCTATTGCCACATGTACGCCGATTCTGGAGTCTAGCGCTACTTCATGCATATGACTATATGGGCAACGCACGAAACGATTCTCACTACTGATTGTTTTATTGTTGTCGTATGCAGTGCTGCAGTGCGTTTTTATTCAAGTCAGTACTACGGGCTTTCTATGCGTACATACTAACGATGGCAAATTAAGGAGAACATTTTCATATCGTCGAAAATAGCAGACACACCTCAGGAAAGCAGAAACAGATCAGAATTTTTAAAATTTTTTAATTTATTTCAAACTACTGAGCAGTGTTATAATCAAGACAGAGCATTCATTTTAAATTTAATGAGGGTTTTACCGAGAGTCGAAGTGAAGTTTCGTCACAGGGTGAAGTGAGAAAAGTCACTAGCTGTGACATGACTCTTCTGGCATATCAAATAGAGAGCCACATCGCTACAGGTGACTTTTTTAAACACTAATCTTAATTATCTACGGTTTGACTTGTTTCAATTTGATATGGAGAAAGCTTAAAATATTATTTATATTACTTTTGCAAAACCCAGCTGAATTTAGTAACATTTTAGAAAGATTCTTACGTCAGATTAAACGTACATCGAACCGTGTAATAGCATCAATTTACACTATTAGCGTGAATTTTTCTCTTTGTCACTTTCGTCGTAATGGAAATTTATTCATGCTTTCAACAGAGGCTCAAATGGTTTATAGGCAAATAAACACGTTGAACTGTTATGTGCTCTGCACACGACGGAAAAGTCATGCTATGATGCGTTCTGTAAGAAGGGTGTGTTTCTATTGTCGGACGTTCGCTGGCTTTGTTGAATAGTGAAGTTATACATAAATAGTAATGCTTTGTACGGTTGGAGCGGTATCAAAAATTTATTGTGCATATGAAAGTAGTACATTAAGTATCATTTTAACTAACTTCAAAATGTGTCAGCTCACTGATCTTCTTTAACTATACTCCATCACTTCCAATCTTGGTGGTTTTTAAACGACGCGTAAAATTTCCCCTTGTTAAATTTACAGCCAAAGTAAGCGTGAACAACGAAATTGTTTGCAGTTTGTTTAACAAAACACTTGATTTAGGCAGTATCTAGCTTAAATTTACATGAATTCTCGCGTGAATTAATACCATATCTAGCGTTCCAAAAACGAGGGCACTAAATATTGCACGAAAAACACGAAAGTTCCTAACTGTGTAGTGTTTATGAGCTGGTTCTTGCCATATCAACACAGAAAAAATATGTACAATTTTAACAGACACGTAAAATTTTCCCTCGTTCAATTGCAAGCCAATGCAAGCGTGAACACTGCAATTATTTTGATTGTTTCATACAACAGGCTTGGTTTTGGCTTAAGGGAACGTCCATTAATTAGGTCTTAAGAAAATTGAATTAGAAAATCTGCAGAAGAATTTCAAATTTCTTTCCAAATGAAATTATGATTACTAATGGATTCAAAGATTGTTGAGAATTTGCTTGGACTTCAAAACCCAAATTCCATTTCGTTTGGCCGGAAAGCCAAAAACCTGGTGGAGCCACATTGGCCTATTTAATTTAAAATGTGATTCATCTGGTTGGTTGGTGAAATCGCAAAGACACTTTTTTACACCAAAATATGATTTTCCTATTAAAAAACTAAGATATTGGCTCCACCCTTTGATTGTTGTGCTTTGGTTTTATGGAATGGACCACGTAAGATTTGTGAACGAAACGGGTTTTAATTATTGCGAATTAAAACCCGTTTGCGCTACCTGATCTAACGTGGTCCATTCCATAAACAAACAATCGACCGAATGAGCTATATCTTAGTTTCAATGAGGAAAATCATATTTTGATGTAAAAACGTGGCTTTGCGATTTCACCAAACAACTAACTCCGAATTTTCATGAAAAAAGAGATTTCCTGTTTTGAAAACTGGTATTTAGGCACCGCCTGACTGTCTGACTAATGACTGACCGACTATTGACTTGACTGTGACTTGCCTTACCTGCTGTACTTACTTTCTGCACTAACACCTGCGCACTCACTTACTTACCTAAATAATTATTTATTTATTTACTTATTCACTTCCTTACTTACTTTCTCACTTACTTACTTTACCTACTAACTTACTTCCTTACTTACATACTTATTACTTACTTAATTATTTCCTTCCTTACTTACTTTCTAACTTTGTTACATACTTTCTGTTTTACTAATTTACTTACTTACTTACTTACTTATTTACCTATCTACTTATTTACCAACTTTCTTCCTTACTTCCTTACTTACTTACTTTACCTACTCTCTTACTTCCTTACTTACTTACTTACTCACTAAGTTTCTTACTAATTTACTTACTTTCTTGCTAACTTACTCACTTACTTACTCGCTTCCTTACCTACTTACTTAATTATTTCCTTGATTACTTACTTTCTAACTTTGTTACATACTTTCTTTTTAGCTAACTTACTTACTTATTTACTTTCACTTACTAACCTACCTTCTTCTTTACCAACATACTTCCTTACTTGCCTACTCTCTTACTTCCTTACATACTTACTTACTCACTTAGTTACTTACTTACTTACTTACTTACTTCCTTCCTTACTTATTTACTTACTTTGTTACATACTTACTTACCTACTTACTCACTTACTTACTTACCTACTTACTTACTTAGTTACTTCTTCACTTAATTACTTACTTGCTTACTTATTTACTTACTTACTTGCTTACTTACTTGCTTGCCTTGCCACTCACTTGCTACTTGCTTTCTTACTTAGTTGCCTTACTTACTTACTTACTTGCCACTTGCCGCACTTGCCTTGCCGCACTTAGCTACTTCCACCTGTTGCACTTACTTACTTACTTAGTTACTTAAGGGGTAAGACCACTGTAACTGCCCAAAAAAAAAGGTTTTTTCACCAATTTTTTGCTCCCGAAATTGAAGGTATTTGAAAAAAAACTTTTAATGGTGTTATCGGGCGTACATTAACCTTTATTATCAAATTTTTTAACAGTAAAAAAAAAACAAAATGGCGGTTCCACAGCTATCTTCCCGGGACATGTTTTGCTTCCAGGGCTCCGCGGCACGCAGCACCACTGGTGCACTTTTGAGTCTAGAACAAAAAAAAAAAAACCATTAATCTAGAGGGCTGTAGCTAGAGAATGTCGATCGGATTTTAAAAAATATCAATTTTTGTGGATTTGGCGTGCGTTTGAAAAAAAAATTGATTTTTGACGAAAAAAACGGCAAGTTTTTTGTTAATAAAAAATCAATAAATAAAGTTCTTGAAAATTCCGATCGACATTCTCAAGATAATGTAAATGTTCACATCTGGTTAAAATTTCAAGTAAAAAAAATGAAAATTGTTCGAGTTATGCTGCGTGCCATTTTGAAAAACGATGTTTCGAGAAAAACGCGTTTAAAGTGTAGTCTACTTGACACGCTTGTCGGCGACCTTCATTTCCTAAGGACAACGAATTTTTTTCGCACAGGACCTTTTTTTTCTTATTCTAGAGGGTTTAAACTATTTTTTAAGCCAATAAAAAAAAATCGATTTTTCAAAAAATTTACAGTGGCCTTACCCCTTAATTACTTATGTATTTCTGACTAAACGACAAAATCCGTTACCACCAATGGATTTAGGAAAGTCTATTCTATACAATCCAAGCCCAACATTCAATAGGTAGATTCAGAATCCAACTTTTCGGAACAAAAACACATCATGTTCATGAAAATTTGTAGTTTTGTGAATAAAAAGCGGGTTTACTCTTCAACTATACGTGTAAGAAGAAATCAGAGAGTACAACAGACTAGATTTATGCAATTTTGGCTAAAATTTACAACACTTCGGTATTGATTTTAACTCCAGCATCAATGAAAACAAGCGGGATTTTCAAACTGTTGGACGACCCCAAGCCAAACATCATGACACCAGCTGAATGTTTGGTTTGAAATTTGAATTTCACTTTTTCCGGACCGTGCTCCATTTTCTGCGGTGAAATGAACCGGTCCGTGCGGCTGTTGGCCACAGCATCGATGCTGAACAGCTTTTCGTCGGAGAACAGGATTATCATTTTTTCCTTCTTCAACAAGGAAAGCTATCTCTTGGAACGAGTCACGAGGATTTCTCCGAAATATTGGCTTCCTTTGCAAGTTTTGCACGGACCGATTTGATCACGTTGATTTGCACTTGAAAGTAAACATAAACAAATACACTTTCGACAGAAACTATTCACTAGCTATACCAAATAACCCAATACTCAAGTTTGAACATTTTCGCATTGTTTTCTGCCGCACCCTGTATAATTAATCGTGAAAACCTTATTCTTTAGCAATATGTGACTAACAGTATTACTTTACCGATTTGACTCTGCTCGACAGCGAACATAAAATATGTTTAATAGAAGCTTAAATGTTTCCAAATGCTTCACTTATAGAAATGATTTGAACCAAACAAAATGACAATCGTCTTCACCAGAGTAGAATTCTGGAGAAAATCGAGAGAGATTTTGGAAAACTTTAGGAAATTTGAGAGACTCCCAATCGTAGAAAAATGTAGAAAAACTAAAGACACGTGCTTCGTAATCCAATTGCAGAGATTGCTCCAAATATTTGGCGAAGGATACCCGAATGTCTCAGGAAATATACCACAACATCTCAGCAAAGGCTCCTAACAATCCCAACAGAGATTCTAAAGAATTTTTGAAAGCATATCCACAAATATCAGAAAAGATTCCGGAGAATGTAAGGTCAGCCTTTCAAATGGCTCTTATGAGAAGTTCTGCAAAATCTTCGATGCGATTCCGAATAAGGTTGAGAAAACAAGTTCCAATGACATTCTTGTTCTTGTTATGGACGATTAAACTTATGTCCTGAAGCTTCCAGGGCTGGCTTTTTATTCTGCTATGGCCAGAAATGCTACAGCTGAGCATTTCAAAACGAATAAGGCATCGTCATTTTCCACGCAATTTGCACGTTTGGCAAGAAGAGTAAATCTTTCGTCACTACAGGCACAATCAACAAGTAGATCTATCAAAAAGGGTCTGCAGAAGCGATTGCTACCCTTCATCAAAAGTCACAAAGAAAAACTTTTGTTCTGGCTCGATTTGGCAACATGCCACTATGCTAAAACTGTGATGGAGTGGTACCAAGCAAATCAAGTGAACGTTGTACCAAAAACCTGAAATCCGCCAAATTTCCCAGAGCTACGACTAATCGAGAGATATTGGGCTCTGATGAAGCGGAAACCTTCTGGAAAGAAGCAAGGAATCAAAAACATCAAACACTTCCAACAAATTTGGACAAAGACGTCTTCTACGATTTCTGAAGAGTCTATACAAACCCTAATGGACGAAGTTAAGCACAAAGTTCGAAAATTTTATGTTTTGTCTTCACGAATTGTTAAAACACATCCCATGAATCTGGAATAAACAACTACGACGGAAATATAATGCGACATTTATGTTTTATTCATGTTTTGAGGTGTCCGGATTATTGCGGATACAGACCTTATAGAATCCTTTTTCTGCTCTTCAAAACAAGTTTTCTCTATCTGTTATCGGAGTTTCCTTCCGAACAATTAGTATCAACCAAAATTGCTCTTACTAGATTCACAACTCCCGAGCATGATCCTTGCACTTTCAGTTTAGCATAAACCGCAAAACTGTCAACAACAACAACAACAGTGCTCAGCTTCGAGACCGTTTAATTTGCCAAAAGGTGAAAGCCAGTTTCACACCACAATAGCACAACAGCAAAACAACAGCTTGTATTGCCCCACGGACGTCTTAAGTGAGCAAGATTGATGAGGTGGCATCTCTTTCCGAGAGAACAAATTGTGATTTATGATGTCCGCTCCGGTTTCACAGGATGAGACGAAGCGGCATTTAGACTCATATGATTAGACAGCAGCAGATGGCAGTGGCGTAGTCTGGTAGGTTGTACGAGCCCCAGAATAGCATTAATTTAAAGCTGTTCCGAGATTCTGACGGTACCTACTTACTTATCAAATTAAACCAAAAAGTGCTTCCATATATCAATATTGATTTTCCTTACAAGAAATGGCACGTTTCCTTTTAAGAAATGGCACGTTAAAAAATACAATTGAGTCTTATACCAACCTAACATAACCTCGCAAAACGAATCGGATGAATTTCTTTTGACAGGAGTCCGTGGTTTGTTTATTTCATCTGTTTGAAATCGAAAACAAACAAACCACGAATACCTGTCAAAACTGAATTCCATTCATCCGGATGAACGACACGTTCACTAGTGACGTCATCTTGCAAAATTCTATTGATACCAAAGGTTGCTAAGATTGAATACTTCAGCGACCGACATGCACTATGGACATATTTTTCAATAGTTCGATTTTCACCTATTGCGTGAATAATGGTGATTTTTGTGCCTTATCAAATGTGAACTCTATTTTTTCTGACGAATATTAACTAACTATAATTGTTTTGCAGTACCTAGATGCAACGTTCAGAAGTAAGTGTGTCTTTAACCATTGATTACTAGCATACATAAGTTGATAATATATGTCATAATGGGAGCCCCCGTTACTGAAAATTAAGTGCTGTCAGTTTGCATAAATGTCACTTTGTGAAACTGGATGTCAGGTTGTAAACATAAAAATGATTAGATTTTTCTTATTTAAAAATCGAGAAAAAATAGTTAAGATTCATAAAAAATATTTTTGTGCCATGAAGAACGCTAATCATCGATACAGATGGAAAAAAACATGTTTTTTTTTTAAATTAAAACCACCTAGAGAAACTGTGCAAAATTGTGTTTATTTCTATCCCGTGGGAAAAAAGTTACAGCCAGTTGTAAGTGTTGCAATAATTTCGTGTACGCCCTTTATTGGACATATCTCTTAACTCGTGACTTTAGTATGCGAAACATGTAGGTCGGAGTCACCCTGACTCTCAATTAATAACTGTGGAAGAGCAATTAGAACACTAAGGTGACAGCAAGCAATAAGTTAAAAGTGAAAACAGCAAAACTAATACTGAAAATATAATCTTTCAATGCTGAAGAAGAAGAAGAACTTATTTCACCTTATTTCCAAATTGAGTCAAACCTCGACTCATAAATAAATAAATAGAATAAATAACTAAACTTGATTAAAGATGACAAATCAATCTGATTGAATTTAATCTGAATTTAATTTGATGATAAATAACGACACCAGAACGCCCCTCCTCCCCGGGAAACTGGCAACACCAATGGCATACGGTATTGGCATCGATCAGGATCTGGGCGGGTCAATCCTTTTTTTTTCAGTCTTTGAGGAAGAGGAGGCCACTAGAACGGGACGCTGAAGTGGTTCGTTTATTGGAAAAAGTTGTTCTGTCATCATTTTCTCGCTCGCCCACTCACTCGACTCGTCTACACACTCAGCCATTTGATATGACTTTGCGGATGAGTGTCGGAAGTGAGAGTGGTACGTCGACTAGAGTGTTCAATAACGGATGCTTTCTTTTCGATGGGTCCAATCTGCGGACCTGATGAATGGAGCAGCATTTGTTCTCCATCCATCGGTGGCGGATGTATTGCTTGTGCTGTGATTAATTACACCATTTTCAGCAAGATAGCCACACTTCCGACTAAGGGGTCAGAGAATTTCCTACTTCATTCATCAGAATCATACGCCACTAAACTCGGGAGGTGAAAATTCCTCAACGTGGGTACTTACGGCGTGTAATTCGTTTACGCTTTCTTTTTTAGGCACAGTTTTCATACATCAAACGCATGCCCCGTACATTTGAGGCCACATTCGTACTATAGACACTCAAGTCATAGACCGGACAACTATAGACACTCAAGTAATAGACCGGGCAACGTGCCGCCATGTTGTATCCAGAACGAACATTTCCCATACGATTTGACAGTTGTTTTGGATACATCCATTGTGCCAGAATCACGTTGTCCGGTCTATCACATGAGTTTCTACACAGAAAGAAATCTTGTTGTAAAAACTACCATTTTACCCGACTACGCCTATCTTTAAAACTACCATGAAATTTCAGTCAAATTTACTACGTTTATGGTAAAACCTTCTACGTTTGTGGTATATTTGACAAACCTCATATTGATATCAACCGCACCATGGTTGATGTAATCGCAGGCATGGTAAAATCAAACGCATTTATAGTCAGGTGAAAATTATTGGTGATTGCGCTTAATTTAGCCCTCGAAATGGTAGTTTCTACTACGGCTTTTTTTTGCGTGTATAATTCGTACAGCTTGCCATCAGCAAAATTATTTTCGTACTCCTTATTAATACAAAGCACAAAATGAATTTCGTGTGGACCAGCCAACCACTTCTTCTTTTCTTACGAACCCGAACTTGTTGCTGCTCTACTCTGTGGCAGCAAAAAACGCCACACTTCGAATTGAAAGTTTTGATTTCTGCCTTATTGATTTCTCAATTTCTCACGGATCACGATAGCCTAGAAAGATCAACCACGAATTCAGCAGCAGATTTTCACATTTGAATAAGATCAATTCCCAAATCAGAAACATTAAAAAAGAATCACGATGAAATTTTTTTCTTCCTTCTCACGGCTGCCATTTTTTGGTTGATTTTGAGTCGAAAAAGCAGTACACTAAAGTATTTTTTTTACACGGAAAAACATTATACTAACTAATAACTATGAAAGTGCATATGCATTGTTTCAACGCATATTGCATTGTTAGAAGACAAAATTCATGGTTATCTTTAATTTACATCTAAAACAGGATGACAATTATTTATTTTTATCAGCATTTATGTATTAACAGTCAACTTTCCATACCTCGATATTGAAGGAACCATCGAGATAGGGAGAAATCGACATTCGGAACAGCCTGCTAAAGGGTGATACGGTCAAAATTTGGTCAAGGGAAAACGCGTGTAAATCGGTGAAATCGTTTATTTAAAAAATTAAATTAAATTTCTTTTTCAAGTTCAATTAGTATAATATTCAGGAAAAATATTCAGTTAGGCTTCCGCTTTTCCAAATCCGAATTGCCGGGCCTTACGCTTGACCCCTGCCATCAGATTTTGTACAGCCACCTTGTCCACCTTCTTCGCCGCAGAAAGCCAGTTTGCCTTGAACTGCTGCTCGTCCTTAGCAGTTTTTTGGTCTTCTTTAGGTTCCGCTTGACAATAGCCCAGTATTTCTCAATTGGGCGGAGCTCTGGCGTGTTGGGAGGGTTCTTGTCCTTGGGAACCACCTGCACGTTGTTGGCGGCGTACCACTCCATGGCCTTTTTACCATAATGGCAAGATGCCAAATCCGGCCAAAACAGTACGGAACAACCGTGTTTCTTCAGGAAAGGCAGCAGACGTTTATTCAAACACTCTTTCACGTAAATTTCTTGGTTGACAGTCCGGAAGCTATGAAAATGCTGCTTTTCAAGCTACAGGTACAGATGGCTTGCCAAACCAGATATTTCTTTGCGAACTTTGACAGTTTCATGTGCTTGAAAATATCTGCTACCTTTCCACTTCCTTTTGCCGTATAAAACTCCTGTCCCGGAAGCTGCTTGTAGTCGGCTTTGACGTAGGTTTCGTCGTCCATTACCACGCAGTCAAACTTCGTCAGCATCGTCGTGTACAGCTTCCGGGATCGCGCTTTGGCCGTCGTATTTTGTTTATCATCGCGATTTGGAGTCACTACCTCTTGTAAGTCGATAGTCCGGCTCGTTTTTTGGCTACGATGCACGGTTGTAGACGATACACCCAGCTTATTTGCGGCATCTCGGAGAGATAGGTTAGGGTTTCGCTGGAAACTACCGACAACTCTCTTTGTCGTCTCAGCGGCTTCCGGTTTTCGATTTCCCCGATCCGAGACTTCCTGGCAGTCGACAAACGTTCCCCAAACACTTTAATTACATTTGTAACGGTTGATTTGGCAACTTTTAGCGATTTTGCCAACTTTGCGTGCGAGTAGCTCGGATTTTCGCGATGCGCGAGCAAAATTTTGATACGCTGCTCTTCTTGCTTGGACGGCATTTTGACAACTGAAGAGTGAATTCCAAAAAATCAAAATAGGAGCAACATTCTACACACACACACCTTCAAAATGAGGGGTGTTCAGGTTTTTTAAATGCAAAATTGAAAGAAATACGTTGATATTGACCAAATTTTGACCGTATCGCCCTTTAGAACGACCCTAGAAGCATTTCGCGTTGCAAAAATTTTGTGTATCTCGTATCCAAAGCAAATCTCGATCGCTTGCTCCAAACTCAGGTGAGCTTGGTTTTTCGCAGATAGGTAATTTACTCACAAATAGTTAATTTGCTCACAAATATTTGCAAGGGACTATAGACATAGCAATTCATCGAGATAGAAAGAATATCGAGATAAAGAGACGCCCATATATACTAGAGATTTTGATATTAAGAGACGCGCTGAGAGAATAAAAGTTAATTTGGTTACACGACCAACTGAGAAATGTTGTCTGTATGATTTGGCAACCCCAAATTTTGTGTTTACTTCTAGTGGCTTTCGCAAGTAGCATGAATTTCGTCTGCTGCAGCGTTACGATAAACGATGACTAATTCTCCTCTTCACACATACCTAGAGTTGAGAAAAATATGATAACAAAAATATCTCTAGAAAACTCATTATTGTGGAGGTACTGTATATTTAGCTTTCAATTTTGAATTTATTCAATGAATAATTTATAAGCAGCAGCGGAAAATATACAGGACTGTAGAGTCAATCCTATTAATTGACCGACAAAACCTCAAAGCGTTTAAATCAGTTTGATCACTAGCCTGATTTGTTCCGAATCTTCCACAGGGACACCATTCCGGTCCATGTTCCGGCCAGAACTGTGGATTCATTCTAATGAAAATTCAATTAATGGTTGGAACACTGGATGAGCAATTCAAAGGCTTGGGTGACCAAACAAGTTTTTCAAGATTGGTTCGACAACCAATTCCTTCCAGAAGTTAAAACATACCTGGAAGAAAAAGATTTGGATTTTCACGTCCTTCTTTTGATAGACAACGCTCCAGGTAACTTGCTCTCATCCAAATGTACAAGTCGTATTTCTTCCGCCGAACACCACTTCTCTGATCCAATTAGTGGATCAGGGGATAATTTCCACAGTGTGTGTGTGTGTGGGGAGTGGTGGGGGGAACCATGTAACCATTGTTTCTCACCAACCACTGGACCGAAATGAGCGCAACTACCGCAGACTGAAAGATATAACGGCCCTATAAGGCACTATTAAATGGTTTTCGAATCGGTTTTTGACAAACAGTATGTCGTTGTTTTGATTTCCAAAATGGCGTCGGACATCGATTTCCGACTATTACACGCCGCCCCTTCCGAAATACCCATACTGTAGAATGTTTGGCAGCTTTTCATAATCCTGAAGTCACCATCTTGGTTTCCAAAATGGCGTCGGACATCGATTTCCGGCCTCTACACGTCGTCTTCGTTCCGAGAATATCCATATTTTAGACTATTTGAAAAAAAATCACAAACCATCTTGGATTACAAAATTGCGTCAGACATCGATTTCCAAACTTTACACGTTGTTTCTTCCGATATACCCATATTGTAGAATGTTTGGCAGCTTTTCACAATCTGGAAGTCGCCATCTTGGTTTCCAAAATGGCGTCGGACATCGATTTCCGGCCTATAACGTCGTCTTCGTTCCAAGAATATCCATATTTTAGACTATTTGAAAAAAAATCACAAACCATCTTGGATTACAAAATTGCGTCAGACATCGATTTCCTGCCTCTAAGACGTCGTCTTTGTTCCGAGAATATCCATATTGTAAACTATATGAAAAAAAATCACAAATCGGAAGTCACCATCTTATATTCCAAAATGGCGTCGGACATCGATTTCCTGCCTCTATGACGTCGTATTTGTTCCGAGAATATCCATATTGTAGACTATTTGACAATTTTCCATAAACCGGAATTTGCCATCTTGGATTCCAAAATGGCTTCGCACATTGATTTCCGGCGTCTACACGTTGTCCCCGTTCAAAAAATACCCGTATTGTAGGATATTCGGCGGCTTTTCACAAACCGGAAGTCGCTATCTTGCTTTTCACAGTGGTGTCGGACGTTGCATAATATGTGATCAGTCCCTCCACAGCACACAATTGAAGGCGTAGGTTTACTGAACACCGAGGAAACTAATCTTCTTCATGACACAACAACAACAAGTATCCAATAATGTTTTTCGCGTTTTTTGACTTTTTCATTGTATGTACATCCTCAGAAAACACTTAGGTTTTTTGACTCTTTAACCGCGTTATTTAAAAAATCGTCGGAATAAAAACCCCGTTGTTTCGAAAACCGTCGTAAAAAAAACCGTGTAGAAAAAAACTTGAGTGTATTGCGATATCTGACAGCATCCGTTGCACTTCATCTGGTTTCCATCTGCCTACCGTTTGTTTCGCTTAAGGAGCTCCAGCCGGGACTGATATAGCCTGCGGAATTTGACTTGGTCAACGTTGTGGACGATTCATTTCGGTTTTTTTTTCTCTTATCTGGTTCTATTTATCACTTCCTTAACTTGTATCACTTATTTCTATATTTTATAACTAGACCTCTTGATTTATTTTTCTCTTTCTATTATTATCAATATTTTTGGTTATTTTATGTTTGATTCTGACTCTCCATAACTCTTCTTCTTTGTATTAAAAAGAATAGACTTTTTCCGGATGGTGATAAGAAAAACTAGGACAGATAATTGTTTTTGATGAATTTCCCATGAAAGGTAATTATTTTAGCTTACTTGCAAAAAAATTCTACGCCCTTGCTAGCGACCTTCCGGCAGTTTACCGAAACATTCGCCATGGCGGACAAAAATATACTTGTAGGCATATTTTTAAGTTCTTTCTTCGTTTTATTTATCAATTCTTCCTCAGCTTTCGCGACAAAATTGTTGGAGTAGATCTTACGCTTCAGGTTGGCCCAGAAATTCTCGATGGGACGCAGCTGGGAGCCGTTGAGCGGTTTTGCCGACTTGGGTTCCACATCGATATTCAGCCTCTCCATCTCCTCCACCGATCGCTTCGAGTATTGGACCGACGCCAGATCCGGCCAGAACACCGCGTCTTCGCTCTTCTGGTCCATCACCCCCGCCACGGCGCGATTCGCTGGGAAAATTGAGTTGACCATCTTATTCAGCCGCTGCCGCTGCGTCATTGCCTGGAGTTCTGAAACCAGTGGACGCGACTTTCGCTTCCTGACATATATATATTCATGTTCGCCAGGTACTTTTTTACTGTTTGGCCGGTTGAACTGACCTCCCGGCTAAGCTCACGCAGCGATGTAGCCACTTTTCCCTTGGTCTTCCTCTTCAGCATTTTTTGGAGCTTCTTATCGCTCAGGGTCGTCGGTCGTCCGGAACCGGGCTTTCTTTTGATGCTCTGATTGTTCTCTAATAGTGCCAATATGTTGTAGATGCTAGAACAGGCGTATCCGACGTCCACAAAGTGCCGCACGATGTCCGTTTTCGACGCGGCGGGGTACCGTTCTTTGAACGCGCACACTTCTGAACGGAGTTGCTTCACTGTTTTTGCCATGGGTTACTATGATTGATGCTGCATGGGTAGTTTTGTCAGTGCGGGTGAAGGTAAACCCATGGAAAATTGGCCATTTTTGTCAATTTTTTTTTAATGCGAACGTTATTTCCCTAAACTAAACTAAAATCTTCACTATTTTCGGCGTTGATTGCGATTACAGTTCCATACAGACAATTTAGTTACAACTTTGCACAAGAAAGTCCAATTTTGTCCATAGTAAAGGAGATCCACAGACAAATTCGTTATCCGCTTCTCGTTCCGATTGCCACTTTTTTACGGGAAGCCCTATTTTTATATAGGAAAATGAGATGAAGTCGAACGTCTGTCTGCGTCTTAATTAATCGTCTACCACGATTTCCAATAACTCTCGAGTAATTCATGATGAGGACCTAAGAGCCAATTGTAAACAATAACTTTGAACGTCGATCTCGCACGAATCACAAAACTCCCGTAATAAAGGGTGTTTCGATCAAAATTTGCTCGACTTAAACTTGACGCATTTCCTTTCATCGTGCATTAAACAGTTTTGCTCACCCCTCATATTGAAGATGTGTGAGTGTAGCACCATGTCTGCTCTATTTTGATTTTGAGATTAGCACTTCAGTTATCAAAATGTCGTCGAAGGAAGAGAAGCAACGGATCAAAATTTTGCATGTGCATGGCGGAAATCCAAACTACTCTCACGCCAAGTTGGGGAAATTGTTGAATGTGGCTAAATCAACTATTACCAACGTATTGAAAGTGTTCGGTGAACGTTTTTCGACACCCAGGACAGCTGGATCTGGGGGAAATCGAAAGACGGAAGCCACAGCAACGACAAAAAGAGTTGCTCGCTGTTTCGAGCGGAACCCCAACCTCTCCGTCCGAGATGTCACAAAGAAGCTTGAAGTGGCGCCTTCAACCGTGGAAAAACGAGCTGGACTGTCGACTCACAAGAAAGTGGTGACTCCAAATCGCGACGATAAACAAAACACATCGGCCAAAGCACGATCGCGAAAGTTGTACACGACGATGCAGACGAAGCTTGATTGCGTGGTACAGGACGATGAAACTTACGTCAAGGCAGACTTTAAACAACTTCCTGGGCAGGAATTTTATACGGCAGCCGGACAGGAAAAGGTGGCAGATATTTTCAAGCACATTAAACTGTCAAAGTTCGCGAAGAAATATCTGGTGTGGCAGGTCATCTGTAACTGTGGCTTGAAGAGCAACGTTTACATTGCGACCGGAATCGTCAACCAGGAAATTTATCTGAGCGAGTGTCTACAAAAACGTCTACTGCCTTTCCGGAAGCGACACAATTGCTCCGTTCGATTTTGACCGGATTTGACATCTTGCCATTGCGGAAAAAAGGCTAGGGAGTGGTTTGCTGCCAACAACGTTCAAGTGGTGCCCAAGGACAAGAACCCTCCCAACACGCCAGAGCTCCGCCCAATCGGACAATATTGGGCCATCGTCAAGCGGAACCTTAAGAAGACTCAAAAAGCTGTTGTGAGCGAGAAACAGTTCACCGTAAACTGGCGTTCTGCGGCGAATAAAGTGGACAAGGAGACTGTGCAAAATCTTATGGCATGTGTTAAACGAAAGACCCAGCAATTCGCATTCAATTAAAAGGAAGCTTAGCAGAATATTTCCCCAGTATTCTGTATTAACTGGAAAAAAATTACTTATTGATAAAAACTTTGATCGACTCACACACATTACTGTTTGACCAAATTTTGATCGGAACACCATTTATTCAACCATATCATCAGGTAAAGCAAACATTCTTCTACGAAATACTGGATTTAAATCGTGATAATGTTTTGAGATTCGAGAGTAATCTACGTGTAAAGTCACTGTTGACAATTGGCTTTTAGACCCTTATCATGAATCAGTCTAGAATTTAAAAATTCATTCTGAAAAAATACGAAGCGATTTTAAAATAGACGAATCCATCTTGAAAAAGTAGAAGAGACCGAGTGTTGATAAATCTGACATCTGCCTTGTTAAAGTATAGGTCCAAAATTTCAAATACTTCTAGAAAATTCAAATGAAATTCTAATTTAAAACGGTGTGTTGTATGATGGAAGAAATCTCCGGATTTATCACCAGCCGGTGTCTTCTTCTTTTCTCAACCTGAATTCTTCCATTAATGATCATAAACTTTTGGCGGGCACTGTACCCTTGAAACCGCAGATAAGCTAATCGATATCATCTCACCACCGACGCGACGACGATGACGACATGAATTGAAAAATCACTCCTCAATTCAATAAGAAGGACGTGCATAATTTATCATTTTCTCGTACAGCCTCGCACAGCTTAAAGATATCGTAAAAGATAGATGCCGTAGATCTATCGAAAGCACTGACGCGTTACCCCGCTTAAAAGGATGTTTCGATCACTTGATTTCTCGAATGCAGTGATAGGGAATTTATCTCTTTCAAGTGTATTCTTCAAAGCAGTAACTGACTACCTTGAGGTATCTCCCAGTTCATTGAAGACACTCATCAAGCTTTTTAAGAGGATGATACACCGGATGCCGACAGATGAATGAACATAATCGAATGAATGGATGGAGCAAGAAAGGTATCACAGCATGCACTCCGGCAAGGATACCAACAACATGGTGAAAGTGGAAAAGTTAATACGTTGTCCCAGCTCGCAGATGATAAAGGGGGAGTTGGAGGCGCTGGCGGAGCTGGTGATAAAGTTAACCATCATTCACTGAAAGAAACCGTTTGACTCTTGTCTGGTTGGACTCAGGGGGAAAGGCGCGATGATGATAATTAATAACCCATCGAGCATCAAAGCGAAACGGAAAATTGTGATCGTTAAAAAGAGATTTATCATCAGGCGCGAAGCGGACAAAAGAGTGATAATATTGTTAAACTAATGGAGGATTGTTCAGCACAGCTCGAAGGCATGCTGAATGCTGATGTTATCTGCCGTTTATCACACAGTTGATTCGATGCAAATGTAGGATTGACAGAAAGGGAATACGAATCGATAATTATTCTCTTGACAGCCGGGAGGGCGCCAAACTAATTATAACACACGTTTTATTTGTGAAAATAACCCTCACTTTCATGGAATGTAAAAAGCTTCTCTTCACATTCGATTCTCTAAACTTACAAGGCTTTATTCCGAAATTATAATTATAGAATCCCCACGAGTCAAGGCGTTTCAGTCATGCAACACAATTCCGGATAAATCGGTTCTTTATTTGATGTACAGGGTGCGGCAGAAAATAATGCGAAAATGTTCAAACTTGAGTATTGGGTTAGTTCGTGTAGCTAGTGACTAATTTTTGTTGAAAGTGTATTTGTTTATGTTTACTTTCAAGTGCTGCATCCAAACATTCTACTTGTTTTATTCCACATTCATCAAAATGTTCGCGAAAGAAATGATCACCAGTTTGTTGCTCGCCCAGAAGAAGCCGAAATAGATTGCCAAGGTGGTAGGGTGCCATTGGGCAACAGTTTACCGCATAAAAAAGTCCCTGCAGGATGGTCCTAAGCAGCGGAAGCCGGGAAGCGGTCCGTGCAAAAATTGCTCGCAACCCGGTGCGTTCCATAAGAAAACTTGCAAAGGAAGCCAATATTTCGGAGAAATCCATGCGGAGAATCATCAAAGAAGACCTGCATGCATCTTCCAGAGCCAGAGTGAAACGCCACTTGATTACGGACCGGGTCAAGGAACTACGAGTGACTCGTTCCAAGAGATTGCTTTCCTTGTTGAAGTAGGAAAAAATGATAATCCTGTTCTCCGACGAAAAGCTTTTCAGCATCGATGCTGTGGCCAACAGCCGCACGGACCGGTTCATTCCACCGCAGAAAATGGAAAACGTTTCCCTGGGTGAAGGCCAACTTCTCCGAGGACCAAAACGTTGTCCTACAGCAGGATGGAGCGCCGTGTCACTCGTCCAATCGAACCCAACAATGGTTGAACGATAACATGAAGTGTTGGCCGAAGGATTTGTGGCACCTTAGCAGTCCAGATCTTAATCCGTTGGATTATTCGATTTGGGAATATGTTGAAGCACGAGCCTGCAAAACATCACACCCTAGTGTGAAAACCCTGCAGTCAACCATAACACGTACATGGCATTCAATTTCGGAGGACTACGTCCGAAAGGCATGCTCTGGCTTTCGGCGTCGGCTCGAGGATGTTATTAATAGAAATGGAGGACACATTGAATAAATTTGTTCAAAAGGACTTTATAAAGATAATTTCACTCGAAAATGTTGATATTATTGCTTGAATTAGTTGAAAATGGGATTTAAAAGAAATAGAACATATTTTCGCATTATTTTCTGCCGCACCCTGTATCTATTTGACTTGTCCAGGGTTGTTACGGCAGCGCGGATTTTGCGAATTTCGCGGATTTCGCGATTTTCGCGGATTTGGCGCGGATTTGTTCATAAAATTCGTTCTGGCGCGGATTTGGCGCGGATTCGTTCAACACCATATTGATGTACCCACACAGAAACAAAAGCGTTCATGAAAATGAAAACAGACCGTGAACTAGTTCACGTTTTCAGGATTTTTACCTACAAACGTGATTTAGTTCATGATTCCGTGATTCAGTTCACGGTGTATTTTTGCTTGTTCTCGAATTCATGACATTCATGACTGCAGTTCACGGATCCGGGCACGGATTTTTTTCCGTGCAGAATGAGTTAAATGAATTAACAAAATGAGTAAACCAGAGCGTGTTTATTTTCAGTGTCAGGGTAATGTAAAAAGCAGGCTGTCAAAATTGGCTCCTTTGAGTGCTGTGTTGCCAACACAAAAAAAATTTGGTCACTATGATCTCAAGAGATTACGATCCAAAACAGATAACGGAAGCCATCAACAACACAATGTTATGGAAGAACATTTTCTTAAGGATACGGATGTAATTATTTACAAATCCATTTTTTGACGCTACAGGAAATCAACTTAAAACATCTCATTTCAACAAGCATTTTAAAGACCACACTAGGGCTTTCGTCTCGTATTTGTTTTCCAAAGATGTTCCGAATGAATTTGTTAGACTAGTCAGCAACTTCAAGGTTGGAAGGATCATAAATAAGGATTCCATCAAAGAAATCGTCCACTTAGTCGATGTTATTGATTTTAAATTAGACAAATCTAAAATTCACGAAGAACTAGTACTTGCAAGTACCAAGTTGTCAACTAAAACGGTTGAGTCTGAACCAGATTTGGAAGTACTTGATTTTTTATTCAGGACGATAGTTTCTCTGAAATGAGAACATTGCTCAACATTGTAACTTGCGTATCTCATTCTAATGCAGAGGTCGAAAGAAAATTTTCACTATCTAAGCATGTGTTACGCAAAACCGAACTAGGCTCAGTGAATAGCAATTCAATAATCGTAAAATATTTTGAGTGACACATTTTTTGAGAATAGTATAACCAGATTTGTTGTTTCAAAGGACCTGATTTTGAAGGCGAAATTTGCGGGGCAATCTTACGAATCCAAACAGAAACAAAAAAAAGATTTTGAATTAGTGGAGGCTCAAAAAATTTAGGAAAAAGCAAAGAAGGAAGCAAGGCACCAGATCAAAAAGCAAGAAGAAGTTGTAGGAATGAAAAGGAAGGCTAAAGAAGATATTTTTAATTTGATGAAAAAAGAAATCAGAGCTATGACATCCAATAATCCAGAAACATCATTCCTGAAAGTTCTTTTGAAACAAAAAGATAACATCCAGCAGAAGGGAGGAACAATCAGAAAGGGAAAAGTTAGCACATATGAAGGCTATTGAGAACAATTAAATGTTATGACGTATATGTTAAATAAATACGTACCTATCTTGATACACCATTGACAAAATATGGATCATTCTCTTTGACATACTTTACATATCGGTTGTTTTCGAGTGCTTTCATCACTCACTATAACGTCCTGTGCTCCTTCAGGGGTGGACTTGGCCAGCGTGGATCACATCTTGGGTCATTGGTTGTTTTTGTCTGGACATTTTTATTAAGTTGGTTATCGGTCAATTTATTTGACTTAGCTCATCGTGACTTATGTTTCCTCTTTACAGGTTTTATTTCACACTGAAGTTTTCAATTACATTCCTGTTTTGAACAATGCATCTAATTGGCTCAAAAACGCAGACAATCTTATTGTGGGGAACGGTTTTAGCTCCAGCGAGACCCTATTCCAAGCGCTGGGTTTTTCTGAAGGAAATTAATCAAAAATCTACCTTTATTACTTGTAGCATACTGCCAAAAATGAGTGATGCATGTTATTGTTTACCCCTTGTTTGAAATAGGTTCGCCTACTGATGAAGCCGTTCCCCATCCTATATATTTGATGCTTGATAAGTTATAGAACATTCTTGTGTGGATTGGATTTGAAGGCGCGGATTTGATTTTGAACTCGCGCGGATTTGGCGCGGATTTATTTTCAGACTTCTCGTAACAACCCTGCTTGTCCTTTATTATCCAACAAACAAACCTATCCTGCATAGAACTCATCACTCAACTACTCATCACATTTGCGAGGACTAATCAATTTAATTTACTGCCGGACAAACTACATCTGGCAATTAATTTTATTGCCCACATTCCGTACGTGTCTTACCGCAAATGACCCTTGCCGTCAATAAAATAAAATCCATTTCACATCGCCCATACATGGGGCAATAAACTATCAATCTTATTATTTCAATTTGACCAATCCCCTCTTTTCTTCCTTGCCTCCCAACAGATCAGCTCGTAATGCCCTGACCGGAACGAGCATCAGCAGCAACGGCGAAGATGAACTGTACAGCACTCAACAGCAATCAAATCGAAACGACACCCAACAACCATCCCCGGCTGGCTGTCCCAACAGCTGCGACGCGAGCTGCCGTTGGAGTCCCGGTACCAAATGCATCCAGTGATTCCGGAATTTTCTTCCACCACACCAACAACCTTCTGGACGTACCGCGGCCAAACAACTCCGAGGAGGAAAACTCTCCTACCGAACTGAACAACTGCCGGCGGATAACGGAGAAGCCTCCCTTGGTAAGCCCACCCATCATAGCTGTCCAAAAATTCCACCGTAATTATTCTTGCCCACTCTAATTATAGGTCAAACGCCTAACCATGGGCATTCTCCGGACAGCCGAAGATAGTCGACCTCTGGTTCACAGTTCGTCACCATCGAGCTCATCCAGCTCATCGCAAACAATCTCCGACGGATACGTCAACGAAGGCATCTGCAGCGAAGCCGTAGAAGCGAACGTAGTGTTCAACAAATTCGGCGATTCCTGCCAAAGGACGCTGGTGACGAAAGCTACCGTGGAAGGATCCCCCCGGTACAACCATAGCATAGCGCTGTATCCGCAGACGGGCCCTACCGGAGCGTCAATTGCTCTGCGAAACGATTGCCTTAGCTTGAAGGAACAACACGAACTCAAGGGAGCTCCCTGGTATCAGGCCGGAATACCAAGGGAAATTTCCCTAGAGGTCCTCTCTCGACAGAATCCGGGAGCATTTTTGGTGCGTCAAAGCACCACCAAACCAGGCTGTTTCGCTCTGTCCCTCAGAGTACCACCACCAGCACCAAAAGTAGCGCATTATCTAATTTTAAGGACGATACGAGGTTATAAGATTAAGGTAAGTGATTCCAGTCCTAAACGAACGAAACGCTCAAATATTCCCGTTTCTCGTAGGGCTTCACCAAGGAATTCAGCTCACTACGGGCACTGATAACGCATCACTCGGTGATGCCGGAGTTGTTGCCCGTCCCGCTGGCCCTACCACGACCCCCGCATGCCGTTCCACGACAAGAGGATCCCGAAATGTACGGCTCACTGAACGAGTTCCAGAAAATACTGGCCGAATAATGTTGATTGAAAGTTGATTGTGAAAGACTTGACTAGTCATTTAACCACTTAGGACTAGACGAAGCGGAAACGTTAGGAAATATACATATATGCGTTTGTAAAACTATTAACAAAACTGTGAAAACATACAACGGTGACAAGTTTGGCTTTAACTCGAGACAAAAATTATGTAAAACAGTAAGTTCAAATCGTTTACACTTTAAGACGTTTGGTTTTATATTCCATTTGTTAAAACACATTAGATGTATGTAGTGAAAATTTAACAACCATTAACCTAGTTATGAAGTTTACATGTAGGAATAATTATTGGACAAATACACAGAAACACATGTAGCTTCTGCGGTGTTGGTGAATTGTTATTTTTATCACAGCTCCTTTTTTCTCAAACGTAAACAATGACTTTTTCCGCGATTAACTCGTCATTGAAAACTCGCCCAATCAATCCACTATTGCTATTGCGAAGACGAAGAGTTGAACTATCTGAACTATTGAAAAGAAAGACAAAAAACAGTGAACGAAAAACGTGCCCATCTAAAAAATCGATATGTTTTCGATAATTTTTTGTCGAAAGACCGCTGGATTGTTTAACTTGTGATATTTTGACGTGTTTTGATGCAAACGGCCTTTTTTTTTAAAGACGGGATGGAAAATCTGCAACCAGACACCTGAAGAATTTAGGGTGTGGGGATGAGGGTGCAAACTCCTCGACCCACTAAAAACCCACCCGTCCATACAGCCTTGGTTGCCCCCGGACCACCTTTCAGTATCACTTCACTTTTACCGCGTCCCGAGTGTCCTGTTCTTGACACATTCTCTGGACAAGATTTTCCGGAGTCATTTCCCAGTCGCTCATAGCCATCATGCCGTTCCTCACGTCGTTGAAGCGATGGCAAACGAAGAACACACATTCGTCCGGTTCCGCGCATACGGGACATGCTGAGGACTCGGTGTGCCCGTGCTTTTGCAGATACTGTCTGAAGCAGCCATGGCCTGACAGTATCTGTGTCAAGTGGAAGGTTACTTCCCCATGACGCCGTTCGACACATCCAGATAGGCCCACCGACCTTTGGTGGAATTATTCCACTCCCTCTGCCACCTGGCCATCGATGTAACTCTGGTGGTCTTGCGAATACCTCTTGTGCCCCTTTGCTCGAAGCACTCTGTATCTTCTTTTATTATGATGCCGATGGGCATCATGTGAACCAAATGTGTTCAAATTTTTTGGGGACTATCAGGACCCAAATTGGCGTCGATTAAGCTTAGGGGAGCAAACATTTCGAAATTTGCATCAGCCTAGCGTGGCACTGTGCGGTATATGCTGACCAGTCCTAGACACATTAGCGTGTGAGTACTGTCGAGCTTACCCAGGTAGTTCTTAGTACTCAGGGCGGTGGCCTAGCCGGCCCACCGTACCTCATTATAGACAAGGCGACGCTTTCCAGGAGCCTGCGCTTGTTCCCCTATACTGCCGAGCTATTCGACATCATGCGTGATAATGCCGATATAGCCATAGAGGCTTTCTCGCAGGCGTAATCGAGTGATAAAGGACAGCTTATCGTCGATCATGACCCCAAGATAGCTCAAAGGCCTCTTCGATTCGATTGAGCAGTTACCTGTACTGGCCGTCGCATGTTGCACTGATTTTCTTATTGTGGGTTAGCTCCAGTTTCCTGCTCACCCATCTCTCCACAACGCCAATGGAATGCGAGGCCGTTAGCTCCACCTCTTCAATGGATTCTCCACATATCTCCATGATGATGTCGTCCGCGAACCCGACGATCTTCAACCCGTTCATCGTAAATCGTCTTCCATAGCACCGGACCCAGGATCGAACCTTGTGGGACGCCTGCGGGGATCTGATCACGTTTCTGGTCTACCTCTGTATTGTACACCAGTACGCGATTCTGGAAGTAACTTCCCAGAATCATGTACAGGTACCCAGGAATCTGAAGGCGTTGGAGCGAGTCGGCGATAGCCTCCCAACAGGCGCTATTGAAACGCATTTCTCACGTCAAGGGTGACCACTGCACAGGAGCGGACTCTTCGCCTCTTGCGGTGGATTGCCACTTCAGCCGTCTTGGTGACGTACAAAATGCCATCCACCGTCGACTTCCCTTTACGGAAGCCAAACTGATTGTTTAACAGACCGCCTATACTCTTCGTGTATTTCGTCAATCTGTTGAGGATTACCCCCTCGAGCACCGTAGACACTGTATCCAACAGACATATAGGTCTATATGCCGATGGATCCCATGGTGGCTTCCCTGTCTTTGGTAGCAACACTAGGGTCCGAATTTTCCAAGCGTCCGGGAAGATACCCACCTTTGCATCACCACCCTGAACATTTCGGGATCCAGCAAGATAGCCGTCTTGTTGGCCAGGTTCGGAATACCATCCGGTCCCGGCGCTTTGTTCACCTTTAGCGACTTTGCTATCGCAATGAGTTCTCATTCGTCACCGTCGCCTCCTCGCCGACCCCCGTTGTGCCGTTGTCAATGCCCACGTGGTCTCGGGTGTTCGGATGAGCCGTCCACCCTTCCGTCGCTATGACAGCGTTAAGATCTGGGGGAACGCTGTTCATGGGATAAATCTACGGTGGCGGGGGACCATGGACTTGGGTCGTGGTTCGGAATGAGGCCCTCAACGATCACCTGCAACAGCTCTGGTGAACGCTCGGTTGGAGCCGCCGATCCTCTGGTTTTGGCCATTACTACCCGGTAGGCGTCACCCCACTAATTCACATTGGCCTTCTGACACAGACCCTCGAAGCAGGCTCGCTTGCTGGCCTTTATCTCCCCAGGACTGCTGAATGTTATATCGATGATCGATTCCGCTCCGTTTCTATGGTAGGTACTCTGGTACCCACCTTGGCTAGGTCCACATTGAGCCCAGCCAAGGCCTCCAGGAGAATCTGGCCCCTGGGGTTGGCGAGGCGGCTCCCCACTCGAGCGCGCAAGCGTTAAAGTCCCCACTTTTACCAATGGATTCAGGCCAGTTTTAGTTAGCTCAGTTGTCATCCGATCGAGCATATTGGTAAACTGTTCGATCGACCATCTTGGCGGTGTGTAGCAGCTGCAGAAGAACAGTCCATTTATTTTACAACCACGAAGCCTTCGTTTGTGATAGACACAACCCTCTAAACCGGGTACTTGCTCGTCGTCCATAATTCCACTATATTGGACCTGTCCGCAAACCAGTTTCCGTTGCCGGCTGGGATGCGGTATGCGGAAATCCGATGTCGACTCCCGAACTGTCTGACACAGCAGTTGCTGGGCGCCCTCACAATGGTTCAGGTTTAGTTGGATTACCTGCATTACGGTTGGCTCGTTGGAATACCCTTAGCGACCGGGCACTTGCTTGACCCCCACCCCCCGCCCCCCCATGACGTGTGTATCGTCTGGTTTCCCGGCATATGGACCATCCCACCTTCACCTTCGCCATATTCAACGCCGCGTTCGCGTCGACTGCCGCTACCCTCATGGTTCCCCCCTCATTGGGTCCCGACTGGACGTATGTCTGCGGAAGCAACCTCGACCTTGCACTGTTCCTTTAGTGCAGTGGAGATCTCGTCTGCCTCGGTGATCTCATCCAGGTTTTTACACTGGATCGTCACCTGCGAGACGAGGGCGCGTACCTCCACACCCTCACCTATCTTGCCAGATCACCTGTCTTGCCAGATCTCTGCACGCCGGGCCCTTTAGCGTTGTTTCCTTTTTTTTAGCTCCAGGAGCATCTCGCCTGTGCGGGTACGGCGTATACTCCACACATCGCTTTCAAGAACCCCGAGTACTTTGACGCCTCAGTCCTGACGATGAGGGCCTCTCCGCGGTTAGGCTTGCGGGCCAAGTGTCGCTTATCCTTTTCTTTTTTCGTCTTAGGGAACGTCCATTAATTACGTCACGCAAAAAAAAATTGTATGGATCGTCACGTTTTCTCAAAACCCCCCCTCCCCCCCTACTGTGACGTAATTAATGGACCTTCCCTTATTCCTCTTATTTCGGACCTTATTCCAGTGGCTTTCCCTGCCTAGCCTGGGGTCATCACTCGTCCCCTCCTAGCACTAGCGTCTGCTTCTGTGCTAGTTATGGTTGTTGTTGTACGTGCTGCAGCAAAGATGTAATTGGTTGGCGTTGAAGGCAGAAAAAGCTGGCATGCGGGTAGTGTTCGAAGACGGTAAAGCTAAAATCTTCAACAGCTCCGAACTAGTAGGTTGTGGTGCGCACAGGGACAAGTTCTATGAACTGGACTTTTTCAAGTTGGAGAAAAGAGTTTGTGAGACGTCGTTGCTTTCGTGTGGTCGAATACGGAAGGACTACGAGTTGTGTCACCGTCGGCTCGGCCACCTCAGTGACAAGAAGGATTCTTGCTTGAACCCCTGATAGAAGAACCTTCGACCACTAACAGAGATCGGCCAGTACGTGACCGAAAACCACCAAACTGGCATAAGGATTTTGAATTCTAGTACGCAGGGTTTGCATTCAGTGCGTTGAACTATATAGATAATATTCCGAGCACGATTGCCGACCTGCGGAAACGCGAAGACTGGACTCGCTGGAAGGAAGCGATCGAAGATAAGATGGATTCGTTGAAGCGCAATCACACTTGGACGCAGACGCAGCTTCTGGGGGGCAGAACTGCGATTACCTGCGAATGGGTTTTTCGAGAGAAGCATGGAAGTGATGGAGCTAGTGACCGATACAAAGCCAGACTCGAGGCAAGGGGCATTAGCCGGAAAAGAGGGTTCGACTATTCCGAGGCGTATTCTCCATTGGCGAAGCTGGAAACCCTTCGAGCTGTTTTGGTTTTGGCGAATAAGCAACGTATGCATCTACACCAAATGGATGAAAAGACTACGTTTTTGAACAGAGAACTCAACAAGGAGATTTATATGGCACAGCCAGACGGGGTTGAACAGGGGCAAGGACTCGTTTGTCGTCTATATCGGTCCTTGTATGGTTTACGTGGATGACATCTTGCTGGCCAGCTCGTCTTTGAAAGTTATGGAAGTGTTGAAGCGCGAATTTGCGGAAGAATTCGAGATGACCGATGTTCCTGAGAATAACTGTGGAAAGAGATGTCCCGACCGGAATCATGCGGATTCATCAGCAGAATTATTTCGAAAACCTGCTTTAACGTTTTAAGATAATGGATTGTAAGCCGATATCCACGCCTTTGGAGAATCGCTTGGAGCTGTTGCGAGGAATTGAGGAACAGAGGACGTCGAAGCCGTGCCGTGAGCTTGTTGGCTGCTTAATTACGCTTCGCTTAACGACGAGACCGGATTTTTCGGCAGCAGTGAACTTTTTTAGTCAGTTTCAATCCTGTCTGAACGGGAATCATTCAAGGAGACTATGGATGTTGGACTGATTTTTCGAGAAGACGAAAGATCACCCGTGTTGGAAGCATATTCGGATGCCGATTGGGCCAAAGACTTGGTTGATCGTCGTTCTGTGAGCGGTTGCATCTTCAAGGTGTTCGGCAGTGTTGCAAGCTGAGTAACACGGAAACAGCAAACCGTATCATTATCGTCAACGGAGGCTGGGATATCAGCTTTGTGTACGAAAGCTTGTCACATGCTGTGGATGATACGGTTGCTTCGGAATCTGGGCCAGAGAATTGAAGGCCCGGTAGTAGGTCATGAGGATAACCAGTCTACGATTCGGATTGCCGAGAACTGTCGTGATCATGGCAGGCTGAAACATGTCGATACTAACTCTAATTTTTTTTTTTTTTGAAGGATTTGATACATCAAGGCGTGTTGAAGATTAAATTTGTCGGAACATCGGAACAACAGGCGGATATAATGACGAGAGGACTTCCGTCCGCATCATTCAATCATCTACGATCGTTGCTGGGACTTAGAAGATGCTGTGATTGAGCAGGAGTGTTGATATAGCAACCACTGCAACTTTGTTGCCCCCGGTTTCTATTCCACTGTGTTTTTATGTTTAATGACTTGTTGTAAACTAAATACGAGAGAATAAACAACTACTTTCTATCGCTTCTTGAAATCGCGTCTATAATCGTTTTATTTTAGACCTGAGATCCAGCTTCCCTACTCCGCAGGCACGAGGAAACAAAAGGGGCAAGGTTGGTTGTGATCGATTTTCTGGGCTGCAACTAGCAAACAAAAAGTCGTTTACATACACGTCAGCAAGGTACTGACACGAGCGGTTACGTTATTCCACCCACGGTTTGTTTTCGATTCGTTGCGCTTTTTTATCCAGCTATTGGAGATTATAATTATCGGTATTTGATCGCCGAGCCACCGGGGAATCGCCACATAGTGGAATTCGGTCGGCTAACCTCCGGAGTGAGTGAAATATGCTTTATTAAGTGCAGTGAAACAGTGTAAACAAAGCAAAAAGAAGCTACAGCATACCACCATTGTGGTAGGAGAAATCCACCTGACTTGCAAGCAAGCGTGCCTCCACAAGCCTGAGTGGCTGTATACTGACAAAGTTAATTTAAATCGACGGTTGAACTTTCTCGCGCAGGGTGCGAACGGATTTCGCCGAGTTGCAACTAACCGCTAATTTCCACTAAGACCAACCGCACCAATACGGTAATATCGGTAAATTGTTACTCTGTTTGACAACTTGACACCGCACCGGTGGTTGGCAACCGGGTTGGGAAATGACAATTTGCTCGCTCGGTGAGCAGCCGGTTCGTAAATTTGACAACCCGACCCAACCGAGCCGAGCGTTGTTATTTGAAGGAAAATAAGCAAAACAAGTTGAAACGTTAAAACAACATCTTCATCTGGAAGACTTTCATTTCAATTTGAGTGTTTTCGATTTGTTTTTAAAGTGATATTTGCTAATTTCACGTTTACTGTGATATGTTGTGAAAAAATGAGTGCATCAAAACCCAGTGGAAGGAATTGGACGCAACAAGATAACGAAGTGCTTTGCATGGCTTGGCTGGATGTTTCCCAGGATCCAATTTTTGGGACAAACCAGAACTTTGAAAACCTATACGGAAGAGTATTTAAACTATACACTGCATGGAATTTTTAGTGAAACGATACCGGTGTGAGAATAAATTTAAGTTCCATTGTGTTGCCTTTTTATGAACGACCGGTGCAAAAGTGGGTGGCTAAACCAAAATAGGAACGCTCTCTGTCATCAAAATATTACCCAGATACGAACCCACCGGTGGGGATGGTCTAAAGTGCTGATCCCGAATGTCATATTGGAGTGAATTAGAGTACGAGTCGTTTTTTTTGTCGATCTAATCTTTGGTGTTTCGAATTTGTGGACTAGTCGCGTAAGCAGTGTTACTCACGCTTCGACCGCCCCACCAGCCATGGCGCTGAGTGTGGGCTTCCCACCCGTCCCTGGCAATAGCGGGGGAGGCACACCAAATCATTTTAAAGGTACACACACGGGGCCACTACTGCCCAGTTTCATGGACCCACGAGGAAACCGCGGCGAATTAATTATGCTAAGAATGGAACCAGTCAACGGCAAACTACCCAACAAACAAACGAAAGCAGTAAATAAGCTTACATGCTTTATTAAAGCTGAATTACGACTATCGCAGCTGAATAAAAAATCTAACTGAAACATAAGCTGAATAACCATGTCCTCAATTGAAATATTAACATTAATTCAAGTGTTTCATTTTTGTTTGAATAACATGCTTAGTAAAAGCTATTTTTAGTATTTATATATAACTAAATTTACACAGTTCAACAAAGAGATAGAATAACAGTTTATAAATCTGTTTAAACATCGTTTATACTAGCCTAGCTTATAAAACCTGATATTGAATTGAATAACAGCTGTAATGAACATCACTATTCAACTGATCCACTTATAAGCTGGAAGAAAAATAATACAAAAGCTTTACCAGGTGTCTTAATTGACATTTATTCAACCACTGAACAATTAGTTGAATTACAGTTTGTACCTCTAATGCAATGCCTTTTAACTAGCTTTGATAATTAAACCTTCTATTTAGTTGAATAGTAGCTGTGGTTTAAACCAATAGTCAGTGAAATAAACTACAATTAAAATAAAGGTTGTGTGAATGCCTTAGTAAAGCCTCCGAAGTGTTCGTAATTTTGGTTCAATATTTCTTCTTCAACTTCAAGTTATGCTGTAGATATTCATTGAAGTCAGTTAATTCTTAAATTGGAGCAAATAGCTCTTAACATTGTACATCAAAATAGAAAACAGCGCAGTGTTAATAAATAACAGCAGAAAACATTGTCATATCTTTTATTCGTATCTTGTTCAACGTCCCTTGTCAGTAATGCACGTAGTAAAACCGAACATCCAATAAAGCTTGTGTACAGCTTGTTAACTCAGACGTTTAATAACAACATTTAGAAGCTTTAATTGAGCACTGATGTTGCTTGTATTTACGAGGCTACGCTATAAATAGAATGTCAATGTAGCTCAATTAAAGCATCACTTCTGCTACTATTCAATAGTATAACATTGTGCTTATATAGACGGTTCGTTTATACTTCATTCAATTATAGGATAGCGCAGTAAGTAAGTCACGTAGTTGAGGATACAAAGGTTGATGGTTCAAATCTCGATTAATAAATGTTACATAATGTTTCTGTTAAGTCTTAGTTAATAAATGTTACATAATGTTTCTGTAAATTAATTAAAGGATGATGGATCGCGGATACGTTTTTAAAAAGATAAACCGATCGAACTAACTAACAAATTAAGACTGAACTTTATTTCCAATATTAAACCTAAGCTGAGTTCCCTAACGAGGCGCGTGGTTGTGGTGTTTTCTGCTGACATCCCGGTTCGCCGTCGATGGGCCGATCGATGGGTGGACTTCGGCCCAGGCAAAGTGCTGATCCTGTAGAATGCGTGTCGAACGATGGCAATGGTTCGACGATGTCGTTGCTCTCCAACCAGTGGTGTTGATGTTGCAATAATCAAGTCGTTGCACGATACTTGATGATGTGGTGTTTTGTTGATAAAGCGGTCGATTGTTACCATGGCTGATTGGACTATGGTTTTATGGTATGCTGAGTTGACAATGTCGATGAACTTGTAACTGAGGTTCGGGTGCTAAGTGGTTGTCGTTAGGTATAGCTCAGGGATCGTTTGATAACTGCTCTCCCCCTATGGAAGATTCGTCTCGAATCTTGAAGAAGACGTAAGGGTTTTGTTGTTGACGAAACGTCTCGCTTGGATCCATGGTTCCGTAACGATGTTCAATGATATGAAGTGACTCATGAATGATGAACCCAAATTGCACGTCAGAATCGGAAGATTGAGTGTTTCTTGTTGTCTAGTCGTGTTTCTGTATATGCGGATGAGGATGAGGTTTCACTCTGCAGACCGAGGTTTTCGTGGCTTTGATCTGTGGAGAGGGAAGATGGCATGTCTTTGGTATTATCCTGAAGTTTTACCTGTTCCGGAGAGTTGATGTTCCTTCGCATGCTCCAGATTATCAGTCCTATAATCGTAATAGCGAATGCAGTGAGGAATCCTGTTGTTGTGTATTGTAGTATGATGTGATCCTTTTGCAATTTTTCGATGTGTCTCCGATTTTCGACGTGAAGTGAATCGATCTGTTCTAGATCTGGTTTATTGAAGATTGTTGTTGCTTTGAATTCTATTCCTATTGTTGGAAGGGCTATAACCTCGTGATCCTGCGTTGTTTGTTCGTCTTTGTATTTGACTCCGTTTATGACGATGGAGCAATTAGGGTATTTAATGAGTAGTGTTCCTGTTATAATTCGAGATTTTATATTGCAGTTAGAGCTCAAAAGCACCGGTTGAATAGCATTCCTTAGTACTCAGTGTATGGCTGTTCACTAGTCTTACGTCCATGATGTCTCGTTGTTTTGCATAAGGGCAGGATGCGTCGTCTTCATGAAGTGCGTTGTGTATACAACCATCGCCTGTTATGTTGATAAGCTCCTGTCTTTTACAAACTCTGTATTGTTCAATAATTATACATGGATTTTCTGTTGCAAACGTTAGTACTTTACTGACAATGGCAATATTGAGAGATGTTGATATAATTTTGTTTTCCTTCGGAATAGTTTCAAATTTAACATATTTGTATTCCCCTGGCAAGAATATCGGAATTTTTACAATGAATATGATTTTTGAATTTTCATGGTGGGTCTCTATTCCTAAAAATTCGCATATTTGATCAAAGTTACTTATTGAGATATTCTGTTCTTCTAATTTTTCCAAAATAAATTGTGTTTCCTTAGTATTTAATATTGCTTTGGATAAAATTCCAGGCCTTGAGAGTTGGACTACTTCAAAAATGTCCTTTAGTTGACTATTTAATAATTCTATATTGAATATTAAATCGTGTACTACTCCTCTTAAGTAACTTTCATTTTGAATGTTATCATCATCATTTATTTTTGAGATTTGCCTAAGTATTTCAATTTGATGCTCGTTTACACGCTTTATGAGTTCGTTAATTTTTATTTCAAAATGTTCATTGATTTTGATTTGACGATTATTTTCGTCTATTAGCATGTTGGCTTTTGTGTTAGAATCGGCGATAGTCTGTTGAATTAATTGCAAATCGTTATCGTCTAGGTTTTCGGTCAATGATTTAATCAACGATCCGAGAGGGTTCAAAAGTCCTCTTTTTTGTCTATGTAATGGTTTAAGCCGATTATAATTATCGGTGAGTCTTTTCATTCTAATGTCTAACAGTTTATGATATGGTTCTGTCATGTTTTTTCTCTCGAACTGATGCAGTGTATATTCGAGATTCGTGAAGCTCTTTCCGAACTTTTCCAAGTCCACTATGTGAAGATGGAAATGTTGCGAAATGATAATTTTTGCCTCTCTTTCGCTAAATGCTATCAACCCTTCGTGTCGCGTAAGGTCCGTAATGGTGATGTCTGCCATTACTCTTATGGTGAATCTGGAAGAGAAGAAGTCTTAAGTACAAGTTTTATTTCTTTGTTTCGAACGTCACTTTCGCTGACGTCTTATTTTGGTTTTATGAATTTTCCTTCCGGTCTGGTCCTGGAAGGTCTTACTGCTATCCCTTGCGATTTGATATCGCCTGTATCTGTCCTTCGTCTTACTCTTAACGCCTTGGCGCGCGATGTATACGGAATCATCTGTTTCCATGGGTGGATCCGGTTCCGTGTCTTTGTTGTGATATCGAAGAACCTGCTGTTGTGTTTTTGAAAGGGAAATAATGGCTTCATCATAGATTTTATTCCTCGTTCTTAAAATTTCTTCAATATCCATTGATCTGATTTCTCCCTCTTTTATCCCATAGAAAATTTCTTTGGGCCTTAATTTTGTTGTTGAGTGAATAGTATCGTTGTACAAAGCAACGCAAATTCTAAACAGCTCTTTTTTACTCAGATCTTCGTGTTTTGATCTACAACATCGAAACATCTCTGCAATTGTTGAATGGAAGCGTTCAACGATCCCGTTCACTTCGCTTTTGTTCGATGGTGTATAATATGTCTCGACTCGTAGGTCTTGCAACATTCCACGTACTTCAATAGACCTTAGAGCTGGTTCGTTATCACTAACCATCAGTTTAGGTTTTCCAAAAGTTGAGAAAAGCTTTACTAAACCAGAACGCACGTCGGGAATAGATCGAGATTTGATTGGAATTAAAATACCGAATTTCGACAATTTGTCTACGGCAGACAGGAAGTAGTTTGGCATACATATAAAAATGTCAACATGAATTATGTCTAGTGGTTTCTCTGGAATAGGAGTTTTCGCCAGACTCATTTTATAAGGATGTCTTTCATATTTTGAAGTTTTACATATCTCACAAAGAATGACATATGTACGAACTGCTTTCTTCATTTTTGGAAAGAAATATTTTTGTTCAATAACCATTAGGTTTTCTTCAATACCCCTATGGGCTCTTGAGTGGGTCATGTCAACAACTTCATTTTGTTCCTCTTCTGTTCTTAAATCAATCAAGAACTTTTGAGAAATAACTATTTTGAATGTTTTGACGCGTGAAAAATAATTTTTATACACAATCTGAATTGTGTTGATAATATTTTCGGGGCAGTAAATGCAATTTACTCTCTTGGGGTCGATGAATTCTTTAAGAATTCTCAAAATTGTTGGTATACCAAAAGCAATTTTTGTGAAAGTGTGCCTTAGAACTTTAGGAAAAACCTGTTCTCCAGTGCGTTCACTTTCATTTGGGTCAATTTTAAGAATTATTTGATTGGAAAAAGCATTTACTGGTTTTTCCGTGCATGGAATGAATTCCGAGTCATCAGTGTCTGCTGAATGTTGAGTAGCTGCATCTGATGAAGAATTATTCCCTTCTTCGTTGATATTTAATTCGTGGGGAATTCTAGAAAGGCCATCAGCAACAACATTTTGCTTTCCGGCACGATATCTTATATCGTACGAATAATCCAAAGAGTGCGATCATCCATCTTCCAATTTTCCCGGAGGGATCTTTCAGATTCACGGCACAAGTGAGTGGTTTGTGATCTGTGTATAGAATAAATTTGTTGCCAAATAAATACGGTCGAAAATATTTAGTAGCCCAATAAATTGCTAATAGCTCCTTTTCAATAGTGGAGTAATTTTCTTCTGTTTTGCTCAATGTTCTTGAGGCAAAAGCGACAGGTTTATCTCTTCCAATTTGGCCTTGGGACAGAACAGCTCCAATAGCATATTTGGATGCGTCTGTAGTCAAAATAAAAGTGCTCTCAAAGTCCGGGTGAATAAGGATAGCACTACTTGATAATATTTGTTTGCATTTGTTAAACGATTTAAGAAAGTCAGGGTGTGTACGACTTTTTCCTCTTTCCGAAGACATTGTGTCAGAGGTTTCGTAATAAGACTGAAATCTTTTATAAATTTTCTGTAATAGCCCAGTGTTCCTAAGAAAGACTTAATATCTTTTTCTGTTTTGGGAATAGACCAACTTTGGATAACTTTTTTTTTATCTGGATTTGGTTTTACTCCTCCTTCGTTTACTATATGTCCGAGAAACTTCATTTTTCATAAACTCGCTTTTGTCGAGTTGTATTTTTAAATTAGCCTTCTTGAGGGATGCAAATACTTTTCGCAGATTTGTACAGTGTTCTTGAAGACTGTAACTAAAGACAATAATGTCGTCCATATAGACTAGACAGATAACTCCAGCTAGACCTATAAGTACAGCATTCATTGTTCTTTGGAATGTCGCTGGGACGTTTTTCAACCCGAAGGGCATTCGCAGATATTCATAATGTCCATTTTCTGTAGAAAACGCTGTTTTCTGAATATCGTTATCATCCATAAGAATCTGATGGAATCCTGAGGCTAAGTCTAGGGTAGTAAAGTATCTGCTTCTCCCTAGTTTATCCAGGATATCTGTAATATTTGGAATTGGGAACCTATCGTCTATAGTTTTAGCGTTTAGCTTTCTATAGTCGACAACTATTCTCCATTTCTGAATACCAGCGGCATCAATCTTCTTCGGAACAACCCAAATGGGTGAGTTCCATGGAGAGGTGGAAGGTCTGATTATATTTTCTTTTAACATTTTCTCTATCTGTTTACAGACTTCTTGTTTGTGACAATGGGGGTATCTGTAACTCTTCTGATAAACTGGTATTTCATCTCTTGTTGCGATTTTGTGTTTAACTGCATTAGTAGCAGATAAAGGTTCATCACCTAGATGAAATACTTCTTGATTTTCATTAATCAAGGCAAGTATTTTTCTTTTTCTTCACTGTTCAAATGTTTTAATCTCAGTTGATCAATGAGCTTTTTATATCTGCCTGGTTGAACTTCAGTGAAATTGAGTTCATTTTCTGCCAGGAACATTCGAAATTGTTGAGATCAACTTCGAACGGATATTTCAATAGAAGCGTTTGGCAAGTTGGTGCTGCATTTTTACTGAAACAAATGCTTTATGATTTTCAGCGTGGTAGAGTCCTGCACAAATATGTAAATTTGGAGAAACTTCAAAATCTTCTTCTAAAGAAAATCACCAAATTTTTCCGACACTGGTATTTCTATGTTGAATATAGATTCTCCCGAGATTTCTTTTGAGAAGGGTTCAGGGTATTTTCTATGCATCGAAATTTTTGTTCCGAGAATGGTCAACGAATTGTCGTTTGTATCAATTTTGCTTCTAGTTCTTGTAGCAATTCGTAACCTATAAGGCCATGAAAGAATTGATGAAAATCAAAAACATGAAATTCGAATGTTTTATCTATTAGATCCGGAAGTGGGTTAAAATTTACATATCTATCGATCAAATGTTTTCCAGATATGTTCGACACGGCTGTGGGGGTAGTAAGTGGAAGTGAATTTTTCACCAACCGTGGGCAAAGGTAGTTTTTATTCGCTCCGGTATCCACTAGTAGTTTAAGCTCAAACCCTTGACATGTCGGAATTTTGATATAGGGAATGAAGTTTTTACTTTCTACCTTGGATATTGAGTCGGAGTTTCCAGTTGAAAATTTAAATTTTCAGCATGGTTTTGGGTGTCTTCAGGTTCATATTGATTATTAGAGGGCTCCTGATCGCTTTCATCTTGCTGTTCGGGATACTGCGCCTCGTAGTAGTTGTCATTGAAATCTGTTGAATGATAATCGTAATGGTAAGAGCTTGTTGTCGGGTAGTCGTAGTAGGAAGCATCATAATGTGCTTGGTCGTGTGTGGGGTATGAATTCTGTTCCATGTTACGTAATTCTGTAACTCTAGCTGTTCTGGGTGGAACGGCTGGGGTAAACCTATTTCTCTGTGGAAACGGTTGTCTTTGAGAATTACTACTTTGATTTTGCTGGGGTCTGTTCATATAGTTTACAAATTTGGACCTAATGGATCTATCGACATCCATCTCTTCTGGTGCCGGTAGTGCTTTTGGAGGTGGTCGAGAACCTAAATTATCATTATGATGAGGAACAAAACGCGGCACAAAATTTGGTCTCTGAGGTTGGGAGTAGGGCATTGGTCTATGAAGAGAATATGTTGGTGGAATGTGTCTTGGTGAATTTGTAGGGAATTGAAAAGTAATTGGTTTGGGCGGACGCGCCGGTAAATTTGGTCTGTTTAAGCCATTTCGGCTCTGGAAATTCCTTTCTTCGACAGCAGCGTCGAAGGCTATTTTCAAATTTTTGGGCTGTCTAGCTCGGACATTTCCTCCGATTGGTTCTTTTAAACCAGCGAGGAATACTTGCAACGCATTTTCTTGGTGCGTGCATATTCTGTCTTGCTTAACATTTCCATCATTAGTGGAAATGTTTGTGTGGTTTATTAGCAGCGAAAGCAAGTTTTGTACCTGTCCGAAAAAGTTTTCAATGGAAGTTGTTTGCTGTATTTGAAACAGCTCCCTCGTAAGCGTGACAGGGTCGCGCTTATCGTTGTAGTATGCTATAAGGTTTTCCTTTATAGCATTCCACTCTAAGGGGGTTCCATTTGTCTCGAGAACTTGGTCGGCCTCATTGATAATTTTCGCCCTAATAGCTTGTAGCCAAATCTTTTCGAACGGCGTATTTTTAAGCGGTTCGATGAAGGGTAATAGATTTTCTACGGATCGTAGAAAACTATGCAATTTTATCGGATTCCCATCAAAGGGTTGCAGCTCCCGGACTGCTTGCGGGGTCTGTAACGATTTCATTATTTTATCCGCCTGGTCTAATAACCTGGCTGTTTCGTTTATTCGTTCTTGTTCTTGATTCATGTTCCTGTTGGGTAGAGGAAGAGGGTTTGGTTGAGGAGGTGGTGGTGGAATAGGGTTCTGGTTTGAGTTTTGGGAATTATTCATTGTATTATTTTCTCGGTTTCTCAGGTTGTAAGGACTATACCTGTCCATAAAAATTGAAAAAGGGAGGTCTTTTGATTCAAAGAGAAAGAAAAATAAGGTTATTAAAATGTTTTGATGATGGTTTCGAAAATTCTAATGGTTTTATAACTTTTATTATTTTATAACTTGAATTATGCTTTTCTTTACATTAATAGTAAAATGTCCTTAATCTAAATGCAGATATTCTCTCTGCTGTACCGTCGGTTTGCTTTCGGGGAGCAATTGCACTTGCACTGCTCCAATCACACTCATACAACAGATATGCACTCTGCTATGTGATTAGATACACGCGTAGAAAGACGCGGGGCTTAGTTTCTCCGAAAGACTTTCTTATTCTAAATGCAGATATTCTTGCTGTACTGATTACGTGCTCAACAGATATTCACTCTGCTACGCTCTCAGTCTCCTACTCGGTACGAGATTCGCACTGTGCCGGTGGATGGTCAGTCAAGAATTTTATTTTTTTCTGCACCAAACATATGTTCAGATATGCACTCTGTCATATGGCTGGCTTGCTTACTAACTAAGAAAATTGCTTATTTACATAGCAGTTGTGAACATTTTCTGGTTCAAATATAGCAATCCGCTGTGAATGTTGGTTTCACGCATTGCGTGAGATTTACACTACACTGACGAATGACAGAAAAATGTTTGTAATGATTTATGTTGCTCCACGAGCGCAATAGAACAGTATAGAAAAGAATTTTAAAATCACTTACAGTAGTATTAACAGCATTTCTACTCTGATGCCGTGGAGAATGCACTCGATGTGGACCCGCTACGGTGGTGATGATTTTCCAGATGTCGCTGTGTTCCGTTTCGCCTCGGAAATTTGATAATTTACACCGTTATTCTTGGTTGTTATTCGTTGGGTCTTTAGACTTGCAGTTTCTTCTATCTGCTATCACACACATCTATTCAATTTGTTCGGGTTTCAAAGCACTACAGAAATTTTCGATTCCATTTAATCTTCAAGTCTCACAATTCCGAATTAATTATTTGGCTTTCGATTTTAATCACTCGCGAGTGTGTGTTTCTTTGCTTCATAAAATCTTCAGATCTTTTGTCACAAAAATCTTCGTTAGGTTTTCAATTATCATCAGAAGTTAAACTCGAATAAAGAGTTGTAATTTTTTTCCAAATCACTGCATTTGGATAACCAACTAACAATTTTTCCTTTTCTTTGGTTTTTCACCACTTATAGTTCACTTCATCCCTTTTCGGGGGGATCTTCCGTTGCACTATCACTTTTTGAACTTGGGAGTGAAATCGACTCCGTACGACTGCGCCAATTAAAGGATGATGGATCGCGGATACGTTTTTAAAAAGATAAACCGATCGAACTAACTAACAAATTAAGACTGAACTTTATTTCCAATATTAAACCTAAGCTGAGTTCCCTAACGAGGCGCGTGGTTGTGGTGTTTTCTGCTGACATCCCGGTTCGCCGTCGATGGGCCGATCGATGGGTGGACTTCGGCCCAGGCAAAGTGCTGATCCTGTAGAATGCGTGTCGAACGATTGGCAATGGTTCGACGATGTCGTTGCTCTCCAACCAGTGGTGTTGATAGTTGCAATAATCAAGTCGTTGCACGATACTTGATGATGTGGTGTTTTGTTGATAAAGCGGTCGATTGTTACCATGGCTGATTGGACTATGGTTTTATGGTATGCTGAGTTGACAATGTCGATGAACTTGTAACTGAGGTTCGGGTGCTAAGTGGTTGTCGTTAGGTATAGCTCAGGGATCGTTTGATAACTAATTTACATGTATAATAATATCAATTTAAATATGCATAGTATAAAATGTCTATATCGTATGGAAAATCACACAAAAATACCAAAAAATATTTTTTGGGAATTTAGATAAGTTGAACAAAAGTTCTATAAAAGACACCACAGCTTTTGAATATGCCTAATGATGTTGAAGAAAAATTTCATCATTACTATTAATTAACAAGGAGAGAATATATTATGGTTAAAAAAAAAACTCGATTAGCTCAACAAAGGTCACTTTGACTTTCAGGATTGCCCTTCAGTTCTGTGCAGCACTTAAACAGCAGTTATTCAATTATCAGCTGAACTCCATTGCTTAGAACATGCTTCGTAAACATATGCAATTGGCAGTGTCCAAAAGCACTTGGCGACAGCTTAATAACTTCTCCAAATTTGTGTGAATAATGCCTGAACAAAAGCTGTGATTGAAAGTAGTTCAAGGATTATTCAACACACTGCTGAATTAAATCATCATAATGATGGTTATTTAATGAGTGATTGTTTGTTGGGTACCGGATCATCCTTTCATGCTTCGGCAGTCGATAGAGAGCAGGATCAACGGAAAGATAGAAGGTGCTATCTCCGAAGCCCAGGGGAGAACATATGCTTTGAAGGTCAGAAACAAATTTCATTTGGACAGACTACTCTCAATGACTAAGTTGAACGGCGGCACCGCGGTAAAGGTCGACTACCACCCCGGATTAAACTCAATCCGGTGTGTGGTCTCCTGCCGTGATCTCACAAAAATCAAAACTAACGAAGATCTCATCGACTGTTTGAAAGATCAGAAGGTGACCAACGCCCGTCGCATTACACGCAAGGTAGGCGACAACATCGAGTTGACCCCTACAGTCATACTTACCGTCAGCGGAACCACCCGGCCAGAATTTATCGACGTCGGATATCTACGTATCAGGACCCGCCCGTACTATCCCGCCCCCATGCTCTGCTAACACTGTTACCAATTCGGGCACACTAGGCAGAGATGTAAAGGAAAAGGAAGAAACATGCGGACATTGTAGCAAAAAGCATGAGATTGTCAAAGGAGTACGATGCGATAACCCAGCATTTTGCCTCCGCTGTCAATCCGCCAATCACCCGATAGCAGCCGATCTTGCCCCGAGTATATAAAGGAGAACGAGATCCAACACATCCGTGTGGACAATGGAATCGAATAACCGGAAGATCGACGACTGTACAATGCGAACCACAGCCAACGTTCCTTCGCAAGAATCACGGTTCACAGCAAAGATACCACGATTGATCAATGGTGGATCAACGGCCAAATGCCAAATATTGACTGGTCAGTTAGCAGAAAGAGATGTGAGGATAGCAGAACTTGAAAAGAATGAAGCCACCGGTCCCAACAACAATAACAACAGCAGCGAGGAATTCAATGCCCTGAAGAAACTTGTCGAGGCTCCCCAAGCCGACGTAGCGAAAAAAAATCAACGCATCCAGTTATTGGAGGAAGCGAATCAGGGGGTAAATGTAAGGTTGGACATAGTCAGAAAACATGGCAGCATCGAGGACATAGCCGCAAGGCTAACCGCACTGGAGGAATCGACAGCAAGAAAGGACGAAGAAATTCTGGCACTCCGAAAGGAAAACGAAATGTACAAGAAGCTCTTGGGTAACAAACTTGCCAAACGCCATCAGTCCACAAAGGATAGAACAACACTCACAGCAACAACCAACTCAAAAACCAGTTTGGTAAGCCACAGGCCGAATAAATCCAGACCAGATACCACAGGAAACAATCGGTCGACCACCCCGGTGACGCCGATAGTAAATGAAACCACCAACGAAACGGCATCCAACGGAATACCCGAACCTAATAACACGAGGAAGAAACCGAAAGAAAAAAATCTTCAAAAATCACGAACAGCGAACCTGATTCAAAGCGAACAAGAGATGAATACACCCCCATGTACCATCTCCGACACCGAAGAACCAATGACAATCAGTTGCGAACATCTGACATCAGACAGGATAAAAGAACCTCCAACCAACATCGAACCCAGCAATATCTCTCCCGAGTCATCCCTTCTAGCAGAATTTGTCGACATTTCCGACGACGGAATGGGAGACGAAGTCGAAGCAGAGATATTCCCTTGAAAACCTTCCCAATCACCTTCCAATACCTGGTCCTGCCCATCTCACTACAGTAAACCCACAACCCTTCCCAATGTCCCCAACACCGCAACAAAATGATATAAACAATCCCAAAAGACCAGATGACATAGGACATCGTCATCCAAGAACGGATGCGAAAACAAATGCCGAACCTGAACCACCCTACTCACCCAGAATAAGCGAGATTGCAACAATCCCGCTCACCGAATATCACATCAACTCGAACATCAGCTCTACAACCGCAACGGATAAGGCCTCAGGTAGCTTGGGACGCCCTCGGCTCTCGTTGGCCACCTCCGGAGGTCATATTGATAATACGTCGTACCTGGAACGCCCAGTGGAGCAGCGGAGCAGGAGAGGCCCCGCCAGTGCGGAAGCCCTCTCCTCACCGGAACTGGCGGACAACCCTCGACCCTTCGTTGCGCCTGGAAGAGGGACGGAAAGCGGGTTCCCCCGTATCCCCTATAGACATCGGGGAGTCAAGACCATCCAAATCAAGGAATACGAGACGGACAAGCGGGTTTCCCCGTATCCCTCGTTGAACTTCGTGGGAGACAAGCTACACAATATTGTCCCCCCAACACACTGTTGACGAGATCGACCCTATTCAAGCCCCTTTCAGACGATCAGCCCCCCAGTGGTCTCCAGAAACAAAGGACGCTATCAAGTCGAGGAGAAAAGCCCTCAGGAGATTGAAACGAACCCCAAAAGATCACTGTGAAACCGAGGCCGTAGCTGCCGAATATCGGTGTAAAACATGGGACGACTTTCTGAACGAAATAAGCAGCGATAGTACAACTTCCAAACTGTGGAAAAGTGTAAATGCATTACAAGGGAAAAGCAGGACCAACGAAATCACCATCAATACTGAATACGGCATCACTAGGGACCCACAAGCAATTGCAAACATCCTCGGTGACTCCTTTGCGAAACTCAGCGCTCGCAACGGTTACAACAACGAGTTTACTAGGCTCAATGCTTCCTCGGTCACCATTGACTCCATCCAACCCCGAATACTATGCCTGGTGATCCATTAAACAAACCATTCTCTCCTGCCGAATTGTCATTCGCGCTAGCTAACGGGAAAGGAAAATCAGCTGGACCTGACGACATTGAGTATCCACTTCTTCGTCACCTACCACCCATCGGAAGAAGGATCTTGCTGAAACATTATAACCGATTTTGGGTAAATGGAACCTTTTCCACTCAGTGGAGACACAGCCTCGTCATTCCCATCCCTAAAAAGGATTCAGTGTGGACTGAACCGAGTGGATACCGCCCTATCTCCCTGACCAGTTGCTGCAGCAAGACCATGGAACGAATGGTGAATCGAAGATTAACTCAATTCATCCGGGACAATGAACTGCTCGATCACCGCCAACATGCCTTTCGCCAAGGATGCGGCACAAGCACTTACTTCGCAACTCTTGGACAAGTTCTGGACGACGCCCTCGAGAATGGCCTCCACGTGGACTTGGCAACGCTGGACCTTTCGAAGGCGTACAACCGCACTTGGACTCCTTTGATTTATTTTGTATCTTGGGGAAGGTCCATTAATGATGTCACGTGGTAGGGGGGAAGGGGGGTTTTTGGAAAACGTGACGATCCATACAAAAAATTTAAAGGACCATACAAAAAACGTGACAATGGGGGGGGGGAGGTTATCAGAAGTCACTTTTTGCGTGACGTAATTCATGGACGTTCCCTTGTTTATCTTTCAATTGATGAAATGTGCCAGATGCTATTCGGCATTCTCGTCTTTTGGTAGTGTAATCAATTCCATAACTGAAAAGCAGGAAATCGCGAATGCAGAAATCAGGAATGAAATGGCTAAGCAAAGATAAAAGGTAGACCAGATCGCGGCATCCACTCCTGCAATTCTAGATCCTGGGAATCTCTCTCGCCACCATTGAAACGGTGACCAGGCTGTCTACCAGTCAGCAAACCTCTTATTGGTGGTACTAAAAAGGTCACTGATTCCACTGGGCATTGCCGTTCCCGAACCTGCTGAGATGCAAAAGAGAAACTCGTCAAAACGAGCGTGCAGTGCGAAGATTCGATAAAGGTTGTTCCGTTTGTGAAAAAAGGATCTGACACGAGCCGTATGAGCTTCATATCGTTCAAAGTCGGAATGGCTCTAAAACTACGCGAAGTCGCTCTGAAAGCGCGTACATGGCCGAAAGGGATTTTGTTCCGTGACATTGAATCCTTCAACAAACATGTACTTACCTCGTTCGGATACACCCACCATCACAATTTCACCACTCCATCTCCATCTCCGGACTTTATCCAGCCTGCTGATTCCAAGTATGATGGCGAGTTGTTGCTTGGAACATCGTAAACCAGAACGCACCACCTGTCGTATTATGGGAGACCATAAGCCACCCGACCCAGACGCGCTTGGTGTTTGCTGTAGTCAAATGACGTTGTTTCCTATCTTCAGAGTCGTTCTGGCCCTGCGGTCGGGGTTGGCAGTGGAGTTTCTCGACCTGCACTTTCAGGAAAGTATGCTTCTGTTAGTAAAAAAATAATGCCTGATCAGCTTCCGTGTTCCAACGCTGCCTCTGACTGTGTCAAGCTCTTCAGTACCAATAATGCTGCCACCCTCAACACTTTCCAGCACGAAATTAAACCATATGCTGAACCTTCTGACCGAAATATTCGAAATAATGAAATAAACTTCCACCGAACCAGTTCTACACCGGGACGCACACTTGCCACATGTCCAAAAGAAGTCCCTACCCCTTTCATCGCAGTCTACTCACTCCTCCCTTCGGGACAAAATTCGGATACGCTTCTGCCAGTGAAAAGTGCCACATTTCTTTTTCGAAAATCCAACAAATGACTGTCTTTACAGTGTAGTTATAGCTTAGATAAAAACTAAAGGGGAATCGCTTGCTCAGTCCAGCCAAGTATTTTATACCCGCACAAAAAGCCCCGAACAGCATTCGTACAAAGTACTCACACAGGAAACGAATAATTTTAAATTAAACTCCTAAGGTGAATTATTTCAAATAATTACAACTGCAGTGCAATGTCCTTCGGCTAATGTCTTTTTTCTGCCTTGATTCGTTTCTGTGTTCCACCCACGCACCCTGAAATCCTGACCAACGGAAACCATTCCTCTTTCTGTCAATTACTATAAATGCTCGTTTCAATATACTTTACGTTTCGCGATTCACGCAATACGATTTCCAGAAAATGTATATAAATAGTTCATACTTTTTTTTTCCAATAGTACCTTAATATAACTCGCACTTTTCTGGTTGCATCTAATGTGAAGGTGTGCAAAATATTCGTAACAAAAGATAGAGTGCTCTTGCCTACTAGAAGATCGTCTTTTTGGTGGAAATAGTTGTTATTTTGCTTCACGTATGTTTGAATGTAAAACTTGTTAATTTAGGATCCGATTTATTCGACAACGGGTTAGGAGATGTGCCAGGGATTTTATGATGCTTCACCAGCATCAACAGTTTTCCAACTGAGTAGATCATCCAATAACGATTGCATGATCGGATTCTCGCCTAACCTCTCAATCTAGAAAGACACATTCGTCAAAATCAGCCAACAAGCTAAATCTACCAATACTCACCTCAGCTCTAGCTTCATTGTCCAACATCTCTAGTACTTCAGCGGTATATTTAAAACTACCAAGCTTTTCTAGCAGCGATACGCAATAGCGCTTCACTTCAACGTCCTGCGTTCTTTGTCGTAAAATATCTAGAACAAAGAGAAACGGCACTATTTCAAAAAAATATCAACGAAATAATCAACCCTTCACTCACGCAGAACTTGCCGGTCCTTCTGGTTCAGCACCGCATGTATCACTGGGAAGCTAAACTTGCCCTCGGTCAGATCTTCACAGTAGCTCTTGTTGTCCGAGTAGTCCTTCGACGTCAGATTGCAGTAGTCGTCTCGGATCTGGAACGACAGCCCCAGGATGGCCGTCAGTTTGGTAAAGTCTTTGTTGCTATCACTAAACAGTTGCATTAGCCGGATGGCCAGCATAAAAAGTCCGCCAGTCTTTCGGATCACCATCTGTTTGTACTCCGCTTCGGTTGGACAGATGAAGTTGTCCCGCCAGTAGATTTCCATCCCCTGACCTCGGTGCAGTTCCAGAAGCTGCTCTGTCACTACCTGTTGAGCCTGTTACCAGAAGAAGTTCAATGATTTAATCGCTTGTTTGTTTTTAATTTAGTAGACGAAAATTACCTCCGGATGACCCAGACTGTGAACCTTGGCAAGTGCTAACACTAGAACATAGTTACCGGCGTTTATTGTACTCGCAATGCCGTAAATCTTATGTGCCACCGGAATGCCTCTACGGAGGATAGAGTTATCTTCGATGTCATCGATTCTGTGAAGTTCCAAAAAGAGGAGAAGAGTTGGACGTCTGTTAGTAATGCTTGTGGATAAGAATACAAGCACTTGCTTGAGCTTATATTTACTTATGCTCAAGTAAGGTATTGATTAAAGCACTTGAATTGATAATAGTTACGATTTGTAATCTATTAATTAGTCCCATACTCACAGCAAACTGGAATTGTGCATCATCTGAACGACCTCTCCGATCGAGGCCAACTTTTCCTCCGGAATATTTAACCAATGATTAAAGGCCAGTGCCATCTTAGCACGAAATTGCTTTCCCGGTATCTGCTGGATGTAGGCAAACGGTTCCAAGAGTATCTGATAACGGACAAAGACAAACATAGTTATCAGTCATTATTAGTCATTCATTGTTTTAGGATGATTCAACGCAAAGTGGGCACATTCTTACCGCATCTTGTTCCTTCTGCAGTGACTGGTCCCGGCACTTTTCCAAAATCTCGTTGAACTCGTCCATGTCGAATTTGGCCATCCTGAATAAACAACACTCTACAATGCACCCGAAACTGCTTCTACGCGAAAATGTCCGGTAAAATGTTCGATTTCATAAGAAGCAGCACAGGTTCTAGAAGGCCTAGTGTTGATCAAACTACTGCTAGTTATGACTAATTCTTGTGAAAATCGTATCTTTACTAGCATACAATTTTTCGAACCATTCACCGAAGTAGGTAAACAATGATGCGAACCACAACTGACAGACGGGTGACAGCGGCTGATGTGGAAAACGTCACTAATTGTAAACCATCTTTGGATTTCCTACTGGCCGCATGGAGCGCTGTATGTTGCGATGTTATTATAATTGGGGGGATGAACAGTGCAGATATGTTGATTTACACGGAAAATTAATAACATAAATTTGAACAGATATCCGTGTTCAATATATGAACACCGAAATGTTATAAAACACATAAAATGAAGTCAATTTAACGGAAATGTAGTAATTAAAACTATGTTACCTACAATTTAGCACAACAAGAATAAAATACTCTTAATAATTAAAAAAACGTACGCTTTGCATTGACTAATTCAGCGCCAACACTTGATTAAGGTGAATCTGCTTTTGTTAACAAACACTTTGTCTGCTAATTTATCGGAAGTTGAATACAATTCCTTCAAATTGAATATATCAGCGGATAGAGATAAAGTTCCTCTTCCTTACAGAGTGCTAACTTTGTATTTGCAACCTTTTGATCAAGAGAAAATGACTAAGAAAGCCATTGTTTACAAAAGCAGATTTGCCCTAATATAATGTTCGCGCTGAATTTTGTGACATTTTGTCTCATTTTGTGAGAAAATCTACCGCACACTTAAGGCCGAGCTACAATGGGGAGCGCAACGGCGTGTTGCGGCAGCTTCTGACAGTTAATCCATACATTTTTTGTTAGAGTTAGTTACTTCGGACCAAGGGGTTCTACAACAGTGAACCAATTTCAAATCGCTAGTTGCATATTGATTGTTGGTTAATCTATGCTTTTTCTCTGATATTGAACATGTTATGGGAAAAATAAATGTAAGCAATTTTGAAAATTGGAAAATATATACAGAGAACTTGAAAACTTCATTTGGTTCCACTGTATGTGCAACCATAATATATTATAATATTTCACCTATGTTAAATAAGCTTTTACCAATTTGTTTTATTGAATTCATGAAATCTAGATACTAGCAAAAAATATTTACATGTTTTTTAAACATATAAAGTAAATAACACTATCATACTTCAAGCTGAACAATGCATTAGGTACTAAGTAACATTGAGAGATTCTCTTTGTCGACTTTCGTTAATAGTTTGTCTATTAAACGGTTTGCTGATGTTTTTGACGTACTGGATCATTAATTACACTTTATATTACCAAACTGTGTGTTGAAAATACTTGAACGTGTTTTTTTTTATAGCCGTAGGAACGCAAAGAGAAAGTCGACGAAGAGAGTCTCTCAATGTTACTTACGACCTAATGCATTGTTTAGCTTGACTTTATTTCATATTTCAGAAATAATTAATTTTAACTAGGCGTCTTATGCGGGGAGGAATGAGCACACCATGACGGAGTAAAAGTGGCACAGCAGTAGCTTAAGAACATAACCTATAAGGAAAAAACTGTTATTATTAATTTTTAGTGTGAAGTGTTCAAGTGTGATAATGGTTTGGTATTATAAGCGCCTTACGGATCGCCAGCGTGGACAAAAGTCAATTTCACATCGGCAATGAGAGTGTCAGTGAAAAGAGCCGCCAAAGAACATGGTATTCCACGACAAACTCTTGTACGATAATTTTAAAGCATGCGCCACAGCAGAAAGTTAGACTCGCCGGGTCATATTCCACCGTATTTTCTGAAGAAGAGGAGGCTGAGCTAGTACAACACATCCTTAAACTAGAAGTAAGCTACTATGGAGTAACGGCACAAGAGATCAGAAGCCTGGCTTTCCAACTGGCTGAGAAGAATGGGAAAACACACCCCTTCAGCAAGAAGAAACAACTAGCTGGAGTCGATTGGGTTATTGGCTTCCGAAAGAGGAACCCAAAGCTTTCATTCCGTTCTCCAGGCAACATCAGCCGCACGCGCTCAGGAATTCAACCGGATTTCGGTGAATAAGTTTTACGATGTGTTGGAAAAGGAATTTGAAACCGGCATGTTTTCTTCCAGCAGGATCTACAATGTTTATGAGACGTCTGTCGTTACGGTAAGATAAGATAATAAAATCTTGATTTGTTACTGTCCTTCAGTTGTTTAAAGGGCGATACGGTCAAAATTTGGTCAATATCAACTTGACGTATTTCTTTCAATTTTGCCTTTAAAAAACCTGAACACCCCTCATTTTGAAGGTGTGTGTGTGTAGAATGTTGCTCTTATTTTGATTTTTGGAATTCACTCTTCAGTTGTCCAAAATGCCGTCCAAGCAAGAAGAGCAGCGTATCAAAATTTTGCTCCGCGCATCGCGAAAATCCGAAGCTACTCGTACGCAAAGTTGGCAAAATCGCTAAAAGTTGCCAAATCAACCGTTACAAATGTAATTAAAGTGTTTGGGGAACGTTTGTCGACAGCCAGGAAGTCTGGATTGGGGGAAAATCGAAAACCGGAAGCCGCTGAGACGACAAAGAGAGTTGCCGGTAGTTTCAAGCGAAACCCTAACCTATCTCTCCGAGATGCCGCAAATAAGCTGGGTGTATCGTCTACAACCGTGCATCGAGCCAAAAAACGAACCGGACTATCGACTTACAGTAGTTACGGTAGTGACTCCAAATCGCGATGATAAACAAAATACGACGGCCAAAGCGCGATCCCGGAGGCTGTACACGACGATGCTGACGAAGTTTGATTGCGTGGTACAGGACGATGACACTTACGTCAAGGCAGACTTTAAACAGCTTCCGGGACAGGAGTTTTATACGGCAAACAGACGGGGAAAGGTAGCAGATATTTTCAAGCACACGAAACTGTCAAAGTTTGCAAAGAAATATCTGGTTTGGCAAGCCATCTGTACCTGTGGCTTGAAAAGCAGCATTTTCATAGCTTCCGGGACTGTCAACCAAGAAATTTACGTGAAAGAGTGTTTGAATAAACGTCTGCTGCCTTTCCTGAAGAAACACGGTTGTTCCGTACTGTTTTGGCCGGATTTGGCATCTTGCCATTACGGTAAAAAGGCCATGGAGTGGTACGCCGCCAACAACGTGCAGGTGGTTCCCAAGGACAAGAACCCTCCCAACACGCCAGAGCTCCACCCAATTGAGAAATACTGGGCTATTGTCAAGCGGAACCTTAAGAAGACCAAAAAAACTGCTAAGGACGAGCAGCAGTTCAAGGCAAACTGGCTTTCTGTGGTGAAGAAGGTGGACAAGGTGGCTGTACAAAATCTGATGGCAGGGGTCAAGCGTAAGGCCCGGCAATTTGAATTTGGAAAAGCGGAAGCCTAACTGAATATTTTTCCTGAATTTTATACTAATTGAACTTGAAAAAGAAATTTAATTTGATTTTTTAAATAAACGATTTCACCGATTTACACGCGTTTTCCCTTGACCAAATTTTGACCGTATCACCCTTTATTTTAGGTTCAAACAAAGAAATCTAAAGTTCTGGCTGTACGAGATAGGCGACAGGTTGGCTGCATAACATCAGTGGAAAGAGGACTGTTATCCACGGCATGCCTATGTATGTCTGCGACTAGACATTTCCAACCGCCTATGGTGATTTTCCATAGAGCACGATTAACCGAGCAGTTAAAACACGGAGCGCCTAAAAATAGCATTTTCAGCTGTGATTCAACGGAGTGGATGACACTGATCGATTTTAATACATGGTTCGACCACTTCCTGAAACACACGCGTCCTACATCGGAAAACCACCGTCTCCCACACAAAAAACTTTGTGTTCCACGAAAAGGCTGTTGAGATCAACGTTACCGCCTCATTGCAGCCATAAATTACTACTGTTGGACGTGAGTTTTAAGGGTCCGTTCAAAACCAACGTTTCTAAAGCCGTCATTTCGCTCCGTCGTATGTAACAGACATTCCATTTCCTGCTGCGGATGAATTAGAAGATGATGAACCGCCTTTCTATGGATTCGAGGATGTAGCAGGTGAAAAATCATTTCATGAACACCAAGCATGTCCACCGGTTTTGAACATTGAGACTGCGTGTGAAGCAAGGGTGTCAGCTCTGTACCGATCATCCAGCAAAAAACAAATTGGACATTCGTTTTAAACCCGGCCCACCCAGCGTCTTTCCTATTCCACCGTCAGCTATTTTGCCGATTCCCAAATCGACAGGAAGGAAGGTTGCGAGCATTCGAAAAGGAACAAAGCAACAAACTTAACCACTAGTCCATACAGGAGGGCATTGAAACAATTGCAGGCTACTCAAGACATCATCCAGTTGACGAAGGACAGAAAGGTTCAGCAAAAAGCAAATTCCAAAAATGGTTCCGAAGCTTCTAAGAAAACTCGTGGTCGCCACGGCAAGTGCTTCAGTTCTTCCAATGGTGGGCATGGTTGGCGCAAATACAGTCTGTGCTTTTTGTGGTTTCACGCATGTAGCGCTGAAAATTGACCATCATCCTGTCCGTAAAATTCTATCTTTTATTGTGGTGTAAACAAGGGGTGAGTCGCGCAGCACACTTTTCTTCTGTGCTATTTTTAGTGTGCCTACAAGCGTTGCGTGTTTCTGTAAGATGTCGAAGGTGCCGATGTGTTGACACTTCAAATCTTATTTTTCGCTGTTCCTGGCAACCAGGCATTTGTTTTGGTTTCTTCAAGCAATAAACAATACAGAAAACAAGCAGCATGGCACTAAAGCGGGTCACTTCTAGGATTTTGAGGACATAAATTATAAATTCATAAATGGGAAAGCGGGCTATTCATGTTGAGAAAGTGGTTAATAGTGGATAGGACGTTGTTCAAGTGGTTGAAGAAGTGTTTGATTATTGCGTACTTCTTCCATGGACCAAACGAAGGTGGAATGATGAAAAAATGTAACTGAGTTGTTCACTATTTGATTCTTCTGCAGTTGATTAGAGGTGAAGGTGCAATTTTGGGGACTGATCGATACACAATCCCAATCCTACGTAAAAGTAACACAAGCAGTTCGTGTGGTCTAATTCTGTCAGTCAAAAGTCCTACGCAACTCCCAGTGCAATCCGATCTAGAGTCAAGAATCGGCCTTCCGGTATGAACGTGCTGCTATTTGATAATGTTCCGCATTACTTTTCATTTTTTTAGGTTCTTGGACATCTTTCTTGTCAGAAAATACTGATGAATGTGATCTACTAACTGGATCTGCATTCCGATCAGCCGATTTCCCATGAAATATGCGAAGAATCGTACATCTCACCTTCACGATTTACGTGGATTAGTTTTCTCCGAGATTTGCAGTGCGAATTAAACATACAAAACTCTTGCCAGATTGACGTGACGAAATAAGCAAGGCGAAAAAATATGTCACCAACATCAACGGATATTGGCAAGGTTGCTGTTTTTTTCCTGAAAGGCCAATTGTCAAAAGTGTTCCTCAGTGTGCAACAAATGTGGTATAGATTGAAAATTGAAGTAAGACATTGTGGTTGGCACACTGTTATAAGCGGCTTACCCTTGTAAAAAAATGCTCTAATCAAATATATTAAGGATTCAAAGCTACAATTTTTACCGATTTTTATAGATGTGCTCATTATGCCACATAGGGGTGCTGAATTAGCCCCGTACCTCTAAGAATGCTATCATTTCCATCCAACCATAAAAATTGTATTGTTATGGTCCAAAATGGCTAATTTCATACTTCTTATTATCAGATCACTGATACAAAAACTTCTATTGAAGTATAGCAGCGAAACACATGAAATTTGATTGCATTTAGTAACCAAAAACCTATGCATTGCTTACACGGATAAAAATAATCACAACAAATGTATTTGAAAATCTTATAATTATTTGCCAAAACGATAAACAAATGATATGTAATCGATATGCTTATAAACATTAAGAGGAAGTTCCAATAACAACTATCCCTCACTATAATGAATACCATATTTCCTTCCATATAGAAAGTATGTGTCAAGCTTATGATTTTTATCCAAGGGGTGGGTCGCTCAGCACAATATCTCTTGTGCCCATTTTTTTAGTGTGCTTCTAAACGTTACGATGAGCCCTGCTGTTCCAATCGTTGTGCCACGTGTGCCCATGTGTGCCACGGTCATTTGACAGTTCAAATGTTATGTTTTGGCTGCGCCTGGCAACGAGACGATTGTTATGTTTTTCTTTGCTTTGTTTTCCAGAAAATGCTTTAAGTTTCTGAATTAGTGGAATACTCCACAGGAGTAGTAAAGTGAGCAACAAAATATTTCTATTTAAACTACATAATTTAATAGTAACCTTTGCTAACAAATAAGAGAAAACAAATGAGACCAATCGCACATTCAATAATTTCGTTCACTTATTGATATGCCTGGTCAGGCTATAAATGTGCCAGGTTCCTTTCTCGTCCTTCGAGCTTTGCTCATTCGTTTGGCAATAAGGGCATAACGCCTCCGGTTGGAACTTTTCACAGCCCTTAGGAAAAACATCGAGAACAAAGTCCTCGATACCTCTGGTAAAAGAAAGTTACTGTGAGATAAAGTTTTGATTAAATAGCATATACACTTACTGTGAAGCAAAACATAGCATAATTTTCTCATACAATGCCTGTGAGTGCTTTTCAGAATCTTTGTCAAACAGCTCGATTCTGACGGATGTGCCGCTTGTAGTATTGAGAAAATATTTGATATTTTTTTTTTGAGTACCTCTTCACTTGCATAACTTCTCGGCTTAGAAACTGGAATTTATCTGGATTTTCTGCGTATGTCATAAAATTAGTTTAACGGGGTTCCATCAGCTGCAACTTCCTCACGAAGGCTCTCAGCTATAATCCGCAAGTCAGCTTCAACCTTTCGGATCCTCTCGATAGGTAGCTGAGCCAGCGACTGGCTACAGAGGTTTTGTCTTTTCAACATGTTTCGGATATGGAGGTTGACGGTTCCGTATTCTGCCTCGAATTTGCTCAAAAAATGTACTATTATGTAAACTGCAAAGTGATATCATGTCACTATCATGTTACTACCATTAATTTAATCACTTACCTCGTCCATTTTTCCACTCGAGATCTCACCTCAACACAAAAGTAGCTCAAGTTCACTTTTGAACTTTTTTTTTCTAAATTCTTTCTATGTTTGTAAAACTGTTGTTTGAAGAAATGAACAGATCAAAACAAAATCATAAAAATTTACAACGTCAGTTTTCCAGAGCTACTAGATTATATCATCCAAAAGTACAATTGTCAAAAGTGTGCCCCAGAGTGCCACACATGTTCCGTTATGGTGTAAGATTTTCTACTCCAGCGTGCCTGGCACAATGTTCAAAGCGACTAACCCCTTGTTTTTATCTCTCTTTTTGATGAGTTCCATTTTTCCTTCTTTATAAAAAGTATGTGTCAAGTTTATGATTTCCATTCCTCATTATGATCAACACCATGTACCGCCATATAAACGTTATTGAAACTTTTGCATCAACACCATACGAATTTTATTATAATTTTTATTGAAACTACATGATAATGTTTATAGGCATATCGATTAGATTAGTATTTGTAAATCGCCATGGCAAAAAAATATATTAAATTTTCAAATACACTTGTTATGATTGTTTTTATCCATGTTGAGATCGATTCAATAAATTCAACCACTTCGAATCCCAGAAACTGTAATACCTGCGATCATTTAAATAATTTAATATATATATATATATATATATATATATATATATATATATATATATATATATATATATATATATATATATATATATATATATATATATATATATATGGAATATTTACACTTACTTTGTCTCATGTCCAGTTGCTGGAATTCATCTTTGTTAAAAGTTGATAATTTTCAAAATATATACCGCTTTCTATGAATAAATTGGTCACTTAAATGCAATTCATTCAGGACAATTGATGAAAAACCTTCGAGCGCCATTTTCACTATTTTTTTCAATCCAAAACCCAATCAAAAGTATGTGTCAAATCTAATAACTATCAGTCATAAGGTGAGCCAACTTTTTATTGGGTTTGAAAATGAAATATATGTATCAAAATAATACGTTGCATGTGAAACACAAATGAGAATTATTTGATATGATATGAAGTATATGTGACGGTAGCACGTAAACGGTATAGTTTTCAATTAATATATTCATTATTTGATTTTTTTATCAGTGTAGGGGTCTCCCGCCTACACAGAGACGAATTTGATAGTCAATTTTACCACTACTGGGGGTTAGGATGACTATTGCAATATAGTGATTTGAAACCGACTATTCACTCAGATTATTTTACAGAAATCTGTAAAGTTTTACCGAATTCTCAACAATTGAACGAACTTTCAGCTCCGATTTTACGGATTTCGGTAAAATTTTACCGAAATCCGGAAATTTTTTTTACAGATATTTGTAAAATTTCACCGAAATCCGTAAAATCGGATTACCGAACGTTCAGCTGTTGAGAATTCGGTTAAACTTTACAGATTTCTGTAAAAAAAAATCTTAGTGTGTAAGAGCATGGTCAAAACAAGGATCTGGCGAACAGAGATGTTCCTGTAGTCATCATCTCTAACAACCAAACGTCAAAAGATTCATTGTTTGTAAACAATGCTGGCGTTCCTACCCGTAGTAACAAACGTCAGACGGGCCTTATTCAAATAAGGCCCGTGATATGTTGCATACTGTCAAACGCTAGCAAAAAGGATAGGGTTGCCAGGCCCCTGGGTCAAAACGACCATTGTAAATAGTTGATCCAACATTTGCCTTACACGGTTGTTTGCGAAAACCCAGTAATGGGTAAAAAACACCCATTTTCAAATAGTCTGTCATAAAATGGGGGAATTCTCAATCATGCAATGTGTAAAAAAATACCCATTGGAGGAAACCTCATACAATAAAAAAAACGGGTATATTTTTACACAATCATGGGTGAAAAAAAAGTTCATAAACCAAGCATATCGGGTGCATCTTTGGTGGAAAGCGCAGCTTGATTCATTTTTTAATTTATAAAACCTAACATAATATTTGAAGCAATACACTCTCGGAATAACGCAAGTAAGACAAATGATGTTTTTGTAAATAAGAATCTAATGCTTAGAAATTATGCTTCCAGATCGTCGATTGTAAAAACTTGCGTTAACAACCGCTTTGTAAGCACGGAACATAGAGGAACTTTGAAAGAACGTCCAACACGCAGAAATATTGATTTTTTGATAGATTCTTCGTTTCCGAAGGCATGAATAAAGACTAGTCAAAGTATTTTATTTCTTATTTTTTTGTATATTATCATTAAGTACCATGAAAACCATGAATTTACAATTTATCAAACTGCTAAATAATCTATACACAAAAATGGGTAATATTTTACCCATTTGGGGGAAACCTCGCTTTTTTTTAAATGGGTGAATAAATACCCACCCGCATAACGAAAAACAATTTGCTATATAGTCGAAATTTTATTACGAATGTAAGATATATTATCACATTTTATGTTATTGTCATCGAACAATTTTATCTCATTTTCACTATACAACCTCTACATTAACACATATTGTTAAAATCTGCCATATTGTCATTGAAAGGTTTTATATAGTCTGCCCTTGGTCTGGATTATATACCAACTTTTTGGCATAGAGTACAGCAAAAATTTTGTTCGTGAAAATTGCCATTTTTTTATGGTAACCTAACTTAACCGCCTATTCAGCATATTGTTATTTGGCCTTGTACCATCTGACATATTGTTAAAACTATATAGGAGATAGTAAGTTTATAGTTGTCATCTATAAGGGTAAATGTCGTAATAATAACGGAAACGGTCGTCAACAATAAGGTAAATGGTCCAGGAATGGTTTGTGATTATGCGGGCATTTTGTGACAAAGACTGCACCACCCTAATAAATGTATTTTTTATAAATCATCGAAATACATCGCCTGAAGTAATCGCTGATAGGGCAGCCGATGCGAAGTGGAATGTTTTGACAGTTGAGTTCAAACGTGTAAAATATTTTTGTTTTGGCTCTCCTCAATCCGCGATCAATCCGTAATTAGATAGGAATATAGTGAAAGTTCCGAAATTTCCGTCGTAAAATGGCAGCTGCACAAGCACCGATGCGCCCATGGGACGCCTCATTTCAGCACACGGACCGCGAAAGGTGGGTCTGCATTTATCCCGCGTACATCAACAAGAAGAAAACCCGCCAAGAGGGCCGTCGCATTCCCAAGGACCAGTGCGTTGAAAACCCTTCCTACCAGGAGATTCGGGACGTGTTGCATGTGCTAAACCTGAACGTGATTGTGGAAAATAAGCTGTACTCGCGGGAGAAGAGCAAGGTAGGTGGACGGCTTTGCGCGTGTTTTCTTTTTGTATATGAATAAAGTGGGACGTGGTCGATTTATAGGAACTCACACACCGTGGACGGATTCGTGTTCAGTTGAAAAACAACGATGGAAGCCCCATCAAGCAGGAGTTCCCGAGCAGGGATAGCTTGCTGGCCTATTTGGGTAAAACGATTCCCCAGTTGAAGACCAGGCAGGGTAAACCAGCGGAACCGGTTGCGCAGGTTCATGCCACCGCGAGTTCCAGTGGCGGTGGACAGTCCCACAAGAAGGGCAAGGGAAAAAGGCGATAGGTCGGAAACCGGTGTATATTTTTACTGGATGTGCAAAATTACTAATAACAATGCTTGGAAATATCTGGGATTGAATTGTTTGAATTGAGAAAGGCCATTTCACTTTTGGGTTGGCAACCGCGACGACACGTTGGAACGGCCGGAACTGACAAGTCGACACAAAATTTTCATTAGGGCCTAACTGACAAACGTAAACAATGGCTTCTTCCCTAAATTTCTCGTGGCACAAAAGCTACCCATGTAAGCCTCCAATTCTATCGGATAGGTGAACACTTCCTCTTCGAAATGATCGTGGTTGATTGATTAGGCGAGTTTTCAATAACGAGAAATTTAAGGAAGAAGCCATTGTTTACGTTTGTCAGTTAGGCCCTAATGAAAAATTTGTGTCGAAGTATGCGGGTTGCCGTTTACGATCTTGATTGATTATAAGGTTGAGTTTATAGGATTGAAGGGGGTGGGCTTCCATGGGATTCGAAAAGTGGATTTGAACATTTGTTGAGTAGAAGAGTGGTTGCTGTCAGACAATTAGTCAAGAAGTAGCTACAATTTTATCAAGGCATCAAAAACTGAATTGAATTGAATTCAAGCCTGTTAGGCATGCAAGATATTTAATTATCTAGAGTTCAAGGCTCTCGTGTTTGCATTTTGTTGATGCGCCTAGGAAAACGTGCCTTTTTAAGTTGTATGATAAGACCTGCTGTTTATGCATGTGAATATAATTGGTCATGAGTAAGAGCCGAAAATATAATAACAATTCACCACTGACAGTCTATTCTGCTGGCAGTCACATGTAGGGGATGACCAAACTCAAAATTTACTACCCAGCGCAGTATTCCTTCCTAAAATGCATGGAGATTTTTCAATTTTCAAATTCAGATAACGCTTTATTTTTTATAAGAATTAAATTTACTTAAAAAAGTCGCGCATTCTAAAATGTGCTTTCAACTGAGATTTTTTGAAAATAAAGTAAAATAATTACTATTTTTGTTTTAAAAACCTTGGCAGAATAAAACCCCTTGCGCTGAACTGGCCGGCTTGACGTGCCGCAAGGGCTCAGTAGGGATTCCAGGACCCGAAGCTAAGAGTCAGTTCCATTGTGGTTATATCACATCAATTATTTTTTCCACTATAGCAGCAGCACATCCATATTATAGATATACTATTCTTTGTAATTTCAGGTCATCCAAGGAACTCCTAAGTATTTTTAAATAATTTTAAATATATTTTGTTTTTTTTCGGTGGTTATGATAATTTATCAAAGGTTAGTAGTGCATGATCGGGCCCGTCTATAATTGCAGTAGGATCACAATCTGTAGATATGTGAATACAATTAAAATTGGTATTATCATTTTATACTATAACATCCCTTCGCTATTTTTATATTCTATGCCATTTTCACTGAAAAAAAATGTAGGAAGCATTATGTACGGCAAATTCTACTCAAAAAAGCATTTCCCTTATTCACCAAAACTGTATAATTTATAATCATTGCTCTTCTGTTTCCCATTATCTCTTCTAGATTTAGACCAATAAGAATTATCGGACTTTTTTTTTTTGTCTGGTCTTACTTAATCTACGTTTTTGGCATTATTCATGCTTATATAAAATTTATTTCTCCTAATTGTTTGCTGTTTTCGGCTTTTCCAAGACTATTAGGACATTAAAACATATTTACTTTACTGGCTTGCTCGTATTTTTATTTTAAATTATAACGATTTTTATTTTATGTTATGATATTAAATTTCGGAGACTGTCTACTGCAAATTCAGGTGCATAACCACAACTACAAGCAAGACTCGATCACAAGATTTTACTCCGGGACGCACCGAACACAGCACTCTGGAAGCCCTTAATCCCCCCACCGTAGTCGAGCCATTCCAGCCAGCGACCAACAGCCGTCCCGGCCCTACGTGTGGGAGCGGAGAAAGGGGCTTTCAAAACGTGAATACACGTAAGTACCAATGCGCTAATTGCCCTTCAAGACCTGATCCGCCCTCCGTTTCCAGCGTTTTTTCATTGTTTGACGCATCTCAACAATCCCAGCTTGTGAGCCGAACACCGGGACGCACCGAACACAGCACTATGGAAGCCCTCGATCCCCCACCGTAGTCGAGCCACTCCAGCCACCGACCAGCAGCCGTCCCGGCCCTACGTGTGGGTGTGGGGAAAGGGGCTTCCAAAACGTGAATTCAGGCAAGTACGTTTGCACTAATTGCCCAACGAGACATGAATCGCTCTCCGATTCCAGGCCAAAATCAAGCTTATCAGTATACTACCAGAATGTGCGAGGTATGCGCACCAAAATTGCTCGCCTTCGTATGATTCTGTCTAGTTGCGACTATGATTTGCTCGTTATCACCGAAACCTGGCTTCGTGACGACATCAAAAGCGCAGAGATTTCTTCCGACTACACATTTTTCCGCTGCGACCGCAGTGCAGCAAGCAGCCATCACTCACGAGGTGGTGGTGTGCTGATTGCCGTGAAGCATCATTTACGCTGCGAGGCGATTCCACTGTCAAATAGCGAACAATTGGAGCAAGTATCTGTTCGGGTGAGTCTGGATCACTGCTCCCTCTACATCATCACAATTTATATCCCCCAACTCATCCGCTGACCGGTATTCTGACCATGCTAATGCAGTGCAGAGCCTCGTAAACAGTGCGTCGGCAGAGGATATCATTTTGTCTTTGGGTGACTTCAACCTCCCAAATTTGCGATGGCAGTTGGACGAAGAGTTAAATGGCTACATCCCTACAAACATTACATCAGAACACGAGCAGTCTCTCATCGAAACATTATTTGCTACTGGTCTTCGGCAAGTAAATCACTTTGAGAACATCAACAGTCGAATCCTTGACCTAGTTTTTGTAAGTCTGCCAGAACTTCTAGATCTAGTTGAGCCTCCTGCACCTCTTTTACCAATTGACAACCATCATGCGCCGTTCGTTTTAATATTCGACGTGGGCGACGTTATTCCGACCTCGCTCGATGAAGTTGACAGTTTTGGCTATGATTTTAACAGGTGTGATTTCGATCAGTTGAATATAGCGTTTGAAGAGGTTGATTGGAGCTTTCTCGCGAGGACCGTAACGATCGATGAAACATCTGCAGCATTTTACGACAAGCTCTTCGAAATTTGCAGCATTTTTGTACCGCGCAAACGACGTGCGGTTAACTCAACTTTCAACAAACCGTGGTGGACCTCTGAGTTGAGACATCTTCGCAACTTACTCAGGAAGGCACGCAATCACTATTTCCTCTCGAAATCTGAAGCCGACAAAACCATTCTAAGAGAAGTTGAGACAACATTCAAATCTGTTTTGCAATCCACTCACGACGACTATTTATCCGAGATTCAAGCAAGCATCAAACAGGATCCAAAACGTTTCTGGGGTTTCGTTAGAAAACTGAGATCTTCTGCTAGCATCCCTTGCAACATAACATACGAGAAGGCTCATGCTAGCTCTAACGCAGAAGCCGCTAACCTCTTCGCCGAATTCTTCGAGAATGTATTCAGTAAGTCGTGTCATGTACCTCGTCACAATTGCTTCGCGCATATTCCTTCGCACAACATTAACTTTCCCGTCATCCAATTCTCCTATGATGAAGTGCTGAAGGTCATTAACAATCTCGACTCCAATAAAGGACCCGGAACAGACGGCATACCACCACTATTCCTGAAAAAGTGTGCTATGGGCCTCGCAGCCCCTGTTACGATATTATTCAACCGATCGCTTAGCGAAAAAACATTTCCTTCCGTTTGGAAGAATGCTTATATCGTCCCCATCCATAAGTCAGGAAACGTCAACCGAGTCGCAAACTATCGTGGTGTTTCCATACTGTGTTGTTTAAGCAAAGTTTTCGAAAAGTTGATGCACAATGTCCTCTACACAGTAGCCGCACCATTAATATCTGAAAATCAACATGGCTTTATGAAACATCGCTCAACGACAACAAACTTGATGTGCTACGTTACCTCACTGTCACGAGAAATTGAATTAGGAAGGCAAGTGGACGCGGTGTACGTCGATTTTGCTAAAGCATTCGACACAGTTCCTCATATTTTGATCATTGACAAATTCAAACGCATCGGCTATCCTGACTGGCTAACGAAGTGGCTTTTTTCATATCTCTCTGGCCGCACAGCGCACGTAGTGGTCAATTCATCGAGATCTCGTCAACTCAACATCACGTCAGGAGTACCCCAAGGCAGCGTATTGGGCCCGCTGTTATTTAACATCTTCGTTAACGATTTGTGCTTGTGCCTCTCGTCGTTCAAACTATCGTTCGCCGATGATCTTAAATTTTTTCGCGTAATATGTTCTCCACGCGACTGTTTCGCCTTACAAGAGGATATTAACACATTGTTAATCTGGTGTAGCGACAATGGCATGCGTGTTAATAACGATAAATGCAAAGTTATATCCTTCACTCGCTCCAACAATCCCGCTCATCACCAGTACAGCATGGGGTCAGCGCATCTGGATCGTGTGGCTTCAATCTGCGACCTGGGAGTTACCATCGATGCCAAGCTACAGTTCAATCAGCATGTGGGAATCACGACTGCTAAAGCCTTCTCAGTGTTAGGGCTAATCCGACGGCACGCCTCTGAGTTCAACGACATCTACGCTTTAAAATCACTTTATTGCAGTTTGGTACGGAGCATCCTCGAGTATGCGGCCCCAGTTTGGTCTCCATATTATGTGGCACCTATCGTTTCTATTGAACGTGTACAGAAGAAGTTCATTCGTTTCGCACTTCGTTCACTTCCTTGGAATGACCCGGACAATCTCCCTCCGTACTCGGACCGTTGCAAACTAATAAGTTTGGAACTACTGACTGTCAGGCGTGTTAAAATGCAGCGTCTGCTGGTTTTTGACATCCTAATCGGCGTTATTGACTGCCCTGCGCTGCTTGAGCAGATTTCACTGAACGTTCCTCCTCGTCGACTTCGAAATTATCCGATGCTTGCTGTTCCTTATCACCGCACTAATTATGGCTACAACAATCCGTTAGATTCGCACTTTTAATTCTGTATGTGACGAATTCGACTTTGATATGTCCAAAAATGTTTTTAAAAATCGAATAAGTAGAATTGTTTAGACGTTAAGTTATTGAAAACTAGTATTAAGTAGTTCAGTCTGTACGATTATTTTAATCGAAGACGGTGATAATAAATAATAACATACTCTCAGTAGCAAAAAAAAAAAGCCGAGCAAAATTCTTGATCTCAAAAAGCGCCATGCTCAATATTAGTAACTTCTTGTCAATTATCAATATTTTTGCGCGAAACTTACACAACACTATAAACAATGTATGAACCTTGTCATTGGTCAAATTGCATGCTGACCAGTGTTAATAAATTTTAAGTTTTTCATAACATACGTGAAAAAGTCATTTTGGACATACCAATTTCAAAAATCCGTATATTCTGTGAAAAATTTAGATAACATATTTTAAATTTCTCAATAGCCAAAATATACATAGAAAATAATGTGGACGAAATTTGAACTGTTTCCATTAAGTGGTTTGGACTACAGCTGGCGTCAAAGTTGACGCACCAACATGAGAATTTCCCTATTACACCCGATATTGACCGTGCAGAAATATCGGTGCAAAAAAAAAGCCGAGGTGAATTCTTCTAATAATACTGTACAACACTGTATACGTAGTTTTTTCAAACCAATTGATACTGTATGCCATATTTTAAAGTTCTTCGTGGGTTACACTTGTTATTTGAGGTATTTCAGGCGTAACAATGCATGTATATTAATAAGAAGTTTTCACCCTCGGCTTTTTTTTGCACCGATATTTCAGCACGGTCAATATCGGGTGTAATAGGAAATTCTCATGTTTGTTGCGTCAACTTTGACGCCAGCTGTAGTCCAAACCACTTGATGGAAACAGTTCAAATTTCGTCCACATTATTTTCAATATGTATATTGTGGCTATTGAGAAATTTAAAATATGTTATCTAAATTTTTCACAGAAATACGGATTTTGAAATTGGTATGTCCAAGAAATGACTTTTTTCAACGTGAGAAAAGGTTATGGAAACTTGAAATTTATTAACCTGATCAACATAAAATTTTGACCACACAAGGTCTATATAATGTTTAAATAGTAGCTGCTGCAAGTTTCAGCAAAAAATATTGATTAATTGACAAAGCCAGCAGCAATTTGAACATGGCGCTTTTTGGAAGCAAAATTTTGCTCGGCTTTTTTTTTGCTACTGAGTGTATGATATTATTGCATTTAAATTCATTTGATAAAAATTGCTATAGTACCTGTGAGACTCACTACAAAAAGTTTTTGTGATTCAAGGAAATGGAACAGCACTTCGAAATTTTGCTATATGCTATATAATTTCAGATCATTCATGGATATTCCAAGTATTGTAAAATATGTTTAAATCCATTTTTTTTCTCATAGCTACTATATTGTCTTAATTTTCAGGTTAACAAATTGAATTGTTACTATCATTCTTACATTTACTTACTATATTAAATATCATTGTAATAATCATTCACTATATTTTTTTATTAGTTTAATATTCACTATATTTTATATATTACTACATGACATTGAATATGTATTGGGCGGGGAGGGAGCGTCAGGGTATCATTCAGGCTGGAATTGGACGGTGGAGTGGTATGACAGCCGGCGTCTGGGAGGGAATAAACAGTATCATTTTCTTATCCTACCGATTCGATTGTGAAGTTGCGAATTCTACTCCAGCAGTTTCAGCGTGAGTGGCGCGCCCTTCTTGACAGAGCCATCCCGTGGAAGGCTTAGTGAGTGTTGCGGGTTGGGTTGTGCGATTTGTTGGATCGTATCGTTGGAAGGACAATCTTATGTTCTCGCGGGTTTCGCGGAGTGTCTCTGCTTAACTCAGTTTGATCTTGCTGTTGAGTGGAGCTGCATACATGACAAGGTCGTAGAGGGGATGGTGGCTACCTTACATACATACATACATACAGGAGCGAATATGTGTGTATACTTCTAGAACATAAAAAGAAACAAAAAGAGCCTGGCAGGGGTCACAGTGGAAGCAATCCGGAGTCTCATGGACAGTCAGGCATCTCAGCCTCTGGTTGGAAAAACACCAAGTAGCCGCCAAAGAAAGACCTACGTGTACGAAGCACATGCATGCGAGTATCATCTAAAGCGGTATGTTCCCAACAAGTCAAAAGTAATAACAACAGTGTGGGTAAGTAAATCAGTTAACATTTCCAAAACTACATACACATCATACATTCAAACATAACTATATATTATAAAACCGCCCACAAATACCCATGTCCAACAGAGTAGCTTATTTTCCCGATGAGTCTAACGTCAAATACTTTGTTCCATTTGGGAGCATAGACTAAGAGAGATAGCTATTACATCACACACACCTGTTACTATATGAAATTGCGCAGATACCAAAAACTGCACTGACACGAATATCACTTACAATGTAATGACACGGACAAAGTACAAAAACACGGACTTTAACAAATACCTGGACAACAAAACGCGAACACGGACTGATACTGAATCCCAAAAATTTTCAAGAAGATTATGTGAGCTGATTTCGAAAGCCCGGTGTTTATTTGGTCACCATAGACTAATCCTTCCGGCATAATCACTTGAGAATTTTCAAAAACCAACCCCGATCATTGCAATCCTATGGGAAAAAAAAAAAAAAAAAAAAAAAAAACCTTGGCAGAATAAAACCACTTTTAATCAAATAATAATCTTCAAGTATTGTGTCATTATATAATTCCAGTTGGTTCAAACAGTTGAGATCGACATTATTAACTTAGTAAAAAATAACTCCAACGAAACATCTTCCACTACATCCAGTGCTAGTTGATACGAGATTGCCTGAATGGAAACACCACTGGCAATGGGAACGGCCCGGGTCTTTCTTCGGGGTTTCTAATTGGTGGACGATTTGGACGGCCATCAAATGGTAGCCGATTCGGACGGCCATCAAAGGGTGGACGATCCGCAGGTGGTCGACGATTAGGACGCCCTTCCAAAGGTCGTCGACTCGGACGGGGCGACGGCGTTGGTGGGCGGTTGGGACGATGCATTACGAAACGAATCGGTGTTCCATGGGTTCTTTTTTTGGCACGGGTGGTTGTTGTTTCCGGTGCAGGAGTCGTGGTTGTAGTAGTCGTTGTCGTTGTTGTAGTGGTGGTTGTTGTGGTCGTTGAAGTCGTTGTTGGAGTGGTTGTTGGTTTCCATCTTGGCAGTCTTGGTTTGCGTCGCGGGATTTTTCTCTCAATAAAATTACTGCTTTGAGACTGTGTCAGGTCTAGGATCAAAATAGCTAAAAGCGCTAAGGTCATCCAAATTTGGCACTGCATTTTGGGCTGGGTTAAAAAAGAACTAAACTGTCCAGTTAATTTTTTTCTTGCCCAAGGTGTCTTTGCGTTCTCGTGCATGTCATTTAGGCATTTAGCTTATCAGAATTGATAATATGTTTTTGTTTTTCGTTATGCAAAAGTGCGTAAACATATTATTGTTCTAGTTTCGGAATGCAACTGTTGTTTTTGTGATTCTAAGCCAACATTTGTGCCATACCATTCCGCCCAGGAGGATGATGGAATGTGTTGTTAAAAAAGTCGTTGTCATTCCACTCGTTCCATGACCGCTAATCGCCAGTCACGTTTTCTGAGAAGATTCCACAGGTCGTTTTTATTGTGCCTTACTTCTTTACTGAATTGCCCAACCTATCGTATTCTAGGTTGGGTTACACGCTCAAAACTCCCTCTCTTTCTTTCGTATTACTATCCCTTTTTTTCGGAAGAGTTACTCAATTTTCGTAAAAAGTGGATCTACTCAATTTTTGACTAGATCCACTTTTTACGAAAATTGAGTAACTTTTCCGTGAGAAAAAAGGGATAGTAATACGAAAGAAAGAGATGGAGTTTTGAGCGTGTAGGTATTCAATATTATGGTTTCGGTTGAAAATAAAATTTATCGACTAGCGACAATCGATTTTACTGTCGTTTTGTACGTTATACCTTATGTCGGAAGTAGTGCGCTGTACGGCGCATCTGATGCGCCATATAGCGCACTACTTCCGACATAAGGTATAACGTACAGGACGAGAGTAAAATCGATTGTCGCTAGTCGATAAATTCGGTTTTCAACTGAAACCATAATATCGGTTTTGGAGGCTAAGAGAGTTCAAACCAGAGTGCATGGATTTGATATTGATTTCTCAGCAGTGATTAATGTCGTTTTCGGTTTTAAACCTGGGTCAGGTCTGACTCTGACTTGCAATTACCGAACAAAAACGAATCCAGAGTCGAGTCAGTATGATGGTATTAGTGCAACACATAAACATAACAAACATAATCCTTTTATTTTGACAGTTCATGTTTGTGTAATGGTGAATCCAGGTTGGACCTCGAAGAGAGCGAACCTCATCGATGTTGGGTCGGATCCAGAGCGGATCCAGATCCAATAGATCATTGCACCGAATGTATTAACCTCACTTTTTTGACAGTTCAGGGAGCTTGTTTACAATGTGTTAGAATTTGAACCGCTCAAACAAAAATTTTCATTAGCTTTTTCCGAACTCTGTACGATAAGATTCGGGAAACGATGTTAAAATAAGCACTGGTGCGAAGACTTCCAATAACAAGACACACAAGTGTCAAATTTTCCCATATACACAGTATACTTCATGTACGGTAGCACCACCGAACGACTTCAAGAAACATGACATAAATATGTGTGTGTGTGTGTGTGTGTGTGTGTGTGTGTGTGTGTGTGTGTGTGTGTGTGTGTGTGTGTGTGTGTGTGTGTGATCAAGCAAAGGTTACTGTGTGTGTATTTTTAATCTTCTGCGCTCAAGTAAAACGTCAAAACATAAATCAAAACAAACTTGTACTGTGCTTGCGGATGGAGTCGTGGAAGTGGTTCGGAAATCAAAATTAATTTGGAAAACTCTGCTTGTGATGTCCAATACACACCGTCCTGGAAGTTAACTGGACCCATAAAAGGATCAAAGGATGGTAAACGGTCGTCCCCGAGCTATTCTTTCGTTAATGAAAGTAAATAAGGACGGTGGTGGAGGAACGCTCTAGGAAAAGAAATGGCAAGCCTTGTGTGCTGCTGGATCGGATAATCGGAAGTAATTATTGTGTATTATAGTTTAACAGAGTTCATAAAATCAAGTGCTCCCTTTTCCAGTAAACGACTGTTTCCAACTGATAAGGTAATTCCGGATTGCCACGCAGCAGCCACAATGAAATATTCAAATGCAGCAGCTCAACCAAAACAATACCCACTGACAAAATTATAAGCAACAAATCATAATGCTGTAGTGGTGTAACTGTGACATCAGTTCGACGATAAATATTCCTTGTTGACCTGAAAGTGTATCCTTCGTGCAGCATTCCCTCAACCGAAGAGTGCCCATCTCCACCAGCACCAGAAAAATCTTCATCTCTAGTGGGACTCAAGTGAAAACAGATGCTGCTAACCACAACAATTCTTGCCCAGTGTTATTAGTGTAAAACCATTTTATAAAGTTGTTGTTTTTCTTAATTGTAAGTTAATCATATAGCATGCCTGTAATCGCATAATAGTCTTATATGGTAGATATTGAGAAATTGGCAGTCAACGTAATGAACTATAACTCGCATGTATATAAGTAAGATGGGGCACCCTTTAATCAGGGGGAGAACCTATTGCAAGCAAGTGATGCTTTACATCATAGAGCATTTTTCTGGTATGAGTTTGGCTAATTTCGTTTAGAAAAAAAAACCTTTCGTAGGATTGGTTCTCCTTCTGATTAAAGGATGCCCAACAATTAGGTTTTATTTTTCGATATATCCTGGGATTTTCTTCATACACATCAAACACTTGGGTTCATCGACCGTTTTTTAGGTTAAATAAAACCTGGAATCATGAGAGTTTATTGTATCAAGTTACATGTAATTATTTAAAACAGATGAAAACTTAGAATATGTCTGTAAATTATTTGAGCGAAAAAAAAGAAAAAGTGGAATTGACTAAAATGAAAATTGCGTTGCGTATGAGATCTATTCAGCAGCATACAGTGGAGCTTGTTTGTAGTTACTTCTGGAATTGAAAAGTTTATTTTTTATTATTTAAAGGTTTAATTCATAAATTTACCTTTTTCAAAACAGGGCTTCTTTCGAATTTACTTTCCCACGTTGCCAGGAGTCATCAATGTTGATAACTTAACAATGTTAAGTTTTTTAGCTTTCTTCTTTGTTCTCCTTTTCGTTATACTTTCGCTTTTGAAGGAGCTGTTCATGACTCCCCATTTACATGCTATTAACATATTGATGTACTTATTTGTGATTTTTAGTGCACAAGACTCGCATAACACGTCCATTATAAGTTTGTGATGCTCTTCGATGAACAGTTCTTCACAATCTTCGTCAAGCATTTCGTATTCTACAACGCTTGGGAATTCTAACAGTCCCTGGATAATATCAATCAGCTCTTTCTTAACGCCTCTTGGATCAAGTGAAAGTAATGCTATGAAATGTGTATCGAATACTTTACACACTCCTTTGAAGTAATCCATAACCTTTTCTCCAGGCATTACAAGTCTCGAAGAAGCACGATATTTTTTCAGTTGAGTTAAGAATGATGCGTCAGCTGGATCGCTAGCGGCAGAGGTAACTCTTTCTAGGCATGCTTTATGACTTAGCTTGCTGCATACCCATCCCGTCGTATAATGAATATTAGTAAGTTGGTTCATGTAATATGTTTCAAGAGGATCAATAGGTTCATCAACTGACTTATCAACGTATTCTGGCCGTCTATATACTGGTTTTACGATCTGAATTTTGGATATTTCCTCTCGATTTACGATATACTTGCTTAAATCCGCTTGAACATTTCCTATCTTGTCGGGTAATATAAGATGGTTTATAACGAGTGACTTATATGCCGAGCTGAAAAACGATGAATCTGGACGGTTGTTGTTTCCGTTTTTCCATCTTATGACGGAAAAAAAGTGCTCCTGGCAATCTTGTGAAAGATTGCGTGTTCTTAAAAAGACGAATCCGTGAATTTCCTTAATTTCCTTGAACAACATTTCCAGAGAAGATATGAAGAGTATCCAGCCTTCAATAAAAAAAAGGCGTACGAGAGTTTTTCGGCAATGCTTTCAAATCATTTTCCTAAAATATTAGAAAAATGTTAAAATAACTGATTTCATTTGAATTTAAAGTCTTACAGTTGATAAATCAGTGCATGTCCTATCGATAAATCGCATCGCTTTTAAGCGTAACTTCATTTGCTTAAGAAAACTCCAATGCACCGAATCGACCTGAAGGGTATGCCTGTGAAAATAAAGTAGGTATATATTGGAACTTCAAATTCCAAAAATAAATATGGTTCTCTGCCACATCTCAATGTAATTTGGTCCGCTTATTCATCAAATTATGGCAAAAAATGGTTTTTGAAGAAAAAATGAAAAAGTTTTAGTACCTTATTGTTTGGATACTAAAAAACAGGGTATGTTTCCAAAATTTGACCACAAAAAAATTGAATGTAAAGGCAATAATTGGCTATTTTTTAAGCAAAAAATTAGGAAATATCAATAATACATCGTGTAACAATTAAAACCTGGATGGCTTAACAAGTTACACTGGTTCTGTTAAGGGGGTTATCCCAGTACTCTTCATCAGGGTTAATCTAATTTTCGTTCCAAAAACATTAATTTGCTACCATTTAAAACCAAGTGGACCAAAGTGCGTTGAGCTGCACTTGAGAACCATGTTTTTGAAATTTGAAATTTTCATCGAATTGAAGATTTGGTTCCGAAGTGTTAATGAATTGTGTTTAATTGGACGTATCCAATTTTACCTTTTTTGAGTTGAAATTTGTCCGTTATATACCGCATTATGTTTAAGAAGATTATTTCGTGCAGATTTGCATAGATGCGGTGCATCGAAAATGCAGTATATGCGATGATCTTTTTGGTTGAACGATCTTACAAAATATGGCTTTTCCTCCGTTATCATATATTCTCTCAGAAACAAAGCACGATTTACGGAATTTTGGTCGCAAACCAATACTTTTGGAACCAAACCAGCGTCAAAAACTAGTCGGATAGCTTCATTGATGATAGTTTTGAGGTCCATGCTTTTAAGATCATGGCAGAAATAGTATCCAATGGCCTGCTTAAAACCCGATTTCAAAGATTTAACCATCAGAACCAAAACAGTCTTGGCCCGTGAACTCACATCCACCTGAGATGCACCGGGCAACTTGGTCGGAAAACCTGTAAAATAATCAGGTTGAGCGTTACCGAAATACGAAATTCTTTCCGTTATCGCCATTTCGTCGAAAAATATAGACACTAGCTTTTCATCTTCAGGGAGCGATTGTGCTTTGATCCTCAGTAAATTCAAAATAGTCGCCGAGAAGCCCTCATGCACATCTATCCTGGCCAGCCAGTTTCGCAACGTACTAATGGAAGGCAGTGCAAACAACTGCCGCATTTGTTTGTATGCCTTTTTGGAACAATATTGCAAAACAAGAGCCACATTTTTCATCCCATCCGAGTACCGAGCGCCACCACGTTTTCGCAACTTATTGGTCTGAATTTCTAGGAGAACAGGGTCCACCAAAGTGTCCTTCCTATCCAGACCAAGAGCACCTTTAAGTTTGTTTAGCTCGGTACGAAGATTTCGAATAATGGACTTTTGTTTGCTGATCGTCTGATTTTTCTTCCGTAGTTCTTTCTTCAGCCCAATCATTTCTTCCTTTTGATCGACCATTTTTTCGGCCATCATTATACAACGAACCGGATCGTGTAGGTAATCGTGATCAACTAATGCAGATATGGCTAACTGATGGGTTTTGATGTTGGATCGTGCGTTGGAAAAAGGGATTTCCGGAAGCTCTGAAGAACAACTCGCAGGATTTTTAACTTCTCCTGCTACCTCCAGGAAATCACCACATGCGTAGCCGTCATCTTTGAACTCAGTGCTTTCAAATATACACGAAAATGTTATTGAGTCAATAAATAATTGATGTATGAAGAAAATGTTTGATTTTATAAATTACCCTTGACTTTTATTGCATGCATTGATGAAATCCTCGTCCAAAAAGTGATCTTCACAGATGACACTACTATCCGAAAGATTGTCTGTATTGCAAAAACGTTTCCAGGCAGCTGTATCTCTGTTCAAAATACCAATAAGTGCTAAAGTTGATGTTAAAATAATATTGCAATTACCTGTGGGTCTCGACTATTCGGAAGAAGGATTTCTTTCCTGCGTTGGAAGTGCTCAAACATCCCGGTACACAACAGGTTTTGCGTCCCATTTTCAACGGAATAAGCAAAGTCTGACAGAAATAAACGTTTCAATGCCTACTATTGATGTTGAGCATCAAAAGTTTAGCTATCAAAACAAATACAAAACAAAACACACACATCGACGATGACTCACATGAGTTCACACATACATATTCGTTTCTAATGTTTCTGGAACACGTTGAGGGTGCTTCGAATATGTCGACTGAAACAGAGAGGGAGCTGCACGGAAAAAAATCCGTGCCCGGATCCGTGAACTGCAGTCATGAATTCGAGAACAAGCAAAAATACACCGTGAATTGAATCACGTATTCGGGAACTAGTTCACGTTTTTGGGTAAAAATCATGAAAACGTGAACATGGTCCGTTTTCATTTTCGTGAACGCTTTTGTTTCTGTGTGTGTGTCTTGTTATTGGAAGTCTTCGACTGGTGTCTGTTTTCCTGCCGTTTTACTTCAACCGTAATAAATTAAGAGCACAAAATCTCAAACCGATCTCACCGAAAATATTCTAAGTCCAAGTAAACAAGCTCCCTGAACTGTCAAAACTGCATTGATGACGCCATCGTGCAATGATCTATGCGATTGAATAAAAAAACGTTTTGACAGCTGTTAGGGCGGACAGGGCGAACCTAGTTCCACACTGGCAATAACCGAAAACGACATAAGTGAATTTCTCTGGTACTTCAGTTCGGTTCTGCATGCAGAAGGGTGACATGTCTTTTTCGAGTTTGTCGTCATGAATGAATACCCGCATTAGATTGAAGACAATTCGACAAAGTTTTTTTATTAGGGCCTAACTGACAAACGTAAACAATGGCTTCTTCCGTAAATTTCTCGTGGCACAAGCCTCCAATTCTATCGAATAGGTGAAAACTTTCTCTTGGCCGTGGTGGATTGATTAGGCGAGTTTTCATTGATGAGATATTCGCCGAAAAAGCCATTGTTAGTGTTTGCCATTTAGGTCTTAATGAAAAATCGATGTCGAATTAACCGATGGCAGCCGATTCTTCTTACAGTCTCAGGGCTACCCCATACTGAAAGCGAAAGCGATGCGACGCGATCTTAGTCGAAGCGATTTTCAACGCGACTTGATACCCATAGTGAACGCGATTAGAAGCGATATAATCAGCCTTATTCTGCGTGGCGTGTGAGTCGACACGACTCGCTCTCACATACGAGGTGACAATTGTCGCCTCGTGTGAGGTGACTCTCCATTTGATTTGCACAGAGAGTCACCTCACCCGAGGCGACAATTGTCACCTCGCATGTGAGAGCGAGTCGTGTCGACTCACACGCCTCGCAGAATAAGGAATAAGGGTTGCGCCAACCAGCTAAGAAATTTTTTTCACCGACGGAGAATTGTCCAGCAGTCGTGACGAACAAATCGTCACTTGATTAAATGGCGCACAAACCCAACGAAATATTAATTTAATTCTTATATAAACAACTCCCTGAACTGGATTGGTTGTCCTCAAAAGGACAGATTATTTATAATTGGGTTTCGCCAACCAGCTGGGTAAAATTTTCCGACGGCTCGCCCTACATGGAGGCGTTTTTGCAGTTGCGGCGAACGAATCGGCACCATATTAGTTTAATTCTTGTATAAACAACTCTTTTTATTAAATTGGTTGTCTCAAAAGGACAGATTATCAATTTACGGATTGCGCCAACCCTCCATCGACCACCGAACTAAATTTAAGATTAGTTCTTTAATAAACAACTCTTTTATTTTAGTTTATTTACTCAAAAGGACAGATTATTTCCACCTACTGCTGCTCGCCCCAAGGACGCTTTCCCCCAAATAGCAGCGTTTCCGAAGTCGCGGCGATACAATTGCCACAATGAGGTAAGATGGCTGCTTGCACAAACCGGCGCGATTGTGCGCCCCCATAATCCGCCATTTTACCTCATCTCGACGATCGCTGTTTGGAAGAGCTTGGTACATATTACCACCAGCTGCCTCTGCGACCAGCTCCGCTGCCGGCAAATGAAGCAGCTGTGACCAGCTGCCTGCGACCAGCTCCTCACAGCTTCAATGTTGCCAAACGACTGAGGCAAATTTTGACGTAGGACTACGTCTTTCATTTCTATACTGGGGCGCCGTTCTAAAATTTCTGAAATCGACCGCGTTACGGGTCGTTTTGGATATTTTGAGCGATAATAACTAAGTCATTGCATAAACGATTTTCATATCGTTTGCACCAATCGATTGGAAATAATTCTACGTATCAGTTTTAGTAATCAAGTTAATTGATTTTTAACATTAACTTATTAAAAATAACGTAAATGTAAGGCGATGTCTTATAATTTCGATTCGCAGAGTAAATTAACCAAATTTCCTAGCACAGTTTTCAAATCTAAGCAAGAGACGTCTCCCATCGTCTTCTTCTTCTTATTCTTTATTCTCGAGAGGTAGATTCTGTTTCACGCTAGTGTTTGGAGAAACATCTGATTCCCCTCCCCTTTTAATGAATTTGATTCACATTGCTTTAGTTGATACCCCCTTTTGTTCATGCAATGGTACCCGATGCCATGATAAAAGACACATTTCCGAACAAATGCCTCATTCGTTCGGCAGCATTGGAGCTGCGCGGATCTCCCGGTGCTGGGCAGCACCCAGCAGCATCGCTCGGTACCCAGCATTGGTAGAAGTAATGCCCGCCTGGTCGTTTCAGCAGCAGCTGGCGGTCGGTAGCCAGCAGTGCCTAGCCTGTCGTGACTATTTTATTTAATTAATCATTTATTTGTACAGGCTCAATCGAATCAACTTTACAGAGCCAAATTTTCATGTTTTTTATACATCATTTATCTTAAAACTAAAGTTAGGGGGATAAAACCGATTACTCGCGGCCGTCTCGAGGTTAATAGGAATAACAAATTACGGATGGGAAAGAGGGTGGAAATTTAAAGTATGGTTCACATAACACATTAAATTTAAATTCTAAATTATTGAACTATACAACTTACGGTTTTCTTTTGACTTGAACATTTTATGAAAAAGAAAAAAAAACACAGTAAAAAACACTTAAACTAAACATACAGGTTAAACTAACTACAATCTAAAAGCTAATGTTAGTCAAAAACACATAAATGAGTTTCATGTACTCCCAAACACGTACAGACAAAATATCTCGAATTGGCACATTGGGTTGTCTACCTCGAGCCCGAAGGGAATCATAGAGCCCCGACCTGACTCCACGATGTTCAGCACAAGACCAAATAACGTGATCTGCGTCCTGATAGCCTTGTCCACACTCACAGAGATTGCTGTCGCTCAGCCCAACCCGGTATAAATGAGCGTTCAAAGAATAATGATTGGACATGAGGCGAGATATGACACGAATGACGTCTCGACCCACATCCATCCCCTAAACCAAGTGGTCGTGACTTAAAAAGCAGCTGACGATGGATGTACATACAGTGGATTCCTGTCAAATATTCAGGTCATACATACAAATTTCGATCGCGTCCCCGAAAATTGATGAAACCCGCCCTTTTCAGGATGGACAAAACAATTTGCCAAATTAAAGAGTTTGTTTTATTAATATCTTATGAGCTAATAGAGTAATGAAAATAGCATTACAACGCACCGTCTCAACATGGCGTAACTTGAAGAGCCCGGATAAAATGGCCGAGCCGCGTCTATCTATATTTTTTTTTTTTTTTTTTACGAATTCATTTATTTGTACAGGCTCAATCGAATCAACTTTACAGAGCCAAGTTTTCATGTTTATATACATCAGTTATCTTAGAACTAAGGTTAAGGGGATAGAACCGATTACTCGCGGTCGTCTCGAGGTTAATAGGAATAACAATTTTAAGGATGGGAAAATTGGGGTGGAAATTTTGAACAAAGCAAAGGAACAATGGTTTTCTTATATCTAGAACTTCAAATTACAATTTTTTAATTGAACGTTTTTAATTTAAAAAAAAAATAATAACTTACTCACACACACACAATCACACTCACACACACACAACCACACTCACACACTGGCGCACACATTCCTCACAAATTTAACCTAAACAAGTAAGTTAATCAATCTACAATCTAAGGCTAATGTTAGTCAAAAACACATAAATGAGTTTCATAAACTCCAGATCGCGCGCAGCCAAAATGTCTCGAATCGGTACATTGGGTTGTCTACCTCGAGCCTCGAAGGGAATCATACAGCTCAGATCTGACTCCACGATGCTCAGCACAAACCAAATAACGTGATCTGCGTCCTGGTAACCTTGTCCGCATTCACAGAGATTGCTGTCTCCCAGCCCAACACGGAACAAATGAGCGTTTAAAGAATAATGATTGGACATGAGGCGAGACATCACACGAATGAAGTCTCGACCCACATCCAATCCCCTGAACCAACATTTCTTAGACACCTTTGGAGTGATAGAATGTAGCCATCGCCCCAAGTCTCCCTCTACTCCATTTATACTGCCAGCTATCGAGTGATATCTGACGAAAAATATAGAAGAATTCGTTGAAGGCGATTTGTCGATCATAAATATCGCCTTCCATAGCACCCACCCTTGCAAGCGAGTCCGCTTTCTCATTGTCAGGAATCGAACAATGAGAAGGGACCCACACAAAGGTGATAATAAAAGAACGTGAAGATAAAGCACTTAGAAGACCTCGTATTTTCATAAGAAAATAGGAGGTGTGCTTTACCGGCCTCAAGGAGCGAATAGCCTCTATAGAACTAAGACTATCCGTGAAAATGAAGTATTGATCCGGTGTAAAAGAGGCAACAGTTTCTAAAGAAAAATAAATTGCTGCCAATTCCGCGACAAAAACAGAACAAGGTGCTTGAAGTTTACGAGCGACGCTATAATTTTCATTGTATACACCAAAGCCAGCGGAGTCTTCTATACGTCTATCTATATGTAAATCCTGATTTTCTCTGTTCTGACAATTTCTTAGGGTGGTTTCCTACCTATTAATCAGGCCATCCTGCTACTTGAGAAGACCGAGAAGCAAATTTGATCGCGTACCATGTTCCCCCGACAATTAATACAACCCGTTCGTTTCAGGGCGACCAAAACAATATGCAAATCGACATTTTCACTACATGGCATTACTTCAACATGGTGTTACTTCAAGAGCCCGGAGAAAATTCAGGCCATCTTGCTACTTGAGAAGACCGAGAAGCCAATTTGATACCTATGTTCCCCCCGATAATTAATACAACCTGTTCTTTCTTGGCGACCAAACCAATTTTCCCAATAAAAGAGTTTGTTAAATTAATATTTTATCTTGATCTAATCAACATTTCCACTACATGGCGTTACTTCAACATGACATTACTCCAAGAGGCCGGAGAAAATTCAGTCCATTTTGCTACTCGAGAAGACCCCCCCCCCTCTCCACGAGAATTAATAAAAAGGGTCCTTTTCAACACAATTTTCGCAACTAAAGAGTTTATTTAATTTATTGTAGAGAAGAAACAGAATATAGAAGAAATAAATTAAATTCTCATGATATTCTAGCTATGTGTAAAGACATTTGAAAGATAATATCTTTACTGATATAAACTTTTCTAATAATAATTTTCATTATTATTAAAATAATAACAATAATTCTTATTTTTTATTAGAATATTTAACAAAATTATATACATATTAATTATCATATATACATATAATTTGTTTTCATATTCATTTCGATACGAATCACCAGTAGAAGAAATGAGCGGGAAATGAAGAATATCACACTCGCACCAAAATACCACATCAGCGTATTAACCAATCAGCAAACAGCAGAGCGGACAACGAGATCAGCGAGTAGCTGGGAGCTTATAAAAGACCCATTTTTAAACTAATGCCTCATTCTTTCGGCAGCATTGGAGCTGCGCGGATCTCCCGGTGGGAGAAGTTGGTGGTGGCAATATCCCGCTTGGCAGCACCCGGCTAGGCAGTACCCAGCTGTGGCAGCAGCAGCTCTGGTTACCCAGCAGTGCCCAGCTGGTCGTGGCAGCACCCAGATTTGGCAGCAGCAGCTCTCGGTACCCAGCAGTTAATGTATGTTGGATTGTCACGTGTTCAGTCAATCCAGGGGCTGTATTTAACAAACCCAACCAATGCCTTTAAGCTCGATCATGCTAAAGGTAGCAACTCACCTAAGATGGTAGACCTCAGAAACGAGCTGCAGCGTCTAGAAAACCATCGATTACAAACACTTGGGGATAAACCATCCCAAGTCTTGGAAAGCAAGGGTTCTGCCACCTCGTTGATGAGCATCAATGTTCAAAGTTTGAACGCTCACGTGATGGATATCAGATCGGATTTTGACAAGCGTGGAATTCCTCGCACTGAAGGAGACTTGGCTAGACAATGACTCCTTAGTCGATATAGAAGGCTACCACTACATCGTTCAGTTCAAACGCTGCAACTTGAGAGCAGGTGGTGTAGCAATATATCAGCAGGACAAGGCTACCACTATGGCTGCTACCCACAAGATCCAACAGCTCAGTGAACATCATGGCGAGATGTTCAGCGTTGTCGATAACGTTGGGGACATTTGTGCAGCTAATATATCAGTAATGGACACTGAAGTTCTGCTGGTTGTGGTGTACATTTCACCAGGAACAACTACCAAGAATTTAATTTTTTTCTTGATTCGCAAGTTGTTCAGGTATGCTGCGCAAGATACGCCAGTTGTGTTGACCGGAGACTTTAACATTGACGTTTCCAAACATGAAAACATAGATTTTCTAGATTTTATGCAAAAACATTTAAAATTTACTTTAGCAAACCTTC